>JAJTUV010001260.1:0-380503 GCA_021653895.1 Mastomys natalensis
AGCTGAGTCCCCTCAGCAAAAGCGCCTACTACATTGGTCCATGGTTGAGTTCCTCTGGCCCTGCCCAAGGCACCGAGCTGTGGCTCCTTGACTGGCATTTCCTCTGACTCCCCTCTCCTTCTCTAACCAGTGAGGACTGGAGAAAGGAGGTCCTTCCTTCTTTTTGGTGTGTGACTTTTGATTTAGAATCAACATGGAGAATCTTTGCAAAGTCAGCGCTGTCCAGTGACAGCACCGAGGAGCACCTCTGTCAGACAGGAGACATGGGACTGCCTGGATGACATCAGGGTTCCCTTTCTACCCAACTGTCTTTCAATCTCTGACATTACTGTCCCAGGCCTTGCTTCAAGTTAGCCTCACTTACCCAGACCCTTAAGTCCCTAGTTTGTCCTCAAAGAGAAGTGTCTGCCAGTCGGTGAGACATTCCACTGTCCTCTTGCAGGATGGACTTACACGGGGGGAGGAAGGGAAAAGAGACAGACCACAGCATAAGGAGAAAAAGCCTTTCTCAAGGGTCTGAGATCTGCAGGCCACCCCCAAGTGAGCCGAAGCTGTTGCTGGATCTGGATGGTAACCTGGCCAGCTCTGGCCTCAGGTAGAGCAGGGCTGTCAGGTATGAAGCGCCCAGCCAGTTTCTGAGGTTGCTAGAGAGCAAGGTGACTGCCAATGTGTAGCAGTACGCAGCTCATTAAGCCCACAGTGCTTAAAAATAGGGAGTGCGCAGGCAGAGGGGGAAGGGAGCTGGGCTCCACTGAGACTCAGCACACCAGAGGCAAGATCAGCATGGCAGAGGCCTCCACGATCATGCAGAAAGCCACTGGGTCAGCACCAAGCTCCCTGTGTAAGCCAAGATGCCAGGGTGCCAGCCTCCTCCCGATAGAGGCCTGCAGCCCCTAGTGTAGCGATGCCTACTGGGGGAGGCAGAAGCAAGAGGACAATGAGTTCAAGGCTGGTCTGGGCTAGACAGTGAGATACTATCTCTAAAAACCAAGCCTGGTGTGATGGTGAGTGCTTATTAATCCCAGTGCTTGGGAGGTGGACGCATGGAAATCAGGAGTTCAAAGCTAGCCCCAGCCACATAGAATTTGAGATCAACCTAGGCTATAGGAGATTCTGTCACAAACAAAAAAACAGAACAATAATTTTAAAAAAATACTGAGGGAGGGGGTGAAGGAAGACAGTGTCTCATAAGAGGACAGACAGACAGAACCAAGTGGGACCACTGCTTTGTTCAAGGTTAAAGAGACAAGAGGCCTAGTTGAAGGCAGAGTGAGCCTGCTAAGAGTTGGCAGCCTTGGGTCTTCTGGGCATCCTCCTTAGAAGCCCTCGCCACTCCTCTCAGCCTGGACACAGGCATCAGGACTAGATGGCTTTCATTCAAATCCTTCCCTTGCCTCCTCCTGGCGGGGTGACCTACAAGAGGTCTCTTCTCTGCCCTCAGCTTGCTTCCTCAGCCATGGAGATGCCGTACACTCTGGCACAAGGCTAACCACAGCACCCGCATGTCCCACTGAAACCCAGGTGAGCTGACAGACAGGCAGGAGGAAAGGGAGCACTTGGAGGACATGCATGTCCCAGTTGGGAAATGCAACGTGGATGGGGCTGCCTTGCTTGATAGTGCAGAGTGCAAGTCCTGGTCACTGAAAAGGGGCTCCAGTGCACATGCAAGTCATGCAAGTCACCACTGGCTCGATACGGAGCCACGCCCCAGCCAACACATGCTGAGCTTCCCGTGACACTCAGCACTGTCCCTCTGGACACACACCAGGAGCAGGGCTAGCCTCAGGAGGTGGCTGCAGCAGCTACAGAGGGAACAAGACCCAGTCCAGAAAGGACTCCCAAGAGAACAGCAGGTCACAGAAGGTTCTACCAGCAAGGCTGTGATGGAAGAGAGGCTTGTAGTAGGTTCTGACCTCCCCCACCAAGCCCCAGGCTTGTCACACTGCCAGGGGTTGGGGGCAGAATTCTGCTGAGAGACATCAGGGTCTGGATTGCTGGGAACATGGCACTTACACAGGGCATGAGATCAAGAAGAAACTGTAGGTTGATGATTCTGTTACTGAACAATGGGGAAACCAAGACCCAAGCATGAAACTCCCTTCCAGACCAGGCCACTTTCCGAGTAAGGAAGGAAGACAGAGCTGGATTCCATGCTACTGGGCCCTCCAGCATGCCTCCCTCCCTCCCTCTTACTGGATGCCATGCCGAAAACGCTTTATATTCCAAAGAGAACTAAAGTGAGGGTCAAAATAAATTCCCCCAAACCACACCATAGTCAGAAAGAGAAACACAAAGTGTCTGGTCACTGTTCAGGATTTAACAACAGGGCACGAGCCTCAGTAGGCCTGGCAGGAGCTGCCAATGCTTCTCTCTCTGCCTGCACAGAGGCAAGGGTGGTGACCTAACAGTCTAGCATCCAAATCCTAGCTCTATTAACTGAAGGTTTACAAATGATGCCTCGGTTTCCTCCCTTAGAAAAAATGTAATAACAGTACCTGCCTTGTGTTGGTTAAGGAGATAATCCATATGAATACTCAAATTAGGGCCTGAGGATATAAACACGCCACTAAAGAAAAATAAATCCTCTGTACTGGAAAGATAGCTCGGTGGTCAGGAGTGCTTGCTAATCTTGGCTTTCAGTATCCACATCAATCAACTTACAACTACCTAAAATTTCAGCTACAAGATATCTGTGCCCTCTTCTGATCTCCACAGGTATCACACACATATACATGTGTATAAACATACACAAACACACAATATACACAAATCTGACTAGGTGTAGTGACACAAGCCTTTAATTCCAGCACTTGGGAGACAGAGGTGAGCAGATCTCTGTGAGGTCAAGGCCAGCCTGGTCTGTATAACTTAAAACTAATCACTCAAACCTTTGGGCCAACCAGATGCCTCAGTAGGTAAGGTTCCTGCTGCCAAGTCTAATGACCCAATTTTGATTCCCAAAACACCCAATGTGGAAGAACTGAGTCTTATGAGTTGTCCTTTGACCTTTACATGAGTATTGCAACATGTGCCACCCCCATAAGGAAATAAATAATTGAAATTAAAGATTTATTTTTAAAAATAAATAATTGAATACTGTAATTCCAACACCAGGTACACAGCCTCGAGGAAAAGAAATATGGTGCTGACAGCCATGTCCCCAGTGCCTGCAGCAAATAGGTGTCCAGGAGCCAAGAACAGCCACCCAAATGCCTGTCCGCTGATGAATACACCAACACCCTGCATGTTCACATCCAGAGGCCATCACAAGAACAAAAGGAGCCCTGGCCATGGGTAGGGGCACCTCAGAGCACCGTCACCAGTGTGGGACCCGGCTTAGGGAAAGATCCTGAAGAAGCAAAGTTATAGACACAGAAAGCCGGTTATTAGCTGGTTAGGGGTAGAGGAATGGAAAGTAGGGGAATTGCAACATATGTGGAGTTTCTGGGAGGGGGAGTGGTGAAAATGAGTATGATAGTGGTGACATCATCAAGGTGTGCAGCAGCTTAAAAAGTGTGAGTTGTTTGGATATGAGCATTGTCTCAATCCAGCTGTATTTTTAAAGGAGGTGGGTACTTAGAAACTCCTGTAAGTAGTGCCATACCATTTTAGAAACCAGGCTCAGAAGGCTGGGCTGGGGCTCGGGTAG
Organism: Mastomys natalensis; assembly: GCA_021653895.1. Lineage (NCBI taxonomy): Eukaryota > Metazoa > Chordata > Mammalia > Rodentia > Muridae > Mastomys > Mastomys natalensis. The sequence goes on from JAJTUV010001260.1 coordinate 3,650, forward strand.
ACGGTTAGCCTAGCATGCACAGGACATGGTGGGATACTATCCTCAGCACCATGTAAAACTATATACAATAGAACATACCCTAATCTCCACACTCCAGAGTGGAGCTCAGGACAGATTCAAGGTTATCCTTAGCCACCTAATGAGTTCAAAGCCAGAGGAAGTACATCAAACTTTTGGAAGGAAGGAAGGAAAGAAGGAAGAGAGAAAGAGAGAAAGAAAGAGAAAACAGAATAGAAATGAGACTCAAAGCACTTGCCTAAAGTCACATGACCAAAGCTAGTAAGTTCAGGACCTGACTTTGGACTTTTGTTTAAGTTTATAATATTATTTATTTGTGTGGGCATGTTCATATATGGGGGTAGGGGGTGCACAAGCCACGGTGCATGTGTGGAGGTCAGAAGACAGTGTGCAGGAGTTGGTCTCTCCCTCCACCACGTGTTCCAGGGATTGAACTCAGGTCGTCAGGCATAGTAGGAGGCACCCTTACCATCCCAGCTAAAAGTTCAAGTCCAGGGCTCTTCTCTGAAGTTTCCCTATAGCTTACCTCAGCCCAGATCCATGGGAGCAGTTGCCTAGAATGTCCTAGAAATGTCAGACATGGTGGCTCATGCCCCTAATCCTGACACTGGGAAATACTGTAGGATCACAGCAAGTCTGAAGCCAGCCTGGGCTCCATAGTGAGTCCATAGTGGGCATATGCTGAAAAAAAATTAGGTATATATATATTATGTAATTATATATATTTTTTAAAAATTATATATAATTTTATATATAATATATATTTATATATAACATATATATGTGTGTATATATATAAATATGTATGTTGATGTATATATATATGTATGTATGTATATATAATTAGATATATATGTAAAAAAAATACATATATATATCACTCATACCAAGGATGCCACAAGGCCAAGGTCACAGGGGACAAGCACCACAGGAGAACCCCACAGTGCCAGCCAATGTTGAAGGCCTATCTAGTGAAGCTTGGGGATGGGGCAGATGACTCCAAGCCATGAGCTCATAGTTGACTTTAGAAGTGACCTTGGCCAAGCAACCTCATATTTGGGGCTCTTGGTAAGATGATATTTGGGGAGACACTTGAGGGACAATCCCTAGGCAGTCCTTTACAAGACTGTGAACAGCACTGAAACAATAGCTCCCCTTTCTACTCTGCCACTCACCCCACATGACCAGGGAGAGTTAAGGGGCAGTGGGCATCTCCCAGTTGCTGGCTTTGGGTGTGCACAGCCTGGTCACCCCACAGTCTCTGGCAGATGTATATGAGGTCTGTGCCCTGCCAATTACATACAGTCAGTAGATCCTGTTGGCTACTTGCTCCACCTCAGGAAGAAGGAAGCAAAGGGACAGGGTGTTCACTCTCCAAACAGGAAAGATGCTGGATGAGGTATGGAACCAAGATTCTGATTCTGGGCTAGCTACTTTGAGCTGGTTGGCAGGAGGGGAAGGCCCCCACCTCTGCCATCCCAAGAAGTCTCCACCTCAGGTTGTTCAGGGTTCTCGGCCAGGGCATTCAGGCTTGAAGGAAGGCCCTTCTGCCCTGCCCTCTGCTTGGCCATGATGCAAGCAACATAGCAGTCCCCTGCCTTGGTACTTGAGAACACAAAAGCACCAGGCCATTTCCTTACATCAAAGACCAGAAAAGAAACAACCAGATTCAGCCAAAGCCACCCAGAAGCCAAACGGCCTCACTGGGAGAGCAGCCCACTGGGACTCAGCCAGGATACCTGCATGTGTCCAGAGAGGAGGCAGGAAGAAGTCACCCTGTGGATCTGCCAGGCCTGCTGGCTCTGCCAGACCGTCATGCACTGCAGGACACTGGGGAGAGGTGGGAAGACAAGCCTCCTTCATTGCACTTTACAAGAAGGCACTGCTGAGATTCAAAGGCATTGCAAAGGCAGCGGTATAAAGCAGCTTGTTCATAGTCACTCATGGGGGCCCGCCATACCCCAGAACCTTCCTGTTAAATTCACTCATGCCCTGCCTCGCCCACTCCCAGTCCTAAACTTCTTTCTCTTCAACCTGCTCCCTTCTGTTTTATGAAACAACCTATAGAGACCATGGAAACATTTTACTGTATTATCTTCACGGTCTCTAATATCCTCCAGGACCTAGGTAAATATTAATACATTAAATCTTCATGTCAACCCTACGGGTTTCGAACTGCTTTATTTCCATTTCTATACATAAAGAAAGTTAGTCAAAGTGTCTCTCCATCCCCCTACCCCATGACAAAACACCAGAGGAGCTGAGATTTGTACACAGAACCTCCTCCCAAGTACTGGGGCCTTAGCTTAACCTGGAAGGGCCACTGGGTCCAGCCACGTTCAAGATGGCAAGGGATCCTGTGGGTTTCCGGAATCCTGGGGGTCAGAAAGGGTGTGTGCTAAAAGCCCTGTGCTAGAGGGAAGGCCAGGGCAGGCTATCATCTGTCCCCGGCAGCCAACCACCTTCAAGTCCAAGCTGCAGGGTTGGAGCTGGCAGCCTCAACCACACAGCAACTCCTGTTGATGTTCTTGGTCTTTCCTACCTGGAGCTGGTGGCCGTGAACAGTTTTATTCTTGGACACTGTCCCCTTCAGAGTCAAGTAGCAATGTGGACTGGTCCCAAAACTGTAAGCAAGCTCCATACATCGCCTCCCGTGGGTGAATCCAGCAGATTCACTACTCACTGATGATTACCACAGTCGGAGTCCTTCCTTCTACCTCACACAAGCGCATCCTGCTGGAGTCTAACCCTGTTACCATACAGAACAGGCATCTGCCGCCAGATGCACCCTTTGTTAAGTTGCTGGGTCAAGAGTCTGTGAGCCACACAAATCAAAAGAAGCCATTCGAACAGTTGGCAGATGTCACTTTGTTAGAGGGGAGGCAGCATGGCCTTGTCCTCCTGCAGCCCCTCTGTGACTTCAGGACAGAGAAAAACGAAGTGGGATTTTGAGTTGAAAAAAAAATTGCAGGAAGCATGACAAAGGCAAAAAGAAGCCATCGTCTTTCTGACTGGCCAAGGCCTCTGCACACCTGTCCCTGGACTCGGGGGTCCAGGTACAGGAGCCTGCCTTTCTACGCCTCTGCAGTATCTTCTGCAGGCAGCTCAATGGGCCATCTGCTGCCAAACCTTTCTACAAAAAGCCTCAAATCCCATGTCTCTAGGGGCTGGAAGCTGGGAGGCAGCAGCTTGTAATAAACAGGATGTATTAGGGAGAGTGTTGCAGGGAGGACATGTGGGCATGCTCAGGATGCACTCAGACATATAAAGGGTTATTCATGATGGGGAGCCTGGAGGATACAAGCACTCAGTCCCCAACTCCACCCTCCCTGCCCCAGCCCAGGTCCTGCTGTCCTTTGCCGCTGGGCAAATATTGACTTTCTTTCACTCAGCTGGCCAGTGGAACTGAGAGCAAAGCATAGGCTGCTGTCTCCTTCCTTGGGGAGGCAGGGCAGGCTGTCAACCCAGCCCAGAGCAGCAGCATCCCACAGGGGTCAGGAAAGCAGTGCGGGTCTTAGAGTCAGACGTCTGTCCTTTAGCCTTTGCTTTCTCCTCCCTCAACCCCCACCCCATTCCCAAGCCCACGTGGGTTTATTCTAATGTTCAGGCTGCCCTATGGCCGCCATTCGGCATGTCTGGGTTGAGAGGAGTGGATTGGGGTGGCTGGCCTGCCTACAGAGCTCCGGCCTCACACTGGCTCACACTTTGTGCTAGCTCCGTATTTTTCTAAGGTCTCAACATTCTCATCAGCAAAACGGGCCGTTTGAGTCGGAGAACTCAGTGTCTAGATGTGGAGGTCCCTTCTCAGGACCCATGTCCTTCCGGCCATCAAAGCTCTGTACCTCATGCTCTGACCCTAGATGAGATGGAAAACAACTGTCTTGTGCTTTAAAAAGAGGACGAAAGAGTCTTAGACTGACAGCCCCAAAGTGCTGACTCAGCTCTGTCCTCCTGACACTGGGTGACACTGGACAAGGTAAGGTGCGCTCCCTGAGTCTGTCACCCTACAATCAGAATTAAAGGAATGAATGGAGATGGCCCTGAGGCCCATCTGGATGCCTTGTTCTGAGGTCCCCTTACCCAGTGACCCCCAGCAAGCAGCAATGTCCTGGCTCTATCAGCCTTTCCTCACAGGGAACCTTGAACAGGAAGATGCTGCACCTCCGTTTCTCTGCCTCCAGTGCCCTCACTGACATCCTCATTCTGATGGCCACCCCAAAGCTGAGCTTCCCGACACATGCCCTGTGACCAGGGCCAGCACGTGCACACTCCAGGATGCAGAGCAGGAGGACACAGGAGACACAGCTCCCTCTTGGATGCCAGTGCATGTGGCAGCTGTAAGACCGTGAACTCTGATCTCCCTCTGTATGACAGAGAAGCCCAGGCAGCATCTGTGATCACACGAGGAACAGCTCAGACTCCAAGAGTTCTGCATAAGTTATCCCTGTGATCTTCCTAAGAATCCTATAAGGTAAGGAACACGGTGCCCATTGAACAGATGGGACAAATGAGGCTCAAGGACATAAAAGACCTGCCCTAAATTTGCAAGACTTACTAAGGAATGAACTAAGACAGAAACCTCTGCTCTTAACCCTCAGGGCTCACTGGGCAGCGTCATCACCTCTCCAAGTCAGGCTGAATCACAAGATGGACACCAAGGGACAATGAACATTAGATGCCTGAATGATCCTAGCAAACCTCCTAACAGCCAACAGGCCAACACCAATTCTTTAGGCTGGCCTTCCACTTCACATAAGGAAAGCTGAGAGCCAGAGAGAGTGTTTATCTAAGCTCACACAGCAAGTCTTGGTAAACCCTGGCCCTATGTCCCTCTCCCATCACACCGCACACATGGTCTGGTGCAGACCCAGAATGCTGGGACCCCCCTGAAGCTCAGATGGGCTCTTTGCTCTGCTGCTGGACATTCCTACTCCAGAGACATCAGCCCCACCCCTCCCTAATCAGTTGGCTCGTTCCTGGATGGTTCGAGGAGTGAGGTAAAAGGCCATTGGTCATAACCACAGAAAGGACCAGAAGTGACATCAGATGAGGAAGGCAGAACTGAGGAAAAGTGGGTATGACAGCCATCAGTGTCTCCTCCCCATCAAGTTCCTACTGCACAGTGCCCCATGACCAGAGGGACAGAGATAATGGCTATTCCCACACCTGGCTGAAGCGTTGAGCTCCTTGGGGTTGATCATATGTGAGCTCTCCGCACCCCCATCCCCTTGGCCACTGCTTCCAGCCACCCCACTGCCATTTGCAGAGATCTTTGAGTGATACTATGAATAATGGCCACGGTTCTTCCGGCTCTTGTGGGACCCCACGCTGTATTAAGCACTTCACACGTTTCTTCTTTAATCTCCATAGGAACACTAGAATGCTGCCGCCTTTATCACTGGGTTTTGACAATGAAGTCACTGAAGCTCAAAGATATAAAGGCGCTCACTCAAGGTCACTGAATGGTGACCAGCAGAATGGGGGCTCCCAGGTCTCACTCCAGGGCTGTGTAGAGCCTGGGAAAGGGCTCCGTTTCTCAGATCATGTGTCTCAAGGCATCTCTGGGGATAGAAGCAGGGAGGGGCTGTGCACTGGCAGTCCCAGAGGCCACCTGCTCCCATGGAGCTCTCTCCTGGTACTCAGCAAGCACCAACCCTTCAGAAACGAATGGGTTCTGGGGCAGTCTCCAGCTGGACTTTCTTCATATACAAGTGAGGGAGGCAAAAAAAAAAGGTTATTTCCCAAGGTCACATAAGATCAAACGAACAGGAAGCGAAGCCTGGAAACTACCTAACTTACCCAGGAGTCTTCCTAAAGCCCCTGAGACCCAGTGGCAGACAAAGGACTCATCTCAGCTGAAGTCCCAACAGGTTCTCTCTAAGGAAGACCTCAGTGAGAATACACGCAGGTAGTCTAGGCTGTGCAATGGGCTGGTGTAGCTCACACTGGAGATCTTCCTATGAAGGAAGGATTCTTGAGGTAGCGGGACAGCAAAGAAGACAACATGACCTTGGGAGGCCTCTGACTCTCCTGTCTACCCCAGGGACCCTCTCCCCATGAAAGTTATGCCCTATGCAGAGAGTAAGCAGTTCTGGGCTGACACAGATAGTCCCAGCCTGTCAGGGCTGGAGACTCTAAGGAGCAGCGATAAAGGTATAGACTGTAGGCCTCAGTCCACTTGGAAGACTAAAAAACTGTATGCCCAGGGGCTAACCTTCTGTACCCTCTTTCCTCTTCCCTTTCAGTTGGGACAGAAGGTATCAGGATGGGGAAGACTCAGATCCTTGGTGTCCCAACCCCCATTTCCAGATCTAGAGACTAAGGCCTAGAGGAGTACATGAGTTACTCAAGGTCAGCAAACAGGTCAGGATGCCTTCGGACTCCCCCCCCCCCCCCGAGGTTTTAGGTTCAGAGTTACACACTGTTACCCTCCCAAATGTGCACAGGGCTCTCTGCAGAGGCCAAGAATCCCAGGCAGTCTTGGCAGACTTACTCATGGACTCGGATCACCAGACCGCCTTCCTCCTCCCCTTCCCCATCTCCCCAGCATCATTCCTGTGTGGTGCACCACTCCCCTACATCAGACCGCGACTTCCAGAGGTACACCATTTGTCCAAGGTCACACAGCAAACCCAGCAGAGCGCCACTGCCCACTCTCCCATCCATGGCTGCTTGCCAGGATCCGTGAGAAGCCCCATTCCTCCAGTGCACAAAGCCATGGCACTGGTTAGAGGATAAAAAAAAGTTCTCGGGCGAGAACAGGGCACAAAAAAACATGTCCGCAGATTCTGGTCTGGATAGACCAGGCCGAGGAGTGTAAAGCACATTGAGTTCCACGTCCTGCCAGTACCCCCACTGCGCTCCACTCTGCGCCAGGGGGCTCCAAAGCTCCGAGCATGTGGGATCCACCAACTCATCCTCACTGCGGTGGGGTAAGCAGGGCCCCCCACTCCCTGCGCATGCTTCTCACCACACACCCACTCTATTCGCCCTCCAGGGCACCTCTTCCCAGGGTGAGCACTGAGTGCCCTAGCTAGCTAGCTCCCTGTCCCAGCACAGATGTGTTATCCTAAGCACAGCACTAGAACAGGTCTAGGTGGAGGGGTTCCTGGGATATTCAGGACATCTCCCTCGGGACAAAGAAGTGGATTTCGGGAGCCCGATCTCACCAAGGGCTGATCCTGCACTTAGTTTATGCCTCAGCAAGTGCCAAATCCTGAAAGTCTTGGTCTCCTTTGGTGATCCAGCATCCCAGGGGTCCAACACCAGGCCCTGGGAAGCTGCTGGTGTCCTGGGTGTGGCCTCACTTGGGACTGCGGGACATGGGATGCCCTCACAGGGCTCCCTGCCTGGGCTCCCTCTTACCCGGAGACGTTCCGGGAGCCGATCAGCGTGGGCTGGTGCAGAAGGCAGCGGGAGTCTGCCGCCCCGAAGTCCAGGTCCCCTCTTCCCACTCCCGCGCCGGCCAGCGCTGCGGCTCTCCTCCCGCTCCCTCGTTCGCTCGCTCGCTCGCGCGCGCTCTGCAGTAGTAACAACCTGATCCGCTTCCCCCGCCCGCCAATTGAGATGCGCCTCACATCCGCCTGCACACGCGTGTGCGGCCCCTCGGAGGCGATCCCCGATCCAGATCCCGGATCTCGGAGAGCAGGAACCTGCCCTGGCACCCCACACCCCGTTCTTCAGCCAGGACAGTCCGCGGAAGGCAGCTGAGAAGGGGCCGCCCCGGAAGGTGCTGCCTGGAATCACCGGGCAGAGGGGTTTAGCCGCATGCGGTCATTTCAGAAGTTGCAGGCTGGGCAGCTCAGACCCCGGAACCGCATGGGGCTCCCCCCAGCTCTGCGGAGAATCCCCACCACTCGCGCAGTGCCCTCCTACGACACTCCCCCACCCGCCCCGCTACTGCAAGCTTTTCCGGGAGCTTCTCGGTGCTCAAGAGTGGCTGGGGAGGGGAGTGAGAGAGGGGGACCTCCGCCTGACGGAACCGCAGGGGAGAGGAGAGAGGAGTGACGCGCTTCAGGGATACAGATTAAAGGCTTTCCTGAGTCAAGAGAGAAAAAGTGGGAGGGGGGACAAAAGCGGGGCACCGAAGGGAGGAAAGGAGGGGGAGTCGTCCGGGGGCACTGCACCAGGTCTCTGGAGGGTAGAGTCAGGACAGGGTACGGGGTCTTTCCATATGGGAGGGAGGACGAGGCAGAAGTGGAAAAGCTACCAGTAAAACGGTTGTGTCCTGAAGCCCTTCCTACTTGCCCCAAATCTTGCTTTCTTCTTCTTGGGCCAAGGTTTTCACAAACCCTGAGTGGGGAGTGGCAAGGAGGCTTGAAACATGATGCCCCCTCATCCCCAGTGCCTTGGTCTGACCCCTGTGCCTCACCCTCAGTCCCCAACTCCCCTGCTGCTAAGACCTCAGGATCCCAGCCCCCAAGTGGATCATCAGGCTTACCCAGCCCAGCCCACGTTTGCTCAAGTCAGCCCAGCTTGCTGCACCCTCTGCGGCACCACCTTTTTCTCTTCCCATCCTGTTCTGTACACTCAAACAGGAATCAAGTTCAGGACCTGACGAAGTGATGATCGAGGGCGCGCGTGGTGTGTGTGTGTGGTGTGTGTATGTGTGTGTGTGTTTTGTGTTTTCTATGAGCATACCTGGGGGAGACAGGAAATTACCAATCTACCATCAACCCCTTCTTCCTCCCCTCCCAGTCCCCACGGCTGCAATGCTCCAGCAGCACTGCTGCTTTCTGTAGGGCTAGTGACTCCTTTTAGAATGGCCGCTGCTTGCTGAAGGGCCCTAGGCTACAGAAGAAGCTGATCTGGGGAATTTCATGCAGCATGCCTGAGCAGAAGCATGTTCCTGGACACCTGACAGGGGCTGCCCACGGGTGCTGGGAAGGCTGTTCCCAGGTGTCCATTCTCCAGAAAGAAAGGGTGGCCTGAGGGCCAAGAGCTCAAGGTCAGACTATAAGGGGTACTAGGAGTCTTCCCATACCACCCACAGAGCTGCCCCTGTGAGTGGGCAGGCTGAAGAAGTGTAAGGGGCCTGCTCCTCCATGAGGGTAGCAGCATCCCTCTTTGAATTCCACCAATGAGGAAGGCTCAGTAGGTTGCATTCAGGTTAGACTACAGGATCTCCTTTAGCTAAGAACGCCCAACAGCAGCATCCTGCCTTAGGAGAGCCCATGCCTTCAGACTGGGAATGGGTAATGTGATGATGCTTGGATGGATAAATAAATCGGCACTACCGCGTTAACGGAAAGATGTCGTGAGCCTTCCTCAAAACTGCTGCCGTGCAGTGGGGTCTGAGGCAGAGATGGATCCATCTGTAAAGCTATGGCCACACTTTCTATAAATACCTGTTTAGTTTACAGACTGCTTCCATGTGCTTGTTCCTCCTGGGGGGAGGGGGAGAGGTCAATGGATTTCTATTGGTGGCACCTATGCAGATGGGGCAGGATCCAGTGGCATCTATGCAGATGGGGCAGGACCTCTGAGAAAGGCATGTATAGTTGGCTTCCTTCCGGGGCAGGGGTGATAACAATGAACCTTACAGTTTTGATCTCTTAATCCTTGTAGACCATCACTGGAGTCTTCAGGGTACGACAGGGATATTGTGTTAGTCCATGAAGGAACAGAATTCCCCTAAAATGTGGGCGATTCAGCCAAGGAGTCCTGGTGGCCCAGAGGTGGGCCTTGAGATTGTGGATGCTGATCTTTCCCTAGTCCACATGGGCTGAGCACCTATCTATACCCTCCTCCTCCTCCTCCGCGTGCACCTCCCAGCCAATTGATCTCCTTCTTTGTCTTCGAGCAAGCTTCCTATACCAGAGTCTCAAGGTGCTGCCTTTTCCCACTCTCCAGTTGCAGCTGGCTCTGCCCTAACCCACTTCGTTGTTCTCAGATGTCTTCACTGCCCAGCGGGACCTGAAAGGGCCATACTCTGCTCTGTTCAGGACCTTTGCACATGCTATTCTCTCAGCGGGGCACTGTCCTCTTTCCCTCACAATCTCACCATGTCAGCCCCAACCCCAGTACTGCTAGCCTCAGTTCCCTGCCCTTCCCCTTGTCCTTTCTGGTTTCCTGTCCCCTATATTCTAACTGTCATCTCCACAGGAGGCCTTCCTGTTGAGTCTGGCCTCCAGGCACAGAAAACCCTCAGCAAGTGTAGCCTTGAGGCTGAGTATCCAAGGCCAAGACTGCCACACATCCGTGCTGAGACTTGACAATGAAACCGCTCTAAGCATCTTTCTCACCAGCAACATAGGAGTTTAACTATAAAACAGGGTTATGGGGCTGGTGAGATGGCTCAGCGGTTAAGAGCACTGACTGCTCTTCCAGAGGTCCTGAGTTCCATTCCCAGCAACCACATGGTGGCTCACAATCATCTGTAATTGGATCTGATGCCCTCTTCTGGTGTGTCTGAAGACAGCAACAGTGTACCCACATACATGAAATAAATAAATAAATAAATAAATAAATATAAATAAATAAAAACAGGGTTATCAGCCTAAGGACTGAGGGACTGGTGGTTGTGAGGGGATTTGGGCAAGCTGCATAGGTGCTCGCTCCCGCTGGTGAAGGAATCAAGCCTTCCTCTGCCTTCAGCTTCTCCCTGGGCCACAAACTCCTCCCCTGCCATCACTCTTCCTGCCATAACGCCTCTCTTAGCAGCTCTTGAGCCCCTGACTTCTGCCCCTGGCTTCACCCCTGCGAGGCTGTGACCAATTCCCTGTGCTTGCCCTGAGTTGGCCTCAGGTGCCAACTCAAAGCAATCAAGCTCCAAACCATGGTCGCATGCCTTGGCCAATCCAGGAGTGGCCAGGGAAGGGGTAGGAGGTTCTTGCTTCCTTTGTGTCTAAGATCACTTCCAACTGAGTCCACATACTATGAGCAAAGTGTCTTTGCCCCTTCCAGTCCAATGAGATGGCAGCTCTAAGCCCCTCCCACATAGACAGGGGAGCTGCTGGTTCTTGTATCTAAGCAGCACACCCCTGCCTTTGTTTCCAGAGCTCCTGGATGGAAGGAGGGGATCCTGCACAGAAGGGGTGCCCTGAAACCCACTCTGCATTCTCCCTGTTGCTACCCAGGTGTCCTCCTTCCTGTCTATGCCACCTGAGCTGGAAGCTCCTCCCCCAGGCTTTACTCCAGGAGTACACCACAGCTGGCTCCCTGCAAAGTAGCTTGAGATTGCTGCACGCACACTGCAGAGGAAACCTTGCTGGATGTTAGCACCCATAGGCTTCCTCCGAGCAAGGAGAGAGGGATAAGGGGAGAGGTGACAACACACTGACCAGATCCACTCCCCACTTTCTGCCTTTCCAGACAAAACAATAGTTCTGGCGCTTCCCTTCCAAAGACACAGACATAAAGATTTCTGCAAAGAGTGTCATGTCAACTACTGCAGATGCAACTGTGACCATCGCCCGTGTTGACGTGTTGTCCCTCCTTCCACCCAACCTACCTAGTCATTGGGCCACCAGTACAGCAGCCCCCAGATCCAGAAGTACCAGGCTTCACAGCTGAGAAAACAGAGGCTCAGAAAAGGCCAAGGACTTGCCTTGCTCCAGTCTCCAGAGCCAGGGCCCAAGAAATTCAAGGCCTGATCTGTGGGTTCTTATAGCCACCCACCTCCTGGGGAGGGAAGGGACTGTCTAAGACCAAACTGCCAATTTTAGTATCTTTCCTGTCATAGCTCCAGTGCCAGCTATACTCAAAGACAGCATGTCTCCCCAAGGAGACTTTTTCCTAGACATGAGTAGCAATTCCCAGGCCACCTATGAAGAAGCCATGTTTGGCAGAGGGACCTTGAAGAGGGAAAGGAAACGAGCTGTTCACTGAGCCTCTCTCCAGAGAATTTAAGAAGTCAAGATGACAGCCTCCCACAAGTGTGGGAGAGAGGTCTCTCAGCAAGGGTACTACCTGCCAGGTAAGCCTGCCCACCTGAAAGGGGTTACAGGGGAGGGCTGCTCACGCATGGTGACCTCTATTGCCATCTACTGGTCAGAACACACACAGCCTGGATGATTCCTTCTAGCACAGTTGGGTTTTTCCTGCAGACAATGCAGCCTGGAACTTTCTGTCCCACATTCTTTGGATAAGCTTTCCTGAGGATGCACTATGTACCACATACTCTCCTAGGCCTGGAACGACATACTGGAGGTCACAATCCCTACTAGTAGGGAAAGGCACACGTGGTGAGGAAAGGATGCTTCCTTAGAAGCAGAAAGGCTGGCCCTCTGAGAAAACTTCCAAGGCAGACAGCCTCTCACTGGGACCCAGAGTTCATCTTCTGCTCTGATCCCACTGAAAAGACAGGGACTCCCATCTGCATGCACACTGTAGGAAGGAGCAGGATGGGACTCAAGCAGTGTCAGGGGCCTGAACTCAGAGGGCCTTGGAAGCCAGGCTGTGAGCAGTGAGGCACAGTAGAAGGCTTACATCAGGGCTAGACTTGAAGGTGGGGCAGCAAGAGCCCCAGACAGAGCAAAGCCAGTACTGCATACCTACGGGAAAGACAAAACAGGTGGCCCATGGCAGGGTAGTGCAAGTAGAAAGGCCAAGAGTGGGCTGGCGTGGCTAGAAGGCTCCCTGCTGACTGAGAAGCTGCATCAGAACCCAAGGGAGAGCCAGGCATCCAGGGCAACATCTGGGACTCTGGAGTATATCCCTGCAGCAATGGTGGAGTCTGTCACCAGAGTGCAGGGAGACTGGAGTTTGGTTTTGGACATGCCCAGTTTAGAGATCTAGACGAATTGAGGCCCAACATCCGATGCGAGGTTCAGAAGAAGCTCTGGACAGGACACATGCCTTCAGAAGGTACTCTTGAATCCTAGAGGAAAAACCCGTGCCCGTAACTGGATTCTATCCTGGATCTTTGGGCTCAGGTGCTAGTAATTCTCTTTCCACCATCGCGTTTTGAGTTTTGATTCCTAAGCCAGCAGTGCAAGCCCTTAACTACAATCCATGAGATTATGTCCCTTCCCAGTGCAGAATGTCCTTGTCTTTTTGCATATAATATATGGTTTAATATCTCAATGGCATCCTTCTAATTGGGAAAAAACAAACAAAACCTGTAACATCACTCTTTCCCAGAAGCACCCAGCCAATGTGCTACTTTCTGACAGTGAAGGCTCCTCCCAATGGCCTTTCCCCATGGCCCCTCCCATGACCCCACCTGATCACTCAGCACTCAGGCCTCTAGCCCCAGCACTGCCCCCAGTCTCCGCCCTGCCCACTCCCCTGCACTGCTTCCTGATTCAGTTCGTCAGAGCTCCTCACTCCCGCCCTCAACACCCAGGCCTCATGACCTCCCTTCTGCTCTGGTCTTCACCAGTGTCTGGGGGCTCTGCTCGTATATTGTGGGTTCTTTGCAGTTACCCCCTCACCTGCACAGCATAGGCACACAGTAAACACTTCATCATCTTTGACTGCTGACCTTGTATCAGAGAACAACTAGAACTATGAACTACTCTCTCCTCATAGTCTAGGAAGAGGGAATTAATATATGTCCAACCCCACTTCAAATAAGCACTGGACAAAACAGGGGCCCAGAATCCAGAATAGAGGTGGGGACTCATTTCTGGACATCACCCTAGGTGAGCCATGCTGTGTCACTCTGTCACCATGGTGATACCCAGCAGTAAAGTGGAGGTCCTGGGCTGGGAAGCAGGGACCTGGGATCTGGCATGTCACTGGCTCTGACTTGCTGGGTGACCTTGACTAAATCAGTCTGTCTAGGGTCACCTATGTCTTTATCAGAAGGGTCACTACTCGGTAGTAAGATGGCCACTGGGACTTCCATGCACTAACAGCCTGCTTTTTTGCTAGCCTCTTGCCACTCCAGCCTCCAAACAGGGAAATTAATTGAGTGTTCAAGCCTCTTCCCTTGCTTAGGCAGAGCCGAGCTTACTGGGAAATTAGGGTGACACTGGTGCAAATAATTGAGTGTCTTTCCCAAAATGGTCTTCAGGCCCCGTTGCTTTAGCTGCTGCTTAAATGGATGAGCTAATTAACTTAACTAATTGCTCCCAGGGTCTAATATTTTCAGTCACATGACCTAAGGAGACAACATTCTCCATGGCCTTTCTGCTGTCTGCACCCCCCTACTGATGGACCAGCTTCCTGCTGTGCTGGGGACCCAGCCACGCTCTTAGCACCAATTCCACCTGCCTCTGTCCACAAGCCTGCTCTACTCACCTGCCAATTCCTCCATTCACTCAGCAACTTAGGGTCAATGCTTAGCTGATAAGCAAAAGCAAACAAGGCCTTGTCCTCACGGAGCACTTGGCTTGCTTGCAGAGGTGACACCAGCCACTGATCGCATACATAGATATATGCGTGCCATTATATCTGTGATGCAATCAGTGATATAAAAATAATATTATGGGACAGTGCTGTGTAACAAATGGAAGTCAAGGGGGGCTTCCTGGAGGAAGAAGGGCTTGATCTGATTTGGAGGCTGAACAGATCATTAACAGTACAGTGAGGAAGAAAGTGTATTTTAGGTAGATCATTTAGATTGTGCATAACACAGGAGAGATGTTAATACAGTGTTTCTCAGCCTGTGGGTCTCAACCCCTGTGGGCTTGACCAACCCTTTCACAAGGGTCGCCTAAGACCATTCGCATACCAGATGTTTAGATTACATCCACAACAGTAGCGAAATTACAGTTATGAAGTAGCAATGAAAATAATTTTATGGTGTGGAGTCACCACAGCATGAGGAACTGTATTAAGGAGTCACAGCCTTAGGAAGATTGAGAACCACTGTGTTAATAGCTGGACCAGACTTTGGGGCTGGATCGGCTGTGAGGAGAGAGAAGGAGAAGCATGAGGAGCTAGAAAGACGGTTCAGAGCAGGTGCAGCTCTTTCAGAGGACTGGAGTTGGATTCCCAGCACCCATGTCAGGCAGTGGACAACTACCATAACTCTAGACCTAGAGGGATCTGACACAACTGACCCCTGTGGGTATCCTTACACACATAGACAAAACACCTATACATGATTTAAATAACAATGAAAACACTTTTTTGAGAAGTAACTCCTAAGGTACTAGTTTGTGGTTGGAGGACAGGCAGCAAGAGAAGCAGCAAACGTCTGGACGCCTTGTGCTATTGTACAAACCAAAGGGCAAGGGGGCTCTGAGTGTGTCCTGCCCACACCTACGCCACTCACCCTATACCCAGTGCATACCTGGGATCCCAACTCAAGGAAGCTGAAGATCCAAGCCTGGGGCAGGACCTGGACTTTGCCAGGGCTGTGGAGGGTCCAGGAGGGGCTGCAGAAGCCCTTGGATGACAGAGAGGTGTTTTCCAGCACCTGGCCAGTGTCATCAGCGGTGCTACAACACAGTGTGGCAGTGAGGGTGGAGGGGTGAGCTTTGGAACATTTACCCATGTGTACACTTCTGCATGTGTGCACACACACACTGTATATGTACCTGTGTGTACACACATTCATATTCACGTACACATCTCTACTCCCACACGTACATATATATGCACACATACATATGCACATGCAGGAGGAAGGGGACACACCGCACAAATCCTGTTATCACCTCCTTGGCTGCCTTGAGAAGCAGCTACTGGACGACTTCATTAGTGAGTCCGGAGGAAGTCGCTGGCCCCTGTTGAGAGCCCTCTGGCTGGGTTTCCCTCTGCACGCTCCCATCCCTTCTTGCCTTGCCTCTGGGCTCTACAAGCAGCCCTGCCCCAGCTGAGTGACCTTGGCTAAACTGCCTTCTTCTCCTGCGGATAAAGGGGCTGGATAAGTTGATCTCTTAGCTCCCTTTCAGCCCATATGGTCCATGGGTTTGAATCTCTAAACTGGGATACTCTAAGTGGGTGGATGGAAAAGGCACCCCCCACCCATTTTTATTTTGAGAGACCATGGAGAGAATTAAGAGGGCCTCTCATTCTCAATGCACCCCCCACCCCGCAGCATGGGTCTTAACTGAAGGTTCTGAGTACAAGACACGAGGTAGGTGGCAGAGCTGCCTCCCAGTTTGGACCTCTGTCTGCTGCCCTCCCCCTCCCTCTCCCCTCCCCTTCCCCAGACATACCATCCCTACCTAGGTCACTACTGTTGCTTCCTGAGTTCTGCCTGGGCAGTCCAAGCTGGTAGCCGGAGAGCAGAGCCCCCTCCCCCACTCTAGGCTTCAGGGCTGTGACAGCAGCTGCCTGAGGGGGCGAGGAGGCAGCAGCCCGAGTGCCGGGAGAGTCCCCGTGCTCTGCCGGGCAGCCTGCATCTCAGCCGCACTGCAATGCAGTAGTCCAATTTTTTTTTTTTTTTTTTTTTTTTTTTTGGTTGTTGATGTTATTTTTTTATCCTAAAAGTCCTCATTTTCTAGGGAAATGTGAAACCAAATGCTTTCAAAAAGGGGTGACCAGATTGCCTGGGAATATGTCAACTCCTTCCCATCGGGACACCATGCTGTCCGTGAACCCTGGACCCTGCTCCTGGTCAGAGGAACATAAAGTAGCTGATTTTCCCTTCTGAAAGCCAGGCACAGACTGAGCATAAACGTTTGTTGAATTAGAACACTTCTGAGCTTCGGGCTCCTGAGGCTGGGGCTTGAGGCTCCTCTACACAAGAGGCTGGGCTGTGGCTGGGCTCCCCAAAGAACAACCTCTCTCTCCTTCTCTTAATGAACTTTTGCAGCCGAACCAGTGCTTTCTTTCTGTGGCTGTAAGCTGCAAGGTTCTGTATTTCCTATTAGGAAGGCCATGACGGCCAGGCAACGGAACATGGGCCAAGTGAGGCATAAGAATTATGAGTTCAAAGCCAGCCTGGGTTATGTAGTAAGAGTCTATCTCATAAATACAAACAAATTAATTAATAAAGGCACTATGCTGAATCAGTTATGAAAATAAAGCCAGAAAAAAAAATGGCTGAATTAAACCGGGAACAGACTTGCTCTTGGCTCTTCTCATTCATCTCCCTCAGAGAAGGGGTTCCAGGGATTCTAACTGCAGTGGAGAGACACCCAGGGTCACTTAGCTGACAGATAGAAAGCCACAGAGATAGATGGCTTAGATACAAGTAGTTTCCACCTCTGAAAGGCTCAACAGGCCCAGCTTTGTGCCGGTCCTTGGGTGCCTGAACTGAGTACAGGAGGTCTAAGTACTAAGAGCTCCCAAACTCTCTCCTCACAACCTAGAAGGGCTGCGAGGGCCCTGTCTGCCCTTCTGTGATGTTTAGTCTCTCTCAGGCACAGATGGCTGTAGCTCAGGGGCAGCCAGGGTACAACGGAGCCAATCTGGGAACAGCCCAGGGAGGGATACTGCCAGTCGGCCCATCTGCTGAGCAGGTGACAGCTGCTGACATGTAAGGTGGGGTGAGGGACAGACAGACCTTACCCCAGCCCACAGACTCCCTCGGCACGAGGCCTAGCATGTAGGTCTTCAGTGAAAACAGACTGATGACTGTCTGCAGAGAGAGGATGCCCTCCACCTCCCATGTGTCCATCAAAACGGGCCAGAGCACAAGGTCACTACAATGGAAATGACAGCTCTCCTCCACCGAGGTCCAGACAAGAGGCTGAAGCAGACTGAGGGTTAGCCGTGAAAGAGATCACCCTCTAGGGATGCAGAAGCCATATCAGAAAAAGCCCAGTCGTGCACCCTGACCCTACTACCGGCTCACTGCTATGACCTGAGGCAATGTCACTAGCTTGTCAGAGCCTCGGTTTCCTCAAATATAAAGGAACAGCAATACCCAGATCTCACAAGGCAGGACGACTTGGCAAAACATGCCCTCAGTAAGCAGAGGCTACAACCAGCCCAGAATATCAGAGAATGGCAAGAAATCCCTTTCCAGACAGCCATAACCACTGGCTCCTAGATTTAAAAAAAAAAAAAAAAAGAAACCTTCTGGAATTTTCCATAGAACACGTATTCCCAGGCTCAATTCCAGATTCAGTCTTCCCAGAAGAGTCTGAGCTGGGAATCTATGAACCATCACCCCAAAAGACAGAAGAGATGGTCCTGAGGCCACTGCCAACGACCATATGGGCATGAAGCCATGCTTGAGAGGAACAGAATTCTGTCCCAGCCTCCCTTCCCCCAGCCTGCCAGCCTTGCCATTGAGCATTCTGGCTTTCCCTGCCACGGTCTCACACTTCGGCATTCATTCTCTTCGCACTCGTTTAGCCAATCAGTAGATGCTCACTGAGCATGTACTATGGCTGACACTGTTCTACATGCTGAGGACAGACAGAGCAATTAGAAAAGGCACAAAACTCCTCACCAGGCTTGGTGCTACATGCCTGCAATTCCAGTATTTGGACAGCTGAGGCAGGATGATCCCAAGTTCAAAGCCAGCCTGTCCTACATAGCAAGACTCTCTCTCAAAACAACAAAGTTCCCTTGTCCTCATGGACCCTAAAATTCATATATTTATTGGCATTCATTCAATAAATACCCACTTGCCAAGCACTGTGCCAGACACTAAAACTGGGTGCAAAGATGCTTGCCAGAAGAAATCTAAGGGGAAGACCCTTAGAGACCATCCAAGCCCTGTGGGCTTTCAGTTCCAAACCCTGAGGCTTAGGGTGGTGACTACACCACAGGCAGACACAACACAGGTATCAATAGGACAAATGTCAATCACCAGTAGTGGGTGGAGCTGAGTGGCTGAGGAGATCCTGGGGTCCCACCTTCTGTGAGCTGAGTATGCAGGCTCCTAATTTCTTAGGGTACTGTCTCCCCCCACCCCCAAAGCCACCTGCTAGCCCAGCCAACTGTAGATCAGGAAGCACCTGGAAGAGAGGGATGACTTGGCCTTTCTCCCTGGCTCACTTACCATCACTGCTGGGTACAAACCATTTCTCCTTTCCCGCATCAAGCTCTGTCCCTTTGTATAATTCTGTGCATCATAATTACATGTGAGGGTAAGCTAATTCCCCCGAATGTCGCGTCAGGCCATCGATAACATTCCCTCATGGCTGCCCTGCACCATTCTGCAGCCCTCGAGCAGCCTGGCAGGGAGAGCTCTCAGCCCATGGTCTCAATTTTTCATGCCAAGCCCACATCCATCAGCAGCCTGCCAGCTCTGCTTTGTGCTCCAAGGGGGCAGGTGTTCAAAGAGAACACCCTGCAGGTGCTGGCCCGCTCCATCAGCCCTGCTGGTGCGCTTACTGGAAAATTTTAAATGTATCTCTCGATGCTGGGAACTGAATCCAGGGCCTCATGTTTGCTGAGCAGGTACTCTACCACTGAGAGATACTGTATGTGCAGTGGTTTGTAAATAGGGTGGTGTGCAAAAGAGGTCCCGATTTGCCCAAAGTCGGCTGTAAAACTAGTCATTTATTTCACCTACTTAT
This sequence comes from Mastomys natalensis, assembly GCA_021653895.1. Taxonomy (NCBI): domain Eukaryota; kingdom Metazoa; phylum Chordata; class Mammalia; order Rodentia; family Muridae; genus Mastomys; species Mastomys natalensis. The sequence continues at coordinate 22,984 of JAJTUV010001260.1, forward strand.
CCATCATTAATTCACCTGGCAAACACCTTGAGAGTGCGTCACACACCAAAACTGCATTCATGACTGGTCATATAATAATGACGAGATGGTGTCTGACCTCAGGCAGCTCCCACTCCAGTGAGGAGACACACGTGACCACACCACAGGCAGATACAACACAGGTACCAACAGGACAAATGTCAATCATCAGTAGGGGGTGGAGCTGAGTGGCTAAGGAGATCCATAGGTCCCACCTTCTCTGGGCTGAGTGTGCAGACTCTTAACTTCTAAAGCCATGTGCTCTGTGGTCCCAAATACAGGCTTTTGGCATGACACAAGGTTTTGTTTGATGGTTAGCTCAGACTTAACTAAGTGTGATGGTTTGCATATGCTCGTCCCAGGGAGTGGCACTATTGGAAGGTGTGGCCCTGTTGGAGGAAGTGCGTCACTCTGGGGGTGGGCTTGGAGATCTTCCTCCTAGCTGCCTGAGAATGCCCAGTCTGTTCCTGGCTTCCTTCAGGTGAAGATGTAGAACTCTCAGCTCCTCCCGCACCATGCCTGCCTGGATGCTGCCATGTTCCCGCCTTGATGATAATGGACTGAACCTCTGAACCTGTAAGCCAGCCCCAGTTAAATGTTGTCCTGTATAAGACTTGCCTTGGTCATGGTGTCTGTTCACAGCAGTAAAACTAAGACACTAAGGTAAAGTCAAGCAAATCAGAAACTCAAGACTGGGACCACAGAGGTGACTTAGTAGGAGACCACGGAGGTGACTTAGTAGGGGACCACGGAGGTGACTTAGTAGGGGACCACGGAGGTGACTTAGGGGACCACAGAGGTGACTTAGTAGATAAGGGTGCTGGCCATCAAGCCCAATGATGAGTTTGAACGTCAGAAGCCCCAGAATAGGACACAATCCTGATGATTCCTCTGACCCCATGGCACATGCACAACCACACACAATGCTAAAGCTGTCTGAATACCAGGAGTACAGTGTTGTGGCGCACGACTTTAATCCCAGCACCCAGGAGACAGAGGCAAACAGATCTCTGTGAGTTTGAGGCCAACATGGTCTATATGGTGAGTTTTAGGACAGCCAATGCTACACGGTGAAAAATTTTGTCTTGAGAAAAATCAAAATAAATAAATAAAAAGAAGGTTTATGAGTTCCAGGTCAGCTTGGGCTACAAACAACTCTGTCTCAAATAAAATAATAATAGCAAAGTGTCTGGCACACGGTGAGTAATTGTCTAATGACAGAGGCAGTGGTGCCAGGGCTGGAGAGGGAATGCTGGCTCTTTGCCCATGGAAGGGGACAGCAGCAGGCCACGGTGGATGTCCATGGATATGATCTGTGTGCCAGCTGAGTCACCGAACTCCACTTGGCCCCAGCTCTGGTACATCTCCTCTTACACACTCCCTCTGAATACCAAGATCATGGGTATGTAAACAAAGAACGGTGGCCCACCAATGCATGGAAGGATTCTGAGGTGGTTCAAGTGAGAATGACCCCCATAGGCTCATATATTTGAATACTTGCCTGCCTCCTACCTCATGCCCTACCATGATGGTTGGGGACTAACCCTCTAAAACTGTAAGCAAACTTCCAAGACTCCCAGTTAAATGCTTTCTTTTGTAAGTTGTCTTAGTTATGGTGTTTCATTATAGCAAGAGAACAACTACTAACACATACACACACATACACATACATACATACATACGGAACTTGCTCTGTAGACCAGGCTGGCCTGGAACTCACAGAGATCTGCCTGCTTCTGCCTCCCGTATGCTAAGATTAAAAGAGTGTATCACCACCACCTAGCTAAACAGATCTTTTTATAGATTAAAAAAAAAAAAAAAAAAAAAAAACCAAAAACAAGAAAGAGACCTTAAGCCACCCGTTTGTCCCTAGAAGAGTGTGCCATTTGATCTCACAGGTGACTGTGGAAGCCATTCCCTTAGCAGGGAAGTGGCCCTGCAGCTTGGGTTCACAGACAAACCTGGCAATCCTTTCCTGTAGGCACAGTGAAGTCCCCTGCAGTGCATCTGCTCTCCAGCCCTTGCTGGTCCTTTCCAGTGTTGGCTAGGTGTCCCTCACCGCATACATTCCATACATGGCAGTCCTGGGCCATTCACTGGGTTTCTTCTCAATCAGTTTTCCCCACCATGTTCTGTGTCTGTTCATAGCTCATGGTCTGCTCTTGGGGGCATCTTTATGAAAAGAACTTTCATGACAAACATTCTTAAAATTTACACAGGATGGGGAAAGAGCCTGTGAGTGCCAACATTTATCAACATTTTCAGTCTCCTTTTGCCTGTTACCCTTCACGCCTGGGACTATAGGGGTTCTGTGTCTTGTTCTTGGAGTTATTTTAAAATGAAACAGGATATCATGCTATTTGCTAAGTATTTCAGTGCAGCTTATTACCCTAAAGGCCGCTGGAAGCCTGTACATCCCTCCTATACAGCAGGCATCACTAGGAAGAATTCACAGTCAAATATCCCTTAAAGGGCTCAAAATGCCTTCTTAAAGCTTCTTTAACTGCACAGTGTGGTCACACACACCTGTAATCTCAACACTTGAGAAGCAGAAGGCCCAGGGCTAGCCTAGTCTACACTGTAAATTGTAAGCTAGTCAGGGCTGTCTCAAAACAAGAAAACAAAAATCTCCTCCAGTCAACACCTGTTACTTTTGGTTGTTGAATCCATTGAGTTCCTTTGATTCTACAAGATTCTTTTCACCCTGTTTTGTTTTGCTTTCTTGAGACAGTGTCTCATGTAACTAAAGCTGGCCTTGAATTCACTATGTAGCTGGTCCTCCTGCCTCCTCCAGACAAGTGCTGACGTTGCAAGTGTGCACCCGTACATCCAGCTTCCGTCTCCCTTTTCATGTCATCGGTTAAGTGGATGAAACAGATCATTTGTCCTACACACGGTCCCACACTCTGTGTCCTGCACACAGTCCCACACTCTGTGTCCTGCACACACGGTCCCACACTCTGTGTCTTACACACAGTCCCACACTCTGTGTCCTGCACACACAGTCCCACACTCTGTGTCCTGCACACGTCCCACACTCTGTGTCTGCTACACACGGTCCCACACTCTGTGTCTACACACAGTTCCCACACTCTGTGTCCTGCACACAGTCCCACACTCTGTGTCCTGCACACACGGTCCTCACACTCTGTGTCCTACACACGTCCCACACTCTGTGTCCTGACACACAGTCCCACACTCTGTGTCCTGCACAGTCCACACTCTGTGTCCACACAGTCCCACATCTGTGTCTTACACACAGTCCCACACTCTGTGTCTCATCCACACGGTCCCACCACTCTGTGTCTTACACACAGTCCCACACTCTGTGTCCTGCACACACGGTCCCACACTCTGTGTCTCACACAGTCCCACACTCTGTGTCTTACACACGGTCCCACACTCTGTGTCTTACACACACGGTCCCACACTCTGTGTCTGCACACAGTCCCACACTCTGTGTCCTGCACACACGGTCCCCACACTCTGTGTCCTGCACACAGTCCCACACTCTGTGTCCTGCACACACGTCCCACACTCTGTGTCCTGCACACAGTCCCACACTCTGTGTCTTACACACGGTCCCACACTCTGTGTCTTACACACACGGTCCCACACTCTGTGTCCTGCACACAGTCCCACACTCTGTGTCCTGCACACACGTCCCACACTCTGTGTCCTGCACACAGTCCCACACTCTGTGTCCTGCACACACGGTCCCACACTCTGTGTCCTTGCACACAGTCCCACACTCTGTGTCCTGCACACACAGTCCCACACTCTGTGTCTACACACGTCCCACACTCTGTGTCTCACACAGTCCCACACTCTGTGTCCTCACACACGTCCCACACTCTGTGTCCTGACCACACGGTCCCACACTCTGTGTCCTGCACACATACACTCGGTCTCACACACGTCCACTCTGGTCCTGCACACAGTCCCCACCTGTGTCTTACACACGGTCCCACACTCTGTGTCTTACACACGTCCCACACTCTGTGTCCTGCACACAGTCCCACACTCTGTGTCCTGCCACACACGGTCCCACACTCTGTGTCCTCACACAGTCCCACACTCTGTGTCCGCACACACACGGTCCCACACTCTGTGTCCTGCACACAGTCCCACACTCTGTGTCCTCACACAGTCCCACACTCTGTGTCCTGCACACACGGTCCCACACTCTGTGTCCTGCACACAGTCCCACACTCTGTGTCCTGCACACAGTCCCACACTCTGTGTCCTGCACACACGTCCCACACTCTGTGTCCTGCACACACGTCCCACACTCTGTGTCCTGCACACACGTCCCACACTCTGTGTCTTACACACAGTCCACACTCTGTGTCCTCACACACGTCCCACACTCTGTGTCTTCACACAGTCCCACACTCTGTGTCCTGCACACACGTCCCACACTCTGTGTCCTGCACACACGTCCCACACTCTGTTGCCAGTCCAACCTGTTCTGCACACACGGTCCCCACACTCTGTGTCCTGCACACAGTCCCACACTCTGTGTCTTCAACACGGTCCCCACTCTGTGTCTACACACACGTCCCACACTCTGTGTCTGACACACAGTCTCCACACTCTGTGTCCTGCACACACGGTCCCCACTCTGTGTCCTTGCACACAGTCTCACACTCTGTGTCCTGCACACACGGTCCCACACTCTGTGTCCTTCACACAGTCCTCACACTCTGTGTCCTGCACACACGGTCCCACACATCGTGTCTTACACACAGTCTCACACTCTGTGTCCTGCACACACGGTCCCACACTCTGGGCCAGCTAGGTGCTTCTGTTCCTTGTCAGCTCCTCCTGTTTCCTGCAAACTCATGGTTAGTTCTAAAGACTCAAGAGGAGGCAAGTCCAACCTCATCCAACCCCTTATCTCTTCTTTACTCTTTGTGCTCAGCACTGGAGCGCCCCAGTCGGTACCCCACAGACTTACCCACTGCTGTGAAACCTCAAACACTGCTTCCTCTCTGCCTGTTTCCCAGTTTCACTCTTAATTTCTTTCTTTGTACCTAGAACATCACATTTTAAATAGTGTTTTGTTAATTATTTGAGAGCTGTATACAATATATTTTGATTATATTCACCTCATCTCCCTCCTAACCCAATTGCATGTTCTGTCTTTAAACCGACCTCATACAGTCAGTATTGTTCAAATATTCTCAGGTGTTCAATCCCTTCAGCATTCCCTGCCTACCAGAGGTCACACCCTAGAAGATAAATGACTCTCTGTCTCCACCAGCTATCAAATGTCCCTCAGTGAGTGGTAGGACCTAATGGCAACCTCCCTCCTCTTTGTGCTGGGACTTTTGTCTGGCTGGAACTTGTACAAGTCTTGTGCGCGCCATCACGGTCTCTGTGAGTTGCATGTGCGTTGACCCTGCTGTGTTTGGGAAAGCACTGTCTCCTTGCAGTCATCCGCCTCCTCTTCCACGACGATCCCCAGGCTGGAGTGTGGTAGAGATGCCCATTTAGGGCTGAGCACCGTGCAGTCTCTTATCTCGGCACGCTGACCAGTTGCGGGATTCTGTGTTAAATGCCATCAATTACAGCAGAGCTGTCTGGTTAAGCTGAGAGGCACATTGATGCAATGTGGCACCAACGTTGTAGAAATGACCAATCATTTCTGCTTTGATGGAAGGCCAACTCTGTGAGAGAGATCCCATAACTGACATCATATCAGGACCAGAGTCTGTGCTCAACTGGTTATAGGCCCTGAGGGAGAACTACTACTATTATTCTATAAATAGCTATAGTATTAAAAGGCTCCTGGTGACTTCTTGTGACCCCACAGATTAGTGCAGAGCCTCTCTGTTCAGTTAGCCCCTTTATTTGAATAACCTGAGGCTGTGAAGAAAACACTGACTTTGATATCCCAACTGCCTCAGTGTCTAGCACAGTGCCTGGTGTTAGCATTTTGTCAAACCCCACCTCCACAGTTACCTGGCAACAGCCAGGTATGCTCCTCCCCGCAGCTACCTGGCAACAGCCAGGTAGCCCTGCCCACTATTATAAAAGGGGCTGTCTGGCCCCTCCACTCTCTCTTGCCCCTTGACCCGCTCGCCTGCAGGTTCCCATCTCCCCTTCCCTTTCCCCCTTCCTTTCCCCCTTTCCACATGGTCATGGCTGGCCTCTCTCTCTCCCCCCCCCCCCTGCCCTAAATAAACTCCTCTTCGTGGAACCCTCTGCCCTGGCGTCTTCTGTTCCAAGCTGCTCTGCGTCTAGATAACAATAATGGTGCCGCATGGCACCTTGGACCCAATCATTTTAACGGGTCTTAATACATACTGCCGGCGGTCTAATAACTGGAATGAGATTCCCTACGTTCTTGCATTTATCTATCTCCATTACATACCTTCCATGTGCTCTGCTTCTCTGCCTAACGTTCTCTTAGCCATGACTCCTGCCCAACCCCCTTTAGAGGACCCAATGCCTTTAGATCCAGCTAATGAACCACCTCCACCCCGATGCAGACGCAGACCTGTTTTGATGCCACCGATAACCCAAACTGCTGCCTCGGCTTCTTCCTCTCACCAGGGTACCTCTGAGCCCACTGGCTCAACCTCCCCAGATCCCTCCCCTCCTTTTGTGCCAGTTGCAGGCCATACCAACCATCCTGCGTTGGCCCCGACTTTCACCTCCCTATCACGCATTCTAAGGCCAAACCTCCAACCTCTTCTCCTCCAGAGACGCCTAAGTCAGCGTCTGTCCTTCCCCTAAGGGAAGTGGCTGGCGTAGATGGCCTAGTCAGGGTACATGTCCCTTTCTCACTGAATGAACTCTCCCAGATAGAGAGCAGACTGGGTTCCTACACCTCTAACTCTTCAGCTTTCATCAAAGAATTTCAATACATCTCCCAGTCCTATAGCCTGACTTTCCATGATGTTCATATGATTCTAACTAACAATTTGCTTCCTGATGAATGCAGGAGAGTTTGGGAAGAGGCAAAAGTGCATGCAGATCAGATTTATCAAACAGACAGAACATATCCAATCGGATCTACAGCAGTTCCTGACCAGGATCCTCAATGGGATTACAATTCAGCAGGAGGTATCTTAGCCAGAGATAGATTTATAACATGTCTTTTGGCAGGACTAAGGAAGGCGGCGCTAAAGCCAGTTAACTTTGAGAAACTCCAAGAGATTGTCCAAGAGAAATAAGAGAATCCATCTCAGTTCTTAGAACACCTTACAAAGGCTTTATTGCAGTATACCAACCTGGACCCTGAAAACCCAGAAGCTTCTCAGGTGGACCCCCGAGTTTGGGATGTCCAGAACCCCTCTGTCGCTAAACATCATTCTCCCATTGTCATCCAGTTACTGGATCCTACCAGATACATCTGTCAATATCAATACCCTCTCTCTCTCCAGAGCCTTAAGGGACTTAAGCCTATCATTTCAGATCTCTTAAGGAAAAAACTCCTTCGACCAGCCTCCTCCCCTTTTAACACCCCTATACTGGCAGTTAAAAAACCTAATGGAATCTATCGCCTGGTTCAAGACCTCAGGTGCATTAACTCTGCAGTGGTTCCCCTCCATTCTGTCGTGGCTAACCCTTATACTCTCCTCTCTACTATCCCCTCAGGGACTTCTCATTTTTCAGTCCTAGATCTCAAAGATGCATTTTTCTCTATCCCTTTACCTGGCATGTGCTAGGGCACTTCACGCGTGTTTCCAGAATGTCAGAATGTCACCAGCTCTCCGTTATGGACAGACAGGATCTGTCTGGGAATCTCACATTTTAGAAACGTCTTTGGTTGGGATTCTGGGTATAGCAGCAGCACATGAAAGTCAGAGCAGCAGTTACCCAGGAACTCCAGCAGGAGTATACATAGAGAGGTACAGGTTCCGGGATCCCACCTGCCCTAGCCACAGAGATGGTAGGACTCAAGGCAGGAGTCTCGTCTCCATCCGTTCTGGGGAGTGGCTGGGCAGTGTGCCAGCTACCTGGGCATATAGTCTTCCACTTCACATGACTTCCTTTTATCCAACACAGGCAGGACTGGTGAGCCCACTCATCATGTGAATGAACCCAGGCTTCCCTAAACAGGAGGTGTGAGTACAGGGGAGGGGTAGAGGAAGGGAAGACACCCCAGTCCCTTTATAACTCCCCAAGAGGCTTCTGAGGTTAGGGAGTTAGCTCAGGAGTAAAGGATTTACCTAGGAAGACACCCCTGGAAAAACCTAGCCCCAGGCCCCTTATCCTGGGCCATCCTTAGCTGGAATGAAGGTGGCTCATCCCAGTTTTCCTGACAGCATGTGACAGCAGTGGGTCCCAATTGTCTTCACTGGCCCTGTTTTTGCTTTCCAAACTACATTGAGGTACAATCACAACATATAATTGTAGGAGGAGCTAAGGTGGGAGGAGTTAGGAGAGGAAGAGAAAAAGGAAGAGGAGGAGCTAGGAGACAGGAGAGGAGAAGAGAGAGAGAGAGAGAGAGAGAGAGATGTAGGAGGATGGAGAACGACACAGGTATGGAGAGCACTCGTGAGGAACAACTTATAAACTTATAATTAGGTTAGCTAATTGGGATACAACTCTCTTTGTATGGGCATCTTGTTATTAATCATTATCAAACATATAAAGCCTTTGGTTAATCTATAAGAATTAGAGTCTCATTCTCTTACTGGGCCCACTAATGGTCTGGGCAATGCCCTGCCTTGCAGAGACAGCGTGGAAGATTAGCAGAGCCATCTCTCATGCTGGCATCTAGTGGGTGGCAGGGCTGGTGTTTCTGGCGGCCAGTTCTAGCTGCAGCATGCACTTGGCCTCAGGCCAAGAAACATGGTGGCTGGGCTAGGCAGAGCCGCTGCAGCTTAGATAGTCGGCCTGAGCCAGAGGCTGTGTTTTAATAATTACTAAAACATATAATAAAATACATTCATTTGAGGACTGGAGAATGGCTCAGAGGTTAAGAGCACTTACTGCTCCTCCAAAAGACTGGGGTTTGGTTCCCAGCATCCACATCAGACAAACCAGAACTACCTGTAACTCAGGTTCCAGGGGATTTAACATGCTCTGGCCTCCACAGGCACCTGCACACACAGTGCACATAAGCCCATACCGTGTGCACACATACACAAATAAATAAGTATATATGTGTGTATACTTATATACAGGTGTGTGTGTATACACATATATTCATATATATTTATATATATATTAATATATAGAGTGTCCACTTAATGAGTTATTGGTAAATGGCTGCTTTACCACCACCTCCGTCAAGAAGCACAGCATTGTTATCACCCAAACAGCTTTCTCATACCCACTGCTTCATCCTCAGCAGTGCCGGGTAACACCGATTTGTTTTCTTCTAACATAGAGTCCATTTGCCTGGATTTGTCTTGTTTTGTTTTATTGCTGGAGATAGTCTCGTGTAGCCCAGGCTGGCCTTGAATTCACTACACAGTTAAGTCTGTCCTTGAGCTCCCAATTCTCCCACCTCTACCTCTGAAGTGCTGAGATCACAGATGTGCACCACCACACCCACTGTCTGAAACTGCCCTGTAAATGGAACCATACAATCTGCACTCCCCCGGGCTGCTACCTTGGGCATTATTCTTTTGCAAATTTATCCATACAGTTACAGGGACTAGTAGCCCCCTGCTTCTTATTGCTGAATATAGTATGTCTTCTATGGGATGTCAACTAAATTTAAGTCTAAAATAGCTAGAAAGCTATTCATACATATCCGCTCTATTCCCACCCACAGTCTCCTAAGAAACTTTACTGCATTCTTCAAAGTTCATTTGTCTCTAGAATGGAAGTGCAAGAGAGGAAAAAATAAATCAAGAGACTAGGAGATGAGGCTGTAGTTCAGGTGGGAGAGTGTTTGCCAAGTGTACAGGAGTCCTGGCTTCTGTTTTCAGCAGCACCACAGAAAACTAGGCATGGTGGTACAAGCCTGGAGTCCCTGTGCTCGGAGGTAGAGACAGGAGGATCAGAAGTTCAACTACACAGTGTGGTGAGCCCAAGGTCAGCCTGGATTTACATTTAAAGAACAGACAGACAGACAGAACGTACACACACACACACACACACAGAGTGAGAGGGTGAGAGAAAAAGAGAAACAACAAGAAGGAGGAAAGGAGGAGGGAGAGAGAAGGAATGAGAGACTGAGACCATTTGCTTTCCTGTCTTATGTAAATATGAGATCAAAGGTCCTGTCCCGTCTAGACACTGCACAGATGTCTTTTTGAGCATTCTGATTTTTCTTTCAGAAATTTATCTACAGCAATTTTAAACTGATTTTCATTACAAAAAATAAAAATAAAATAACAGCACCTCTTCCATACTGATTCTTGGGCTAAGTATACTTGACCAAGGTCCTTCCTGAGGGCACTTGTTAGGCGCTGGCTGCTGAGCTCCTGACTGTGTGTCCACACTGGACCAGAGCCACGCAGAGAACAGTCAGCCTGGGATGTACCTCTCTGCTTCAGAGAGGCCTCAGCCACCTGAAAAGGCTTTTGCAGTGCAATCCCAGAATCCCAGAGAAAAGGAACATTACCTCAGGAATGACCCCTGACCTCTTCGTTCTCTCCTTTAGGGTTTCCTTAGGATCCCTGTGGTGGTGATTGGGGTGGGGTCCTCAAAGGCCCTTCTCTCCTCCACTTGTTCCCTCTGCCTTGTCTCTCTTCCTAGATGATCACCAGTACAAGGTGCATATTGTTTTATCTGTGGTATTTATTGAACAGACTTTTGGGTTCATAATTGTTAATTTTAGAAGCAGAAAAAAAGGGAACTAATTTATTTCATTAAAGAGCCAAGTAAGTAAGTTTGTCAGCAGCTCTCAGTAGAAAAAAGCTACCTAGGTTGTCACAGCGCCAAACCATGGCTTTAACTTCATTTCCCTAGTGATCCAACACTTCAGTGTGCTGTGTCAGCAGAAGCTAAAGCCAGCCCACTTGTCAAAACGCCACAGATCTAAGTACTAGGAAAAGTTTCCCATCCAGGAAACTGGGACAGTCCCCATCTCACAGAGCGGCCCTAGCTGGCTTAGGACCCCTAGGACGCTGAACCCTTTCCTTGTCCCCCACATGAATAAAGGGCAGGGCTTGAGGGCCAACAGTGGAGGTACCAGGGCATGCCCAAGACACAGTGTGACATACCTGTAATCTCTTGGGCTCTCTGAGAACAGCATGTTCCCACCACCATAAATCTAACATCACTTGAATCTCAGCCCATAGTCTTTACCATGGTGTGTGTGTGTCTGTGTATGTTTTCTTGTGTGTGTTTGTGCATGTATCTATGTGTGTCTGTGTGCATGTGTGTGTGTGTCTGTATGTATCTGTGTGTGTGCATGTGTATGATTGCTTGTGTGTGTCTGTGCTTGTATCTATATGTGTCTGTGTATGTCTGTGTGTATCTATGCATGTGTGTGTATGTGTGTTGTTCTGTATCTGTCATGTGTGTCTGTGCATGTGTGTATGTATATGTGTGTGTGTCTGTCTCTATGTGTGTCTGTGGTGTGTGTGTCTGTATGTATCTATGTGTGTGCATGTGTGTGTTTGCTTGTGTTTGTCTGTACATGTATCTATATGTGTTTGTGTGTGTGTCTATGCATGTGTGTGTATGTGTGTCGGTGTCTGTATGTGTCTGTGTGTGTCTGTGTCTGTGCATGTGTATATGTATATGTGTGTCTGTGTGTCTGTATGTATCTGTGTGTGTCTATGTGTGTCTGTGGGGTGTGTATGTGATTGGAAAGACAAAACCCACTCCAGGTAAAGGGAATGATTGATTGATTAATAGCTAGATGATTAGAAATGAAGAAAACTGTCAGAGAAGACCCAACCCAAAGAGATGCAATAGCAAAAATGCATGCTCACCTTAGAGCTGAAAGGAGACAGGAGGCAGAATCTGGTCAGGATGGGCAGATGCAGGGATCATCTACTTAGGAGCTGGAGACACAGAGGAGTAGAGATGCACAAAGAGACAGCTGAAGGCCAGGACAGGAAGAGACTCTGATCTCCAGTCCCTGCAGTGTATATTTGTGGCCCCCAAATACTCAGCATCCCATTGGAGATACTGAGAGCTTGGGGAACAAGGTTTCCATAATCAACCAAAGCTGGGTAAGAGGAGGGAGACAAAGAGCCAAGGGCCACACTGCAGTTGTGCCTGTCTGTGTAAGTGCTTCCAGAAAGAGGCAGTGATGCTATATTGTGTCATGTCCACTGGAAAGACATCCCATGCGAGCCCCTAGCTGAACCCTCAGCAGGCTTCCTGGTAGTTTTAGCTGCTCTCCCGCCAACACTGTCAAAGCCCATCGAGTAGCAGGACAGATGTGGACAAAAGGACTCTTGTAGGAACAGAAGAGCTGTGCTTTGACGTATACTAACCCACAAAAGCACAACTGCTACTCACAATCCCAGACACGTGTGACTGTCTGCTCACATTCGTCCCCGTCAGATACACATACAGAAAGTTGCACCAAAGACACACAGCATCTGCCTTAAATTTTCCCTCTCATGCAGTCTAAGCCCCTCAGGTGTGCTGCAGGAGATAAATGGGCGATACACATGAAGGCACTTTAGGAAGTTTATAACATATCGCTCAGGCAAACACTAAAACATCACTGCGATTGTGCTTCCATTCTGTACTTAGTTATGAGTGGAGATTGAGAGTGATGTCCGTGGGTAATAGTGTAAAATTTACAAGGCCAGAGCCTGGGACAATGAGAAGGAGGTCTTTTATTTGGGATAAAAGACCACAATGACAATGACCATCTGTAGCCTGCTTGTTCCACACCAGGCCCTGTGCTGGCCATTCAGTGTAGTCCACTCAGTCCGTGGAGAATTTCTGCAGCAGACGCTTCTTCATCCACTTTCAAAGGAATAGTAGTTAATAAGTTTGCATGAGATTGCATGGGTGCTGTGGCTCAGAGCTAGGTTTGAGGCTAGGGTCTGACTCCCCACTCCCCACTGGTCAGGGCATCTCTCACAGACAGGGAAGACAAAGCCCTGATGGAAGGTGTCTTAGTTGGTGTCTCATTGCTGTGAAGAGACACCTTGACCAAGGCAACTCTTCGAGACAGGGTTTCTCTGTGTAGCCCTGGCTGTCCTGGAACTCACTCTGTAGACCAGGCTGGCCTCGAACTCAGAAATTCGCCTGCCTCTGCCTCCCAAGTGCTGGTATTAAAGGTGTGCACCACCACTGCCCGGCTCCAAGGCAACTCTTATAAAGGCAAACATTTAATTACAGCTGGCTTACAGTTCAGAGGTTCAGTCGATTATCATCGTGGCAGGAAGCATGGGGTTGTGCAGGCAGACTTGATGCTGGAGGAGCCAACAGACAGCCAGGAGGAGGCTGAAATTCCACACTGAGTGGAGCTTAAGCATAGGAGACCTCCTCCTTAAGCATAGCCCACCTCCACAGTAACACACTTCCTCCACCAAAGCCACACTCCTCCAACAAGGCCACACCTCCTCCAACAAGACCACACCTCCTAAAAGTGCCACTCCCGTGGGTCAAACATTCAAACACTTGCGGCTATGGGGCCAAACCTATTCAAACCAGCATAAGAGTCATCAATTAAGGAGTTGATAGCCTTTGTTTTGATGCCACATGCATTTCTTGAAGTAGACACCAAGCAAAGGCTAACAAGCTGGGACACATGATGAGCAGGTACAGAGAGTGTGGAGGGAGACCCGGGCCACTCAGATGTCTACAGCTCAGTTTTATCTCTGCCTCCAGAACTTGGGGACATGTGGCTGATTCTGAGAGTTTGGGGTTCACTTAACACACTCATTGTACTTCAGTTCCATATAAGCCATGAAAACACTATGTCCACAAAAAGAGACTCTGGCAGTCACATCACTGGTCAGTCTCTGGGACTCTTCAAACAGGATACTTCTTAGAAATCCCAGCCAATATGTAATTCTTGTCTTTACTAGAATTTAGAACCATAGCTGAGTAGAAAAAAATGAAACTTGACTCTCTCTTTCAGTCAACTCACAGAGACACTGCCATCCGTCTGGTGCCATTCGTCATGGTTGCTGCGGGAGGAGGTTGTGGGTCCAGGACCCAGCCAGCAGTGAGGTCACATGCTGCCGAGCATTCAGCAGCTCTCACTGACTCCTGCGTGTATGCCTGTGGTGATGGGCGGGGGGCGGGGGGGGGAGGGAGATGGCACATCACAAGCCAAGAGAGAAGAGAAGAGAGACCCCAAGAACTCCCTTCCTAATAGGAGCCAGGGTTCCCACGCTAGGGGTTTTCAGTGTCTAGGATGATACTCAATGTTAGATTTGCCTTCAGCAACTTATGAAGTCCCAGAGGACCCCCACCTGAGCTTGGAGAGCAGGTGGAAGGAACTAGAACATGCTGCTGTCCTCAGGGCTTGGGAACCAAGACTAGAAAGGAGCAGGGGGCAGGATGAGAGACAAAAGGAAGAATGGGTATCCATCCCCTTAACCTCTCTGCAGTACAATTAGTCTGGCTGGAGGATAGTGAGGCTCCAAGGAGCTAAACTGTGGCATCCCTGCCCTAGTCCCTAACCTGCTTTCTCTAGGAATCAATGCTTCCTTCAGTCACTTACTGTGTAGACAATGAAAGAGAAGGGGAAAGAGGACACTACATTGGGCACTAAATCAAGATTAATGAAGTCCCTGCTACGATTAATTACTGTACTCCCTGAGAGCTGGGAGCAGAATGTGGCCATGGCCATCCATAATGTCCAATGCTAGCTCTCAACAGCATGGGCGGAAGGAGGCGTGTGACTCACCTTCTGCCTACCTAAGATCTAAAAGACTGCAAAGGCAGCAGTGTCGGGAAGGCTCCTCCCACAGCCCCAGTCACTACTCTGCACTGAATCCATCTTCATGTGTCCTCTGCTCTGTGATCAGCACAGGCTGACTAGTCAAGCACAGATGCACCTTACCCTTGATGAGATAAGAGAAACAACTTGCCAATGGCCAGTGATGGCAGCCAACTTCAAACATGGCTCTCCAGGATCTAGGGGCAAGTGGCGTCTCGGTCTGTCATCTGGTCCATGCTGAGGTACGTGAAGCTGGTCAGAGGACCAGTCCAGCTGAGTGTAGTTGGTGGCCTGCCTGTAAGTCCGGTACTCAGGAAACTGAGGCAGGTGGACTATGAGTCCCAGACCAGCTCATGCTGTGTAATGAGCTCCAAACCAGCCTAGGCTATATAACAAGACTGAGATAAACAAAGAAACAACTGGAAGAGGGCCATGTGATAAACGGCCCACCATTTCTGTTGGCATCAGCTGACCCGATGAGCAGTTAGATCAGAGAAAGAAACAGGTGGTACCCATTCGACTCCAGTAACTTTTACATCATCCCTATGAATGCCCAACCAGAGTGATAAGAGTCCTCTATTAGGAAGCAAAGTCATGGCCCTCCCTTCTCCTTTGAAAACAATCTAACAGAGGCATGGGGAATGAATGAGACCCAGAGCCAGCCCGTGATCTACCTTAGCTTGAATCAGAGCCAAGGAGAAGCAGGACTGTTCTCTTGCCTAGGTCAGGGTCACAGCTCCTGATTCCAGCACAGGGGTATGGTTGGCCAAGCTCACACCTCCTGAGGCAGACCCACTTTCATGAGGATTGACCTGGCAATGATTAGCAACTGAATAAAGAGGGGGTCCTAACAACACCCCAAAGAAAGACTGGGCCACTATATAGCAGACAGAGAAAACCAAGAGCTACAGGTCCAGACAGAAAGGCACTTTGGGCCAGGAAATGATGGTGCATGCCTTTAATTCCAGCTTAAGGCAGGCAGATCTCTGAGTTTGAGGGCCCAGCCTGGTCTACAGAGCTAGTTTTAGGACAGCCAAGGCTACACAAAGAAACCCTGTCTCAGAAAAACAAAACAAAGAAAAAAAGAAAAGAAAGAAACGAGCTTTTGCTGCAGGGCTTTGTGGTTCAGTAGCTCCTCTGCCCCTTTGATTAGAGAAACAGAATCTGTGGCCAGACACCACCAGAGCTCCCAACTGCCTCCTGTCCTGTACTGGGACTAGAACAGGAGCCTCCTATCATGCATCTACCAGAATGAAGGCAGATGGAAGTGAATCTGACGTTTCATACTCTGCTCATGGAAACATAAGCCTTCAAACAGAATTGGGTGCCCAACCTTAAGAATGTCCCCAGGCTCTCTGAAGATATAAATACAAGTGATCTCTGAATGAAAAGAGAAAATTAAAAATCAGAAGGAACGGAGCTGGGCCGGAGCTTGGCTTCTAGAGGACCTGTCTTGCATGCTTGCAGGCCTGGTTCAGTCTGAAGTACTTCACAAAACAGCTGTGGTGGCAGATGCCTGTCTCAGCACTCGAAGAGTAAGGCAGGAGATCAGATGGTCAGGTCATCCTCAGCTACATGGTGAGTTCAAGGTCATCCTGGGCTACTTGAGAGCCTGCCTCAGAATAAGTAAATAAGGGACTGGAGAGAGTGCTCACTGGTGGTTAAGAGAATTGTGTTCTCTTTCAGGACCCAGGTTCAGTTCCCAGCACCCATGTCAGGTAGCTCAAAACTGCCTGTAACTCCAGCTCCAGGGAATCTGATACCTCTGGCCTCCACAGGTACCTGTATTCATGTGTACATATACTCCGTACACACGTACACATAATTTTTAAAAGTAAAATAAATCTTTTTTAAAAGATAAATATAGTAATTTAAATGGAAAAGTCCAATAAGTATGGTTTAGTCACAGAGCATGTTCCTAGGCCCTGGGTTCATGAGCAACACACAGACACACACACAGACATATACATACACACACAGACACACACACAGACATATACATACACACACAGACACATACAGAGAGACATTCACATACACACACACAGAGAGAGAGAGAGAGAGAGAGAAACAGACACACACACAAACACACAGACACAGAGAGAATGAGAGACATACACATACATACCGACACACACACATACATACAGACACAGAGAAAAAGAGAGACATACACATACATACTGACACACACACATACACACAGACACACACACACAGAGACATACACACAGACACACACACATACACACAGACATACACATACAAACACAGACATACACACACAGACACACAGACATACACATACAAACACAGACATATACACACAGACACACACACAGACACACACAGAGACACACAAACATACACACAGACATACACACACACACACACACACACACACACACACTTGGAAAATCATTCTCTCTAGGGGAAGACAACAAATGATTCGTCAAAAACAGTGTTTAGCAAAAACCATGGTGGCACACAAGCATAATCTCAGCCTGATAGTGGTTAGGAGTTCAAGATCAGGCTGGGCTACATGGAAAGAAAAAGCAAGACAGTACTTAGCAGAAAGTTAAAGACAATCCAGAGCTGGGCATGGTGACTCATGTCTGTAATCCCAAGACTCAGGAGGCAGAGATAGGAGGTTTGTCATGAGTTCAAGGCCACCCTGGGCTACATAGTGAATTTGAGGCAAACCAGGGCCACATAGCAGGACCTTATCCCTCCCTGCTACAAAAAAGGAAGGGAGGAAGAGAAGGAGAGAAGAAAGTTAAGGGTATGAGGACCCTCGAGGTGCCTTTAGGAAGACAGGGCAGAAACGGAGATAACATGAGTCTCACAGAGACGTTCATACTGTGATCAGTAGATACTGACTAGAAAACAGCTATTGATGTAAAAAGCCAACATTGAAAACATTCAGTAGGAAAACAAAAGATATCAAAAGTGTTACATCCTTTTTAAACAATAAAGCTCCCAATAACTGTGATGTTATGTCATGGACTAAATGCTCATGTCTTTCTAAAATCTCTATGTTGCAGACTCTTAGTGTCTTAGTTAGTGTTTTACTGCTGTGAACAGACACTATGACCAAGGCAAGTCTTATAAGGACAACATTTAATTGGGGCTGGCTTACAGGTTCAGAGGTTCAGTCCATTATCATCAAGGTGAGAACATGGCAGCATCCAGGCAGGCATGGTGTAGGAGAAGCTGAGAGTTCTACATCTTCATCTGAAAGCTGCTAGAAGAATTGTTTCCAGGCAGCTAGGATGTGGGTCTTAAAGACCATGCCCACAGTGACACATCAACTCCAGCAAGGCCACACCCTCTCCAACAAAGCCACACCCACTCCAACAAGGCCACACCTCCTAATAGTGCCACTCCCTGGGCCAAGCATACACAAACCATCACACTTAATGTTTAGGGCTCGGAGCTTTGAGAGGTAATTATGTTTAGACAAGGTCATGAAGAGGTCCTTGTGCTGGGTCAGCATCCTTACATAAAAAGACATGGAAGGGCTGGGGTATAGCTCAGTGGCACATCACAGGCCTTGGGTTCAATTCCTAGCACATTAAAAAATAATTTGGCCCTCTAGGGCTGGAGAGATGGCTCAGTTGTTAAGAGCCACTCAGTGGCTGCTCTTCCAGAGGACCCAGGTTGAATTCCCAGCACCCACATGGTGGCTCGTAACTGTCTTTAGCTCAAGTTCTAGGGGATCAAATGTCCTCTTCTGGCATCCTCAAGCACTAGGCATGTGTATGGTACACAGACATACACGTATAAACATTCATACACACAAAATAAACGTTTAAAAATTAAATTAAATGCTTTCTGAACACAGTGGCAAAAACATGGCAGTTATAGAAAAATGTGAAAGATGCAAAGGATTCCATGAAAAAGAAAGCACATATATAATCGGAATTACAATGGGGGGTGGGGATCCAAGGTAATTTGTGAGGAGATAAAGGCTGAAAAGACTTCTAGAGGTGATAAAAGATATCGACCTACACATTTAAAAAATACCAGCAACTTCTAAATAAATAGAAATTCATCTCTAGACGCATCATCTAGGAACTGCAAAAAAACTTAAAACGTTCTATCCACCATGGAGCCACCTTCAGATGACAGCCCGGGCTCCACGAGTCTTGCCATCCAGCTGTGTGTCCATGTGTAAATGAATGAAAACTTTCTTCACTTCCTCTCCTGGCATCTGGGCCCATGGTTGGGAAGCAGGGAGCTAAAAGACTATTTCTGGGATGAAGAACTGACAAACGAGCTGTCACACAGTGTAGACACGGGCCTAGATTTATTAGACACTAATACATCACTGGAGGCAGGGATTGAATGAGCCATACATACTATTCATCCTTTCTTAGAAACTGAAATGAGATGTCTTCTAGACTAACCAGTGGGCTGGTCATGAAGGACTTTGTGTGGCAGGTCAGTCTCTGTGATGAGACCAAGTATAGAGGCAAGTGAAGGCGGGCTGCTGAGAGGGCTCAATGGGGAAAGTACTTGCTGCCAAGACTGACGACCTGAGTTTGATCCCTGAGACCCACACGGCAGAAGGAGAGAGGAGAGAACTGGCTCTCATAAGTTGTTTTCTGACCTCCACAGATGCCCTGTAGCATATGCACATGTGTACACATGTGTACACATACACACACACACACTGGGGATGTGGCTCAGGGCCAGGTTCAATCCCCAGTGTCAGGGGTTTTTTGTTTTTTGTTTTTGTTTTTTTAAAGATAAAAGAGCTAGGCATGGTGTCAAACGCCCATAATCCTGGCACTCAGGAAGCTGGGGCTAGCCTGGTCTATACAGCAAAATTCTATCTCAAAAAAAAAAAAAAAAGTAAGTGAAAATAAACAATGATATAATAAAACCATGGTCTGCAGATGTCAGTTACATGCAAGAAAGAGTCATCAATTTATATCTAAATTCAGTGCAAACAAACCAAAAACGTATTGACTCTCATTTCTACCCTCTAGAAACAGTTTGAATGAGTTTCAAGGGTCACTTTCCTCTCAGAATGAACCAAACAAGACAGATGCCTCTGCATTGCAAAGACCAATGCTCACCCTATCCTGAAAGGATATATCACTCAAGGAGGAGGCCATAGTTACCTTGGGATGCCCTCAAGGTGGGAGCCACACTCTATCCCTCTCTGCCTCCCCAGCCTCAGTGGTTGGCCCTTCCCAGATTTACTACTCTGTCTCCACTGTTGCCAGCTGCCGCAAGTTTTCCAGCCTTTAATGCATTTTTCTACATCTGTACAGGATTTATTTGAGGCCGAGAGATTTATTTAGCACATTCACGCTCAGCAAAGAGGACAATCCCTTGCGGAGCTCTGATCTCATTTGCAGTTCGGCAGCTGTGTGTGAGTGCTTGGCTGATGGGCTGGTTCCTAGCGGGAGTGCCTGTGCACGGTTCACACAGACGTGAAGCCTGAGGGTGACACGGGCAGGTGTGTGGGCAGGTGACTGTGTATCTCAGGCGGAGAGATGTGTGAATCTGAACACGTGACAGCAGAAGTGTCATTTTCCAGATGTCAGCTTGACATACTGGCATATGTGAGCATCTGTGTGAGAGTCTGTGCATACAAGTGTAGGCGTGGAAGCTGGAGTAGCCTGCGTGTGCGTGGAACCATGCAAGTTTACGTCCTCATCCATATCCACATTGCTGACAGAGCGCCAGTCATTGTCAACCATGGGACTCTTCAGAAACAGTAAACAAACCGCCTCTCCTCAGCTGAAAACAAGCCAAGAACTCCAAAGGGCTCAGTGGGGAATGCTAACACCATGCTCTCACCTCTTGGTCCCACTCGCCTGGCCCCGCCTCCCTCACTGAGCATACCTCCAAATTCTCAGCCTTCAGACTGGTGACATGGATACTCCCTGTGTGTCACCTCCATCCTCCATGCTGGTTTCTGCCAGGACCAACCTGTCAAGTTCTCCCCTAGGCCTCCTCAGATCCTCTGTATTGATCTCTCAACTCTCAAGTGTTTCCTCCAGGAAGCACTGCTACTCCTCACAGCTGCCGGTTTCAGCCACTCCCATCAGCCAGGGCTCTCAGAAACCACCCTGCTCAGCTAGTCTTTCCTCCTTCTTTCTAAGATTTAATCTTTAGTTTATGTGTATGTGTGTTGTCCGCATGTGCATCTGAGCATCACGTGCATGCAGTGTCCAGGATAGGCCGAAAGAAGGCATCGTGTTCCCTGGAAAGTGGAGTTTCAGAGGATTGTGAGGTGCCACAGGAGTGCTAGGAATCGAACATTCGTCCTCTAGAAGAGAAACCAGTGTTCTTAACTGCTGAGCCTTCTGTCCAGATCTATCTGTCTTTCTTTCCCTTTTCTTGTATTTTCTTCAATCCCCATATACTAGTACAGTGTTAGACGGTAAACCCAAGGCCTCGTGCATACTACAGAAGACTCTCTACCACTGTTCAGCCTTTGTATCTCGATGGGTTTTGTTTGTCTGTTTAAGGCCGGTCTCACTATGTAGCCCAGTCTGGCCCAGAACTCCCAGGTGCTGGGATGACAGGTCTTTGCCACCACTCATAGTTTTGCCTTGATTATTGTCTGCTGGTACCTCCTAAGAGAAAGCCCAGAATCTAGGCCATCACCTTCCTGTTTATTACCGGGTCCCCAGAGCGGTTCTGTGAGAACCTGTAAAATGAGAATAGCTTATGCGATATGCACGATGTACATTAAGAAAAAATAGGATGCTATGAATATCTGAGCATGTTGGGCACATGAATTAGAATGAGTCTGAGGACCACACAGTCAACCTGCAGTCATCCATTCAACCAACGGCTGCTTCTCATCTAATGTGTGCCTTGCACACTAATCGACTCTGCGCTCAGAAAACTTCTAGAGCAGTAGAGGAAATACACAAAGCAACCAGAATCATGTAGAGGCACAAACACAGAGCTAGGACAGGGATTTGATGAAGGGTTGGGTACACTTGGAGGTTCAACAGAGATTCTCCAGAGGAGTTGATACAGGGACAAGCTGGCTTTTGCACATCCAGCTCACCCATGTGTGTTCACACTCACAACGCTATCACTCCAGGTCCTAAGATCAGCTAGCAGCACTTCCAGCTTTCGGAATAAAACACATGTATTCACTGTATTTTTCTGGTCTCCCTGTATCCCCCACTTTCTCTGACCACCCCTTACCCAAGGCAGTCAGATAAACAAGCTTACACGACCTAGGGGCCAAAGGACAGCTCTCCAGCTGATCAGTCAAGGTACCTGACTAGCCACTGAACACGCCTCTCCAGGCTTCCTGCAATCTCTTCCTTCAGTCCAGCATAGCACTTGGGGCAGAGCCTCCTTCACAACCAGGAAGACTGCAAACCTGCCATCAGCTCATCTCCTCCCACCCCACCCCCCACTCCAGAGCAGGCCAGTGTCACCAAAGCCTTTTCTACCCTCCAGCCTTCCCAATGGCTACAGCCCAGGTGAGGTCCAGACTGAGGTCCAAGCCATGGATACTCACAGGCTCCCTTTTCCACTCGATGCAGAGTCAGTGTTGTCCATCTTCCACAGTCAACGCACAGATAGTGAGCCTGAGCCCTAACTAACTGTGGGTCAGGAGGCTTGAGGATGACCTCCAGAGCTGGATGCAGGCATGGAGCACAGCATCCTTGCCTCTAAAGATGCTGACCCTTCATGTGCAGCCATGTGTCCGCCCTAGCCTCAGCTCTAGTCTCTGCTCACAAACCCTGCCACCATTCACAGGAATCTCTCTCCCCTGATGGGTCACTGGCTTCTCCTGAAACTTCTTGTGTGTTCCTTACACCTCCTACCACACTAAGCCCCTCCCCTCAGTTCACCTGGCAGGGAGCTCCTCTCTTCCCGGTTCTTGCTGAGGCTCGGCCTTAAGTATGTGGCATGGGGCATACTTCACTTCAGATGAGGCTTGGCTTTATGGGTGTGATAGCTTGGATCTAATTAGAAGCTGTCCCAGTTAGCATTTTAGCTTTAATCACAGAGGAGTTAGCTGGATGCACATTACCGACAGTTCTTCTCTAATACCTGGACCAGAGCAGTGGCTCTGCTGTGCTACGCTATGCTCTACATACGGCGAGCATCACGGTGAGAGGGGAAAGGTTAGCTGAAGAGCACAGGCTAGAGGAGTCTGAGCCGTCATCTGTGTAACAGGCCTCTGCCATTACTATCTCTTATATCACATATTGGTCCAACAATGTGACTTGCACAGAGAGGGTTTATGTCCCCTTCAGGTGACCAGTGGATTTTTGTGACCAACAGATATTAGCCGAAGATAGGCTGTGGTAAAGGCGAGGCAACAGGAATGAATACACTTCTCCTTGCTACCTCAGAACACTCTTTCTTGATGGCGAGCCACTATACTTTGAGGAAGCTCAAGCCACCCACAGGAAGGAACTAAAAGTCCTAGCTGAGCTCCCAGCAGTACAGGCTTGCTAACCATGTGAGAACCTACTTAGAGATGGGTCTTCAGGATACTGTGTATCAGAGATGATCCCTCCTCCCCCCACTAAGCCCTTTCACTTCTCAGGCAAAGCCAATGACTATGTATGTATGTGTGTGTGTGTGTGTGTATGCGTGCCATGTCTATATAATGACCACAGAGGCCAGAAAAGGGCATCATATCTCCTGGGACTTAAGTTCTAGGTAGTTGTGAGCCTGTATGTGGGTGCTAGGAATCAAACCCAGGAAGAACAACCAGTACTTCTAACCACTGAGCCATCTCTCCAGCTCTGTACTTATTTTAAAGGTAGAGAATCCCAGAAAAACATTAAGAGCAGGTAATAATTCTATTAAAATGGATATTTACATATGTGCCTAATTTAACTTTTAAAAAAAACACTTCATTTTTCCCTTCTGTTTTGATATCGTTTTGATTTTTTTTTCAGTGCTGAGGATTAAACTTACAGTCTTGAGCGTGCAAGGCAAGCACCGAATTATACACCCAGCTTTGGGTAGTGTTTATTTGTTTGTTTGTTTTGAAACAGGGTATCATGTGGCCTAGGCTGGCCTTGAACTCTCAGTCCTCCTGCCTCAGCACTTGGGAGCAAGTGCTGGGACTGTACAAGTCAGTCATCATGGCCTTTGTTTTGTTTTTGCAATAGGTTCTTGCTATACAGCCCTACTGGCCTCAAGTTCACAAGCTCCTGAGTGCTGGAATCACAGGCATGCACCGCCATGCCTGGCCCCAAAAGTTTTGACTACCACTGTAAAGATTCTGTCCTAGCAGAGCGTGGTAGCACACACCCATAATCGCAGCACTTGGGAGGATTCTGAGTCTAAACTACAAAATTAAAGACTATCTCCTAAAAGAAAAGTTCTGATTCCATGATATGTGTGAGTCCAGATTAGAGTTTGTGGGGTTTTTCTTTAAAGATTTATTTTAATTTTCAGTTGTGTGTCTGGGGGGGGGTGGGCATGTGTGTGTGTGTGTGTGTGTGTGTGTATGTGTGTGTATAAGCATGTGTGCATGAGTGCAGCCACTCACAGAGACCAGAAGAGGGTTGGAGTTACACTCAGTTGTGAGTCACGTGACAAGAGTGCTGGGAACCGAACACCGAACTCTGGTCCTTTGCAAGAGAAGTACCCACTCTTAGCTGCTGAGCCATCTGAGCACGGGTCTGTGATTTGATATGTCCTTTCCAGATCTCTCCAGATCTCCACTTCTCCCTACACTCTTTCTTTGTTCCAAGGCTCATGATATTCTTGTGGCCTCTGAGATCTGGCTTCCTTCCAACCCCCATAATGACTGATGCCTTTAGACCCCCCTCAGGTCTTTAGTCCTGTGTCAGGCCTCCTTTCCTCTACACTTGTCACCTCTTTCGGGATCCTGCTCCCTTACCTGCCCCATCTTTTCCATATCTTTCATCAGTAGAATCATCCATGTATCCCATTTGCAAATTAAAACCTCTAGCTACCTGCAAACCTCTCTTCCATCCACACAGACCCATTTCTGTTTTCTCCGACACTCTCCATCTATAACTGACCCATAGCCCTGCATCTGACACACTTTGTAGCTGGTCCGTCTCAGCCAGCAGAAGGATGTTCCATAAGGTCTCAAACAACCTCTGAAGTGTTCCTCTCTTACGCTGTGGCAAGGGCCACAGTCCCTCTGGCCTGCCTTCCTCTGGCCTTCCTCTGCTGTCATCACATGGCTTGACCCACTGACACTGTCCCTCAGGATTCCCTGTCCCCACCCCTGCCCTTCCTCCCAGCTCTTCTCCCCCAGCTCCCTGAAGGGAAAGCCTCCTAGAGCCAGCCTGCTCTTAAGCACCAGACCTATACCTACACCATGAGCAGGGGATTTCCATGCAGATACTGTAACGGGATAACTGTGTCCCCAGTGCAACAGAGTAGAAGGAGGCCCAATACCAATGGTTAAGTCATAAGAGCTCTTCCCTCATGTGTGGACAAGGCCCCAAATGTAATGCCCTCGCTCTTTCAATCTCTACTCTCAGTCTTCCGCCATGGGATGACAGAGCCCCTTGCTAGATGCCAGCACCATGTTCCAGGATTCTGCAGCCTCTAAGACTATGAGCCAAGCCAGTTCCCATTCACAACAAATCAGTCTCTGGTATTGTCTCTGAAGTAGAAAGCGAGACAGCTGCCCCAGAGGTATTGCAGACTTAGTCGTCTGCTCCGAGGTTTAGGAATTGTCCCCTGGCTGCCTTTTCCCCTCTTTCTCACTCAAACTGGTTATTAAGTTTGGTGCATTATTCTTCCTAATTATCTCTCCAATGCAGACTCTGTCTCCCAGTGGTCCAGGCCCGCATCATTTCTTACCTAGATTCTCCAATTAACTCTTAACCGCTTTTCCATGCTGTCTGCCCTGCTCCCCTCAAAGCAGAAAACATACCCCGCCCAAGTGAGATTTCCGAAATACTTGTATGGTCATCTCCAACCTGCATAGTTTCCTCCAGTGAGAGTCATACGTGCCCAGCACTCAGGAGCCTGGGCACCCCTCTTGTCAAGCCATACCCTTAGCAAGCACTCACCCCGCTTCTTCTGGGGTTGTCTGGGCCTTCATCACCCTCTGTTCACTATACTCCTCTCCATCTCATACATCACCTCCATCAGCCAGTGTTTTGCCCCCCTGAGCATCCTCTTCTGAAGCAGGCTCTTCTGAAGACACCTGCCGTCTAACACTAGAGTTCATGGCTATTCATCTCTGCATCCCCAAACCCACCATGATGCCTGCCTTCCGGGCTTCCATCCATTGTTTCAGTAACTATAAACTTCTTAAAATCAAACCTGAAAATTCAGAGGACTCCAATGTCTCTGGGCCATTATGTAACTGTTGCTGAAGAGAGAACCAGTGCTTGACCCTGGAAGCCGGAGCTAAGGATCTGCCCCTGGGACATTCCTGAGTGAGTCTGTCTCTCACTCAGTACAGATGGCAGGGGTCAGAAAGCACATGTGAGGGACAAGGAAGAGAGACCCCAAGCCCCAGCTGAGTTAGCAGTTGTCACCGCTTCTAAACTTGCTTCTGGCTCCTCTTTGCCTTTCTCCATCTAAATATGCTCTCAAAGCTGAAGCCCAGCCCACACCAGACTCACAAGTATTCTGGTAGCAGAGACTTGAAAGCCATGTAGATGGGCAGGCAGCAGAAGGAAATGTGAAATGCCCAGCCCTCCCCTGTCTGCTGCAGGCAGTGGACACAGCTGGCTGGTTAGTATTTGTCCTTGCGACACAAACCTAAACATGTCTAGGAAGAGAGTGTTGCTGAGAAAGCCTGCATCGGATTGCCCCGTGAGTATGTTGTGGGACATTTTCTTGATTAATGACTGATGTAGGAAGACTTAGCCCACTGTGGGCGGTGCCATCCCTAGGCAGGTGGTCCTAGGCTTTATAAGAAAGTGGGCTAAGCAAGCCATAGGATACAAGCCATAGGAAGCAATTTCTACCCGCCCCCGTCTCTGCTTGAGTTCTTGCTCTGACTTTTCTTCAAGACAGACTTTAAGCTATAAGTTGAAATAAACTCTTTCCTCCCCACATCACTTTTGGCCCTGGTATTTAAAACAGCAATAGATAGCAAATTAGACATCTGGGCTTAGCTGCAGGGAGTTGAGAAGCAAGAAAAAAGCCCTGAACAAAGCCCCAACCATCTCTCCATCACTCCTGGTGCTTGGGACCCAGGGGTACAGCTGTCTCCAGCACAGGCTCTGCCCATGCCCTGGCTCACAGTTGGTCTAGCTATAATCTCAGTGAAGTTGTAAGTCTGGGTGCATGTGCCAAACTCCTTCATAGTTCTTCCATCTTAGCCATGGCCAGGCCACTACAATTCTGATTTCTCGCCGCACTAAGGCTTCTCAGCCCAGCTCCTGACCCAAGGCTGTCCAGGGATCTAGCCTCTCAGCCAGTGGCTACAGTGAGGGAGAGATAGAAAGAGTCCCTGGGGCGAGAGCCGGCAGCTGTGAGGCGTCTTCCACAGCCAGACTGGTCTCATCTTATTTAACTGGAGAGTCCCCAGGGCAGGGTCCTTAACTCCTCCAGCCTCAGCAGACAGCCTTGAGCACTCAGGAAACACTAAATGGAATCTCTGAGAGACTCCCACTGAAAGCCTTTCATTTGCAGCTCTGAGGGAAAGAAAAAAATGCTTCAGACAAAAGTCCAGGATCTTCAGATAAGAGCTAAAGTCTCTTACAAGAGCTAAGTGTCCCAAGCTCTCAGACAGAACATATGGAGTAGGGCAGGTAGAGGTGCCAGCCTCTGGTAAGGGGACTTCAGGTAATAGTTGTTTGCATCAACACAGAGAGTGACACAACCCCCCAGCCCGCAACACACAGGGCTAGCAGCTTCAACAAACAAGCTGAACAGTATGTGTCTGTCTGTTGCCTCTGTGTGTCTGTCTGTCTGTCTGTATGCATGACTTTGTACCACCTCAACAGAGAGGCAGAGAAGCAAGCAGAGTGAGCTGTGCATCTTGCTTGAGAGCCACTAAGATCCTTTGGAGATCAGATCTGAGCCTGTGACCTACCTCATCCGCTGCTTCAGCAAGCAGCCAGCCAAGTGACTCAAGCACCGTCCATTAAGTTTAGGATCATAGAGACTAATGTACTTGGTCTACATCTCTGTGGTCTGGCCTTCTAGACCAGCCTGGGTTGTTCTACCCACACATGCTCTGATAGCACCCCTGTGGCTGCCGTCATGTCTCCTCATAGCACCCCTGCTGTCTTCTACCCAGCTCAGGCCTCAGAAGGTACCCAGAAGTCAATTCGACCAATTGAACATTCTAGCAGGTAGAGCATGTCGTGTTTCTCTCCTTCCTTCCAGACTCAAGCAAGGATACATAGTGGGAACAGAGACGCCATCCTCCTGGGGATTTGGGGCTTCAGCACACAGGAAGTCAGATCACAAGACGAGTCAGCAATAAGAGTGATCACCAGGAGACTGGAAAGATGGCTCAGTGGTTAAGAGCACTTGCTGCTCTTGCAGAGTACCCAGGTTTGATTCCCAGAACCTCCATGGTAGCTCACAACCATTCATAACTCCAGTTCCCAGGGGGTGCAATGCCGTTTTCTGACCTCTGCAGGCACTAAGCATGTATGTGGTGCACAGACACATATACAGGAAAACACTCATATACATTGGGGTGGGGGAAGTGATCACAGGACAGGAAATAATTGATCATGGAGGCTTCCAAGCCAAAGAGGTGAGCCTCTGGGGCAGGAAAGGCTTCCAGCAGGAAGGAGGATTTCATTCAAACCTTAACTGAGCCCAAAGACTCTTAGACACATGCCAGCAGAACAGTACGCCTGTGCAATGGCATGGAGGTGGCGGAGCATAACACAGACTTAGGTCCTGCATATGGTCCAACCTGACCAAGGTACAAGCCTTCAGAGAATCCTGAGCACCGAGAGACAAAGGATGGAGAGTCAACCCAGAGTCAAGCATGGACCAGCCTCCCTGTCAGGCACAAAGCAAACCGGATCCAATAAGCAGGCGACAGTGAAAAGCAGTGCCATGCATCCAACACCACTCAGCCCTTCTGCTTTAGGAGGGGAAGCAGGGGTGAAGAATCAGAACATGCCTGTAAGAAAGGTGCCACCATGCCCACAACTCAATAAGAAGCAGACCATGAGGCAGAAGAGTAAGGAGGAGGTTTAAATGGAAACTTCAGAGGGATGTGCCGGGCTCGGAGAGATGGCTCGGTGGTTAAGAGTGCTTCCTGGAGGATCCGAGCTTGGTTTTCAGCACTCATGTTCAGTGGCACATGGCTGCCTATGATTCCAGCTCCAGCAGGTTCTTGACCATGGTGACTAGGGCTGTACTGGGCATGTGAGCACAGAGGCCCCTTCCAGACAAGAACTCATGCAGAGGTATGGCTACAGGAATCTGCCTTTGGTATCCTCCACTCCATCTTGGCCCCTTCCTCAACATATTCACTCTTAGCTGGCCCGTAGACTCTGTCTTTGACTGAGTTCTGTGTTCTAACTTTAACTTTACATGTTTCTTAACATGTTGCTAAGCTTACCTTCTGTTCTCCAAGCCATGATATCCTGGCAGACTCCTGTCGGTCCCTCCCATGCTTGCTGACACTTTTACCCTGCCACTGACGCCCCACTCCTCTCTCTGGTGCCCCAACCCCACTCTAGGGCGCAGCATGAGATGGAGGGGTCAAGACATGATCAAAAGGCATTTTAGGGATGTGAGCCTCAGAGCCTTGGGGAAAGAGTCCTTGTGGGGAATGCCCAGCCTTAACTCACACTAGGAGGGTAGCAGCTAGAAAGGTGAGAGACCAGAGAAGTGTGGGGTCCAGGACAACCTACCAAGGTGGGCTTCCTGGGGGAATCTGAGGTCACCAGGAAGGAGATAGCCCTGGGGAAACACAGGTTCTAAGTGTCCAGCCCTGCAAAGCAACCCGCTAAAAAGGTGGCTGCCTAAACCAACAGCTCATTCACAATCTAAGGGAAGTGTCTGAAAACAGAGCCATGTCCCATCCACTAAGCACTAATATATCTTGGGATAGTCTGTAAGCAGGTTGTGAGAATTAGAATCAAGTGTTTAGACCAGATCTGGACCCTTTGCCCTAGGCTCCCCCAATGTCCTCTCGGCTCTAACAGCGCTCTACCAGTAGTGCAAGTAATAGCCAAGGTCCACTCAAGCCACTCATGGAGGCCTTTAAACACACCTGTGCTTGCCTTCAGAGTCCAAAAGTCACCATGGTCAGAAGCCTAAGGCCTCAGGTCTGCAGAAATCTTAACCCTTCCTTGACCGTCTGCACCCCAGGAAAGTCACGGCTTCATCTTACCCCAGCACATGCAGGGATGGCTACCTAGGGAAGAGAAGAAAAGTGGGAAGCTCGAAAGCTGGGGTGGGGGTGACACTGTCCTCACTATTCCTTCCTAATTCTTTGTTGCAAAGAGCACCGCATGTTCTATTTCAATCCGCAATGAAGCATATTTCAGGGTAAATTTCCTATCGCCTGTCACAGCTCAGGGGAAAAATGAGTGCACATTTCCCCAGCTCCATTAAGTAGGGAAACAGGCTCCCATGGCTAGCACTGCAGGCATGTTCCCTGCAAGCCAGATGAGGGATGAGATCATCTGCATTCTTCTGGTCGGGGCATGGGTGGCAGGGGAGGGGTCTAACACCCTACACTCCTGGGGACAAGTGCAGAGGTCTGGCAAGCCTGCTGCAGGGAGCAGCTGCCAAGAACACCGCCCAGTGATTAGGGCTTTGGCCCATGGGTCCCCACTGCTTCCTGCCTCCCCCTGCTTTCTTCTTCCCATCTTAATCTCAGATAGACAGGAAACAAGAAAAAACTTAACTCATGGCTTCCCTTTCCTTGAGTTGTTCTGTCGGCTGATGTCTCCACTGGCCTAGGACAGAAGGGGTAGGATCTGGGACAGGGCTCCCTACTCTCAAGAGTGAGCATCATGAAACTCACTCTGCTGAGCAAAAGACAGAACTGCTTCTGCCCTGCCCAGTTCCTGACACTGTCTGAGGCTACTATCCCTGACCCTTTCTGCTAGTCTCCCCACCCCTTTGTTTCCTGAGACCAGATCTTATTATGTAACCCTGGCTGCCTTAAACCTGCTATGTCATTCAGGCTAGCCTTGAACTCACAGGAGTCCTCTTGCCTCGGCCTCCTGAGTATGGGGCTCACAGGCATGTGCTAACAGGCTCAGTGAAGTGTTTTAGTTCCTGGGGATGGAACCCTTGGCCACATGAATGCTAGGCAAATGCTCTACCACTGGCTTTACCCCAAGTGCCTGTTTTTAAAGACAAGATCTGGTTATGTAGCCCAGGTTGGCCTTGAATTTAAGATCCTCCTGCCTCTGCCAGACTCTCTGCTGGTGCCTACTACCTCCATGCCCTGCTAAAGTCTCTTGCTTTCCCTCATTGCCATTGAGCATAACTTTTGAAGCTTTCCTGGGTCTGGCCCTCTCCTCTCCAGCCTGGTCGATCCCTGCCTCTCCTCTAGGGTTTGCCTTTTCCAGCCTTCAAAGTCTCTGGGCGCCACTGCTCCTTCCTGCTCCCTCCTAGCTCCCAGCCCTCACCCTTCTGAGTGTTCCTTTATTCATGGCTCTCTTCCTTGCCCATCTGGAGGATGCCCACTCCTTCTACAGGCAGCAAAACCAGATCCTCCTGCTCTGGGAAGTCCCTTCTGTGGCATTTGAGAAAACTAAACCCTAAATCCCCCACACTCATAGTAACACTGGCCCTTCTACCCTGAAATCGCCTGTGGCATGCTAGCTGTAGGCTCATGGAGGCCAGAGGCAGGCGATCGTTACACGCCCCACACTTATACATGCCTGCCCTCTAGAGTGTGCAAGGTCACTAAGTGGATGACAAGGGACTCTGAGGCCCTGCAAGGCATGTCTTGGTGTCCTCATGCTCCTCAAACTCCCAAAGCCCATTGGGTAAGCCTCTGTTCATGCCCATTGCCAGCTGGCACATGGCTGACCTGCTTAGCTCAGTGACTGAGTAGGGAGTGGGCAGAAAGAGCACCCCTCCCACCCTAACCAGAGAGTCTGGAGAGAAAGGGCCCTATAGCCCAGGTAAGGCAACACACACTTGTAATCCCAGTACTTGGGAGGCTGAGGCAGGAGGACCATGAATTTGAGACCATCCTGGGCTTCCTAATGATGTTATATTGGAGGAGGAAGAGAAGGGCAAGGAAGAATAGCAGGAGGAAGAGGAAGAGGAGGGTAGAATGAAATTAAAGACACACCTCTGAGAAAAGTCCATGCATCTCTGTGTTCGCACAAGCATGGGTGTGCGTGTATAAGGATGGATTGTCTTCCACCATCTTACAGTTCAGATCTAGAATGTCCCCTAAGGCTTACAGGCTAAACCCTCAGAGAATGGTGCTCATGAGAGGTGGTAGCAGCTTTAGGGGTGGAGCCTAGAGGAAGTCACTGGGGTGTGTCCATGAAGGAGACATGAAGACTATAGCCTCTGTCTCTTCTTCCCTCCTTCCATCCTTCCTTCTCCTTCCAGCCACCATGAGGTGAACATCTTTGTTTCATTATGTTCTCCCTACCATAATGTGATGCCTTACCCAGGCCCAAAGGCAACAGAGCCAAAGGACCATGAAAAATGTGAGCAAATAAACCTTCCCTCCCTTATGAGTTGATTACCTAGGGTATTTTGTCATGATCACAGAAAGCTAATACATACCCCATTAATTTTTTTCTCATAGACTCTGGTAAAACTCAGCTTTTTCTTTCTTTTCCCTTCCTGTTTGCCAAGTTCTTGGTGCCTACAACTGAACTGAAATCAGACTGAGCAAGAGAAAATGGCTTTTCCATCACACAACTGAGATGTCTTAGTTACCTTTCTATCTCTGTGACAAAACACTATGATTAAGGCAAAAAGAAAGCATTTAATTAGGCTTACAGTTTCAGAGGGTTAGAGTCCATGGTGGCAAGAACAGCTAAGAACTCAGATCTTAGGGCACACTGAGAATAACATGAATCTTTTGAACCTCAAAGCCTGCCCCCAGGGACACACCTCCTCCAACAAGTCCCGCCCACCCATAGCTCCTAATCCTCCCCAAACAGTTCCACCAACTGGGACCAAGTATTCAAGCTAAGAGCCTATGGAGGCCATTCTCATTCAAACCACCACAGAGGGAACACATTCCTAGAATGGAGACAGTGGGTAGCATGGGCCTTCTCTGCTCATAACCCACTTGGGTTGGAACCCCTCCTGCAGCAGAGGATAAGCATTTGGACCACATGTGGAGCAGGGAGCCTGCTTTCTTGACCACTATTGTTCCTTATAGAGTCCCTTGCAGAGCAAAGCCCAGAAGCCACTTCTGCCCTCCAAGCTTGGTATCCCACTTCATTCTTTCTGTCTCATTTGTCATCTGTCAAATGGTCTAATGCGATCTGCCACCACACCCTGAGCCCTGGACAAAGATCACTAAGCTTTCACACATTCCTTAGCAGAGATGACCCAGCAGGAGTTGGAACGGGTTGGGCTGCATGCGTGAGAAGACTGCCTGGTTCTCACTGCCTCCTGTGAGGATATGCTGCCCCGGCATCCTTGACGGGACCCAACTAGTGAGAGGAGAGAGATGTCACGTTGAGGATGAGTGATAGGCATGGAGGGATTTGGCTCCAAAGTCCAAATCCCGAATTGCATTATCCTCTCTCTTAAGCAGACATTACTCATCGGCCTCCCACACCCACGGTGTTACATGAGACCTCCAGGGACAGGAAGACACATTTGGTTGCAGCTGGAGGACCTCAGACTAGAAAGCAGGAAGAATTTCCTGACAACAGAAGATGCTAATGATGGCCAGAGATGGAGGGGGGCTGGAGAGCAGCCCTTTCTTGGCACCTCTCCAAACTGAGGTAAACTGTTTAGCCTTTGAGGAGGGGTGTCTTCCCGTGGCCTCTTGGCCCAGGCTCCAGCAGTCATGGGAGACGTGAGGGCAGTGTGGCAGAGGAATGATCCAAACAGAAAATCAAGGACATGTGCAATCTACACAGGGTCTAGAACTCTGCTGAAGTAAAAACACAGTCACAGAAGAGCCCTCAGGGCCACACATCTAGGAGGGAAGCCTTCTAAAGCCCATCAGGGACCCTGGCTGCTTCCTGTGTTCTTGGGTCCTCCGGAGTCTTGGTAGTCAGAGGAATAACAACAACTCGGCTGCTCTTGGTCCTCTGCTTCCTAAGGAGGGGAAGACTAGCATATAACACCCCCCAGAGTGCACAGATAAGCATACCACTAGACATACGTAAGAATGTGTCAGTACACTCCCAACATATATGTGTAGGGTCATGCACATGTGCACATGTACACACACACACACAAGGAACAGCCGGCCCTCCCAAGCATATGGTGGCTATGGCTGTAATTCTATCCTGAGATCCCAATGACACCTTCCAATGACACAGGGTCAGCAGAGACTGGAAGCAGGGAGACATGGAAGTTGAGTGAAAGAAGAAGCCAACAGGCTGCTGTAGCACACCTATGCCAATGCTATGGGGTGGTACCCTGCAAGAAGAAGCCCTTCTTCAATGGCACAGAAGACTATTTAAGGGGGTCTTAGTATCCAGGGGGCCAGCTGGCATCCCACTAGATGTCCTAGAAATACATGGTGACTCTATGCTCCCAACCAGCCCTTCTAAGAGTTCCCCCGACATTGTCAACATCGATCAGTATTGACAACCCTAGGCAAGTTAATTCCCTAAAATCATGGACTAGGAGTCCCCACCTTCTCTCCAGTTCATGTACCTGAGAATGCTGATTCACAGGCCCCTGGTGCAGTCCACTGTCTTAGGGAGATGAGCCTCCCACCTTAAGAGCAAAGGAAACCCAAGAGTCTGCACCCACCAGGAGGATGACACCTGAGTACACAAACCTGCTAGAGGCCTGCTGAACACTCCCACGGGAGCAGTGAGCCATTATTCAACATCCATTATTCATTCTCCCATCCCCAGTCAGGGGCAGGAACGCTGAAGCAGAGGAGCAGCTGAAGCTGAGTCCTGTATGCACGCTCTCCACTCTCCCAGCAGACTACATCTCCTCTCTCTCTCTCTCTCTCTCTCTCTGTCTCTCTTTCTCTCTCTCTCTGTCTGTCTCTCTCTCTCTCTCTCTCTCTCTTCTCACACATCACCACACACACACACACACACACACACACAGCACCACACACAAGCACAGGACCCGCCTCTAGAAAGTACACATGTCACATGGTCATCACCCCACTGAACAGATGTTAAACAAGTCATAGACCAAGCTGAAATGGACATGTGATCTTCCCAATGAGGATCTCTAAGACAGGAGGAAGTACTCACTTTACCCAGTTTGGTAAACACACTTGGTGACAAGCTGAGATAACAGAGGAGGCTGGGCCAAAGACACCAGGCTGCTTGTCCCCGAGTAAGACCTTCATCACCAACTCAGCCACAGCCATGTTTGAAATATCCTTTCTTCAAAAGAAGCTTCAGAGTTACAAGTTCTCAGGGCCGAGGAAGACAGCCCCAAGCCTGGAGTCCTTCCCACATGACCAGCA
Source organism: Mastomys natalensis (assembly GCA_021653895.1). NCBI lineage: Eukaryota > Metazoa > Chordata > Mammalia > Rodentia > Muridae > Mastomys > Mastomys natalensis. Next base: position 58,266 of record JAJTUV010001260.1, read on the forward strand.
AACGGTCACCTGCCTCTGCTGAGTTCTGCCCAAGGGAAAGGCTCTTATCCAAAATAACAGGTCCTAGTGAATAACTGAGCATCTTTGTCCCACTGGGGACCCAGTGAGACAACGGCTTCACAGCTAAAGTGGATGAAGGTCTGGCTCTGTTGGAATCACCCACTTAGGAGTGGGTCAGATGAGGGGCTGGAGAGATGGCTTTGCTGTGAAGGACACCTGGTGCTCTTGCAGAGAACCTGGGTTTAGTTCCCAGCACCCACATGGTGGTTGTCATAGTTACCATTGCTGTGGTGAAACATCGTGACCGAAAGCAACTTGGGGAAGAAAGGGTTCATTTGGTTACACTTCCACATCAGTGTTTATCACTGAAGAAAGTCAGGACAGGAACTCAAACTGGGCAGGAGCTGCTGCGGAGGCCATGGAGAGTGCTGCTTACTGGTTTGATCTTCATGGCATGCTCATCCTGCTTTCCAATAGAACCCAGGACCAGCATCCCAGGGATGGCATCACCCACAATGAGCTGGGGCTTCCCTCATCAATCACCAATTAAGAAAATGTCTTGCTTATAGCCTGATCTTAAGGAGGCATTTTCTCAACTGGACTTCCCTCCTTTCAAATCAAATGACTTAGTGTATGTCAAGTTGACATAAAACTATCTAGCACAATGGTTCACAGCCAACCTTAACTCTGGTTTCAGGGAATCTGATGACCTCTTTGGATACCAGCCACACACATGGTACACATACAGACATGCAGGCAAAATACACACACACATAAAAGAAAATAAAGAAACTTAAAACAAATACTAAAAGTGTGGGTTAAATTAGTGGCCAGATAGTTTGTGTTCCCTGGGCCTGGCAGGAGATGAGATGTGGAGTCAGTTTTCCCTGTGGCTCAAACTTAGGCCATGGTAGTAAGGCTGTGATCCCAGCATGCTCTCTGAGGCTCACCCTGTGCCCTCGAACTGATCCCTTATTTGGCAGTGGTTTCAGGACTGGACTTGAGCAATGGATAGCTCTGGTATTAGGGGTTTAAACCCCTAGTTCTTCCCTTCCAAGACACTGTAATAACACATGCATGTATGTCTTTTGTGCTGAGTATGTAAGTCTGTCCCCACTTCCCCTAACCCCAGTTACTCCCAAGAATTAGTTTGGCCTGAGGTAGGGAGTGAACTATTAGGTATTATAAGTGTCTCGGGAACCCCTTCCTAAACCATGTTCTCTGACAGTCCTACCATACCTGGATACCATTCTCATTTAGCCAGGCTTTTGCAGACTGGTGCCTTCTGGTGGAAGGAGCCTGCCGGGAAGGGGGTGGTACACAGTGAGATACTGTTCCCAGGCATTGGGAAGAAGATGGGGTAAGCATCCAAGTAGGACAGCAACACTTGGCATCTCTGAGGAGAGCGTAAGGGCAGAAATACTAGCTCAAGATAGGAGGTGCCTCAGTACTGCCTAGAATTTCCCTTGGTGGCCCTTGGTATCAAGATGTCAGACATACATCTGCATACTGCCCTGCAGCAGGGACACAATAGCAGCTAGCATTTGATCCTCTTTCCCATTCTCAAGGCCCACAGCCCTGACCCTAAAGCTGCCACCATGCCTCTTCTCCCAGGGAAGGCTGTACCCACTGCTTAAGCAGAGCCATGTTACAAGGAGAGACCTCACTTGTCCCACCTACCAACACTGCAAGGTCTGGAATCTCCCTTCCAATCCCGCAGTCCCCTCTCTTCTGGAAGTACCTAGCCTAGGCATTGTGCTACATCATCCATTTTCTCTCCTGCTTCCATCTCCAAAAGCAGAGGTCAGCATGTGAGTTCAGAGGGGCGGGCTGGGTGCTGTCCGTGGTGCTGAACATTCTGGGGTTAGTCACAGTTTGGCTTTTTAAGCCTTCTGGGGCTTCCTGCACTGCAAGGCACTATAGGAGATTCAGGGAAAGATGATGGCAAGATCCAAGAGACTGATACCAGGCAGGAAGCAGAGCTGAATTTAAATAGAATAAATAAGTAATGTCAAGACCACAGGGAAGGGTGAGAGTTTTAACTCACTGCTCACAGCTGCTTAGCCCTAAAACACAGTCAAACAGAACTGAATGTGAGAGGGAATCCCAGCTAATAGATAATATCTTGGGCAGAGATATGATCTAAGAAAGAAAAACACTAGAAGAAAAATTTGAAGAATGTGTAAGTAACAAGATTTGTGGTTTGGAAAAAGGTGTTACCTGGAGACTGAAGATTTAGTCACATTTCCAAAGCCAAGCTCACAACTGGGACAGTCTTAGTCACTGTTCTGCTACTGTGAAGAGGGCACTATGACCAAGGCAGTTTATAAAAGAAAGCACATAATTTGTGGGCTTGCTTACAGTTTCAGAGAGTGAGTCCATGACCATCATAGGTGCAAGGCGGCAGGCAGGCAGGCAGGCAGCAGCAGGCAGGCAGGCAGGCAGCAGGCAGGCAGCAGGCAGCAGCAGGCAGCAGGCAGGCAGGCAGGCAGCAGGCAGGCAGCAGCAGCAGGCAGGCAGCAGGCAGGCAGCAGCAGGCAGGCAGCAGGCAGGCAGCCAGGCAGGCAGCAGGCAGGCAGCCAGGCAGGCAGGCAGGCAGGCAGGCAGGCAGGCAGGCAGCAGGCAGCAGGCAGGCAGGCAGGCAGGCAGGCAGGCAGGCATGGTGCTAGAGCAGTAGCTGAAAGCTTACATCCAATCCAAAAGGTGAAGGGAGAAGTGGAGCTTGGGCCTACCATGTAACCTTAAAACCCACTCCAAAAACCACACCTCTTTCACAAGGCCACATCTCCTAAGTCTTCTATGATGATTATTCTTGGTCATCAACTTGTCTATATCTGAGATTAACTAAAACCCAAAATGGAGGGGCACACCAGTGAAGGATTATTTATTTTATTTATTTATTTAATATTTTTTTGCTTAATTTGAACGTAGGAAGATCCACTTTTAATCAGGATCATTTCGCAAAAAGACATAACTTTAATTCATTCATTTTTTCAAAACGGACTCACTGTGTAACCCTAGATGTCCTGGAACTTGCTCTGTAGACCAGACAGTCTTCAAACTCACAGAGATCCAACTGCCTCTGCCTTCCAATTGCTGGGATAAAGCCATGTGCCACCACTGTCCCAGCTAATCCAGATCTTTTGAGGTGACAGACCCAGCTGTAGTCTGGGCCACACCTTCTGCTAGAACCTATATAAGGACATAGAAGAAGGAAGTGTCCCTTTTTGCCTGCTTGCTCTCACCTCACTAGAAGTCCACTCCTCTGAAACTAGAGCCTGCTTCAAGATCCTGACACATACTGAAAACAAGCTGAGACATCCAGCCTCGTGGACTTAAAAACTACTGGATTCTTGACCCTTCCATTCATAGACAGCCATTGTTGGATTAAATGGACCATAGCTTGTAAGTTATTCTAATAAATCCCCTTTCAGACAGGAGAGGGAGCAGAGGGAGAGAAGGAGGGGGAAGGAAGAAGGGAGGGAGGGAGAGAAGAGAGAGAGAAGAGATTCATTCTGTAAGTTCTACTATTCTAAAGAACCCTGACTAAAAATACACTCTCCCAAAACAATTCTGACTAGAGACCAAACATTCAAACATATGAGGCCTTGAGGGCCACTGCCATTCAAACACGCAAACCTATTGGTCTTGAGTCAAGATTGGAAGATACAAGGTCAATCCTACTCTGTGATGGCAAAGTAGTCACAGCTGCTTTGTGCATTTTACATGCACACACACTTCTATGTGCATACACATGTACACACATGTAGTGGTCATATATCAACCTTGGGTGTGACTCCTCAGAAACCACCTGCTTCGTTGGGCTTTTCTAAGCTTTTTTTTTTTTATGAGTACAGGTGTTGTGCCTTTATGCATGTACCTCGCATGTGTGTCTGGTGCCCACAAAGGATGGAAAAGGGCATTAGATTCCCTGAAACTAGAGTCACAAATGGTCTGGAGCCAGCCAGGTGGGTGCTGGGAATCTAACCTAGGTCACAAGAGCAACAAGTGTTCTTAACAGCTGAACCATCTCTCCAGCCTCCATTTTATTTTTTGAGAAGAGGGTTTCTCATTGTGAGATATCTTGCCCAATTTTTTTTTTAAAATGTGGGTTCTTGGAACTAAAATCAGGCCCTCAGGCTTTCAGAGCAAGCACTTTACGGTGGGTGCCATCTCCCCAACCTTGATTTCTCTATCTAGTGTCAATGCTGAGACTCTCCAGGAAACAGTGTAATCTGTGTTCAGATTTATGGGGATCAGTGCTTTGTCTCAATGTATGTATGAGTATCACCTGTGTGTCAGATGTCTAAAGAGGCATCAGACCCCGGAACAGAGCTATGACAGATGTGAGCCACGTGTAGGTGCTGAATATTAAATTCAGGTATTCTATAAAAGCAAAAAGTGCTCTTAGCCACTGAATCATCTCTACAATCCCCCTGGAAACATTTTCGGTGACATCAGAATTATGTTAGACAGGAATGAACTAAGTCTAGTCAGGTTCCAGAATAGAGCCCCTGTTAAGTTAATCTAGAAGTCACATCCTTCCAAAGTTCTCCATCCAGTGCTGAGGGAGCAGCTTGTTGGCAGGGCTAAAGTTTTGCACGTCTATGCAAAGGGACACAGGAGGTGAGCAGCCCTGCCCACATGCAGCAGGACAATCAATATGTCCTGGGGCAAGATTTGTCTCATGAAGTCTCTAGGTGCCCAAAGGATACCCTAATCTGTACATCAGCCATCTTCAGGTAACATCATGGCATAAAGACCCCACCCTACTAAACTGGACTACTCTCCCCATCTCTCTTTTCCCTCTTCTTATCCTTTGAATCTCTCTGACATGTAGGATATGCAAGCTAACTGGCTTGTGCACACACTCAGCTCTCCCTAGAATGTCTACACATGCATCCAAGCCATGCTATAGAAAGTTCTTAACAAGTTTTCCTTTTTAGTGCCTATCCTGTGTCAGACCTTCCATGGAGGGAGTTGGCTTCACTACCTGCTTGGTCTTCTGTGACAGTGCCTGTCCTTCTTTAGATGCCTGAGGTCTTTCATGGGATTGGTTTGTCACCAACTTCCTGACAACATAAATCATTTGTACAGGTGCAGAGCACGGGCTTCAGCAGTGAGGCTGCCGTGCATCCTTGGCCCCCCCAGCATCTGCAGATAGACCCACGCACACAAGAGGACTACTGGCAACAATAAAAAAAAAATCCAAGGACACGAAAGACCCTCAGAGAGCATCTGCTGATCTAGAGATGAAACTATTCAGGGTCCCCTGAGAGGAGAGCTGCAGGCCACCCAATCCCACATCCTCAAGGAGTCTGTCTGTTGCCCTCATCCGTGGGTCTGAAACATGAATCTGTCTGCCCACTGCCTCGAAAGCCAGCTGACCCATTCTTACAACAAAATATACTTCTCAGACACCATATTTATATCACAGCAGGACAAGAGAGCAAAGGTGTAATCAGGCTGGACTTGACTGATATGACAGCTGCAGTTAGCCACATGTGTCACTGACAGACATGAACTGGGGATAGTTTATGCTAAAAATCGCATTGCTGAGAGGACCCGACATCTTCCTCTCGAAGACATCCAGACAGCACTGACCTCACTCAGCTGCAAAGCAAGAAGAGATTCATGGACTTGTCTGAGGGAGAGTCTTGTGAGGCCATCACTGCGACAGTCGCTGTGGAAGCATCTCCCTTAGAAATGCTCTCTCTGCTTTCCTGAAGCATCTAGTCAATACTATCACACCCCTTAATCAGTTGCCAGATTTTTAGTGCTATAGTGTGGAAATACTGCCTAACATCTAACCTAAACTCTGCTGCTTCATTGCAACCATGCCCGTTCATCCTCGTGCAAAGGACAGTCTAGCCTTCCTCCATGAACCAGCCACTGGGACTCCTGCTCCTGTGCATCATCTTGTCTGTTAAAACAGAGATTCCTGGGCGGTAGTGTGGACACTGCCTTAAATCCAAGCACTTGTGGAGGCAAGCAGGCGATTCCTAGTTCGAGCCACCTGGTCTACAGGAGTAGTTCCCAGAAGCCAGGGCTATCAGAGAAACCTGTCTTGAAAAACAACAAAAAAAAAAAAAAAGACAAGAGATTCCCTGAATCTGAGCTGTTCTCCTGTTGCAGGATATTTGATCACACTGTGAACTCTGAGACTGTGTTATTTACTGGGGGTGGGCGGGGTGAAGGAGAGCCTGTTTTTAGGTGAGGTGTGACTCACCCTTAGTATACACCTTAAATCCCAAACAATAAAGGTAAAATTCATTTGTAGAAAGGAAGCACCCATTTTTGTAAGTGATGTCTAACTAAGTGGCAAAGTGAAGAATCAGAGAAAGATTTGACAGAATAGGATGCCCAATTCTCACAAGAAGAGAGAGAAAAGAGAGGAACCAAGAGGGAGCACTGCAGAAGGAAAGAGGGAGCACTGAAGAGGGAGAGAGGGAAGAGGGAGTTTTACCGTGACAGTTATAGAGAGGCAGGTTGCAAAGAGAGAACAAGCTAGACACAGGTGAAGACAGAACAAGCCAAAGAATGAGAAGGAGCCAGAAGATTAAAACAAATTGCTAGAGTTAATTTAGAGTCAAGCAGAGCAATTCAGGAGAGGCCAAGAGAGAAGCCAGATTGAATCAGTCCGCTTGGAAAGAACTTTTGAGCCAGAACAGCTAAATTAAACCAGCCAGCCAGAGATCAGAAAGAATAAAGACTTACTTATTCAGCAGTAAGTCCCAAAACTGAAGACATTCTAGGCCTAGATAAGATTGTGCAGAGGCTAGAAGCTTCCAGGACTGGGCCTAGGTTAGCAGACAGAGGCGATAAACCTCAGAGATGACAAGTAGAGCAGAGATTCAAAGTTTACTTATACAATCTACTCCAATCATTAGTGCTCTGGGTGGGAGCCCAATTCTAGGACTCCTCTCTCAGCATCTGGAAAAAAACTACAGCTAGCCCTTAGAAGCCTGTGACATTTTCTAGGACTCTGGGAAAGCACACCTGGGTCTTTCAAGTTGTATGTTCTCACAGGAGTGACACCTAGGGAGCTAGAGGCAGAGCCAGGAACTCTAGATTCTACAGCCAGATCATGTATCTGAGCTCAGCACTTCCAGGAATCCCAGCCAAGGGAAGGCTGGGGGATACCAGAGTTCCCCTCTATGCCTCTGCTGTAAACCCTGGAGTTAATCAGTTGTTGTATGATTTTTGCCTCACACATTGTGTTCCTTGAGCTGCAAGGGTCACCAGCAAGGCCTTTCTGCTCTGTCTTTACACGCACACACACACGACATTCCTTGCACAGAGGGCTGGTATGGTGACTGTCTCCTGCTTGATTGAGTGACTTGAGTGACAGAGACCTTTGGGAGGGAATCCCATGAGACTGGGAGAAACTACAGAATCGGGGTCCTGGTCTCCAAGTCCTGGATCCACCACTGGCACAGGGAACAAGGAGCAATGCTGAACTGCCCTTCTCTGCCAAACTTTGGACAAAGAAAAGAATCTTCCCGCTGTGGGGCAAAGCAGGAAGCTTGGGCAAGCCTGTTCTGCCAGAACGATTTCAGGAGCCCATCCACCCTCACATTCCCTTCCCTCGCTCTAGTGTCCACCATTTCCACCACCAGAACAGCAGGTGAAGCCCCAGGCTTTGGTCCCCAACACCTTCCAGAGAACCACTGCTTCTGAGAAGAGCAGGCCCATCCCTGTTTCAACTTTCCACACTAAGGACTAAGGCTGACAAAACTCCAGGGGCTGACTCCTAACAGCAGGTGGCAGCCACCACAAGGGCTGGGGAGGCAGCAACGGCCTGTGGGGAACCAGAGTTCCCAAGGAGACCCTACAAGAGTTCCCTACAAGGAGACCACATAACTGCCAAGTACCTGAACTAGACCCTGGCCTAGGATTCCTGCCAGAAAGTACCATGTGGGCAAGGAAGGCTGTGTGGGATCAGAGAGTTTCCTTTGACCTAGAGATAAGGCCCAAGGTTCAATTTCATTGTCATGTCTGACAAGTGTTAGAGGTGCCCATGGGCACTCTGCCAAAAAGCTGCCTAATTGCATCTGTGTGCAGACGCACGTCTGAGAAACTCTCCCACCTAATGCTGCTGGGTTCCATGAATTGAACAAGCATTTGCTTTCTGAGAGGCCATGGTGGAGCCACTACAAGGAGGCTGTTTGGGAAATATCTATGGCTCATTTTGGAAGAAGGTCAAGAGGCCAGTGTCCCAGAACTGAAAGTCTCAGGGGCACCGTGGGCATCATCCTCTGTCACCACAGGATCGTCCTATGGCCATGTGTTGGTTTATGTGATGCGGTAAATGTCACTAAAGTATATGCATACCAAGTTGTCTTAAGGTTTACCAATTGCTGTGATAGAACTCCATGACCAAAAGGCAAGTGGAGAGACGAGGGTTTATTTTGCTTACACGTCTATATTGCTGTTCAACATTGAAGGAAGTCAGGGCAGGAACTCAAACAAGGCAGGATCCTGGAGGCAGGAGCTGATGCAGAGGCCATGGAAGAGCGCTGCTTACTGGCTTGTTCCCCATGGCTTGCTCAGCCTGCTTTCTCATAGTACCCAGGGCCATCATCCCAGGTATGGTACCACCTACTATGGGCTGGACCCTCTCTGATTGATCACTAATTGAGAAAATGCCTTACAGCTGGATCTTGTGGAGGCATTTTCTCAACTGAGCTCCTTCCTCTCTGATGACTCTAACTTGTGTCAAGTTGACCCACAAAACCAGCCAGGACACACGTCATCACACACCCTGGATATCTGCAATATTTATCAATTTTGTCTCAATGAAGTGAGAAAAATAAAATTTAATTTAAAAATAATCTGTCCTAGTGAGATGCCTGTGTGCCTCCGAGTACTCAAATTCACTAGTGACGTTCACGGTGCTCAACAGGGTCAGAGCCACAAAAGGCTTCCAGGAGGAAGGAGAAGTATACTGGGGTACCAGAAGGGAGAAGACTCAGAACCCCCAAGGGACAGTGTCCAGGGTCTCAGCACCCCTCCCACAAGGCAAGTCCATGTCACCTAAGCCAATGGATCTCAACCTTCCCAATGCTGCGACCCTTTAATACAGTTCCTCATGTTGTGCTGACCCCAGTCATAAAAGTATTTCTACTTCATAACTGGATGTTTCTATTGTTATGAATGTAAGTGTAAATATTTGTGCTTTCCGATGGCCTTAGATGACCCCTGTGAAAAGGATGGTTCAACCCCCCAAAGGTTTGAGACCCACAGGTTGAGAACCGCTGACCTAAGTGACCCTTGTCACCTAGGGAAGCGCCCCTCTCCTCATCTTTTGCTATGTTCTGATTGTTCCCCATAACTGACCATCAGCACTGGAAACAGCCTCTAGGTGTGCCGAGGACAGGGCAGCAACTGAAGGGCTGGGCAGGAGCCACAAGCCAAGGCAGCCAGCAGCAATGGCCCCAGCCCTGTGCCAAGAAAAGCGCATTCCCTTTCTACCACACCCTCACCTAGAGGTAGCTCTCTTGTCCTACATGGCCTCTCTGACCTGCCCTGGCTTGTCCTTCATAGACCAATTGACCCACTGTCTATGGGCCAGAGCCACAAATGCCATGGGAGAGACATGAAGCTTACCTGGTCTTCTCACAGGAAGAACAATTCTCTCTGAGCTTCAGACATCAGAGAGCTAAGTATTAAACACAATGGGCACATGGCCAAGTCGACAGAGTTCATCCCTGCATCTGGCTCCCAGCACCAGCAGGTGGGAGGGAAGGAACGGTGTACAGGAAGAGGAAATTGGCATTCAGCACAGCAGAATGTGTGGCTAGACATAAGGAAGAACTTCCTCTGGGTCACCAGCACAATAGATAGAGTCTTACTTCCTGGAACCTTACTTCCCAGGCCATCAGAGGGTCTGTTTGAGAAGGAGCCTTTGGTCTCCTGTAAGCTAGGACAAAGGAGGCACCATGGATGGAACCTTACTCCTGAGAAGGACTGAGTTCTGTATTTCCCCTCAGCATCCCTAGACTAGACCTCTTCCAGACAGAGCCTGAGGGGTCATATTAGTCCACATTCTCCAAGCAAGAGACAGTCTGACTTTCTCTAAGGTGGGCAGCTAGGAGAACAGCCCGAGGCAGGCACACCGACTTTGGATATTGGTCTGAAGGCTGTCCACCTGCAGGGCAATCTTGAGGACCTGTTTTATCTTTGGACACTCTCTCCCTCTGTGGGGGCAGGGAGGTACAGGTCTAACAGTGGCTTGTGACAGCTGTCCAATGCTCTCAATATACTAAAAGACATCGAACCCAACATTTGAAATAGGCAGAGCTTGGATCTCTGCAAACGCTACCTCCACAGAGCTGAGGCTTCTTACAAAGACAGAGTAGGAAAGCCCGTTGACCTGGATGTGACCATTTGCAGAGTTCCCAGTGTGCCAGCACTTTAGATCCTCCAGCCACAGCAGATGGCCTCCTGGGCTATCTTGACCTCACCATGGCCCAGTGCACTGTCTGCCCTGTGTACGCACAGCTTTTCCCTTTCGTTTTGTTTTGCTTCTTTGATTCAGGGGCTTACCATATAACCCATGCTAGACTAAAATTCACAATCCTCCTGCCTCAAGTCCTTTGTCTTTAGAACAAAGACTTATGCTCCAATATATGAAAATGTTTCTAATGGTCCATTCCCTCCCCCCCCCCACCTTTTAGATAGCTTAAATGAACCCCAACATTTAGAATCCCAATATGCAAGGCAGGTCAGGGCAGAGTTAAGGTAGGAGGGCAGAGGGTGAGATATTGAGGACCCTCCTCCCAGGGTACCCCTCTCTCACTCTAAGGAAGTCAGCGTGGGATGAAGCCTGGACCCCAGAGGCCGGCTGAGGACAGAAGACAGATGTCCTAAGGATTTCCCAACACTGGCTGCCTGTGTCTTTGCCCACTCTTCCATGCAGGCTTCCCAGAAAGACTGCCAGGTGACTGGGACAGCTGAGACACAAGAGCGCCCAACTTCTGCTCTGAGGTACATTTTGGGAAGCCCTTCTGTGAGTGTGTCCGGCTCTCATGCAGGCTACCCCAAGGGCAGTACAGTGAGCCCACTGACAACGTGTATTCCCGTGGATTAGGGTGAGAGCTGTCATGTTAGAACTCCAGACTGATTGGCTGACAAACAATTCCATATATGTGAGCACAATAGATTTCAATAACCTATTTCTAAGAGGAGAGAGAATCTAGATGTGTTATCGCATTATAAATATGTTCAGGTTTTTTCAATGCCTGGTTTGAGAGGAACTGGAATTTCCCATCCCAGACTGTGTTCAATCTACCACAGGGAGGGGTGTATGAGAAAGGAAAGGAAAAGGAAAAGGAAAAGGAAAGGAAAAAGAAAACAATGAAACTCAAGAGTATTTTACTTGTATTTATTGTCAGGATGGTGCACACGGAGGACAAAGGAGAACTTCCGGAGGTTGGCTCTCTCCTTTTACTGTGGGGGTCCCGGAGATCAGACTCAAGTCATCAAGCTTGGCGGCAAGTACTTTCATGCACAGAGCAAATCTGCTAGTCCTATTCTATTTTATTTTGTCTTATTTTCTGATAGTGTTGCACGTAGTTCAGGCTAGTCCTGAACTCCTAATCTTCCTGTCTTCACCTCCCAGGTGCTGAGACTGCGGGTATGCACCACCACATCTAAGGCTTTCAAATCACTATGGTATTCCTTGATATGACATCAAAATTTACCATTTCGTGGTTTCTGGAGTCACTGTAATACAGAATCTGCAACCTTGCACTCAGTGGAATATTAAGGATGGTTCTCGACTCTAGAACCTAGTGCTTCATCTTTATCACGGAAGACAGCAGCTTGGTCAGCTGTGCAGCTCTCCTAAACACTGACAAACTTCACTAATATAAACCAATTTTCTATAAAATTCCCACTGATCTGACCCAAAAGAGTCTTTTTCATGACAAGAGATTTCCAAAATTCTATTTTTTGCTTGAAGACTTAAACTGCATCATTGGTATCAGATATGCTGGGTATTTTTCTTGAAATTACAGACTCAATCCATTCAGAGTTTTTTGTTGTTGCTCTGGTTTGGTTTTCTGTTTGTTTTTGGTTTTTTGCACAAGTGGCTACTCAGCACTCACTCCAAAGGACTGTATTTGTCACCATTTTCTCAAGTTGAAAACATCAGCCCATGAAGAAAGTGGCTAGTTCAGCTTGTAACTCAAACAGATGCCCAGGCGTTTTGGGCTTCCAGTCCCATTGCAGTGGACAACAGAAGTTCTTTCTACTCATTTCCTTTTAGAAAATATTTTAAAAGACTCATTCATCCATCCATCCATCCATCCATTCATTCCAGGGTCCAGGCTCAGTGGAATCAGTATTTTGACAGCTTCACCAAAGACCTCCTTCTGTGATTATTTGTTTAGCAGGCTGTGGGGAAGAACACAGTGACCTGGACAGTTTGGCACTGTGGCCTTGATTCGTATGAGGTCTCAGCATCTCCCTCCACCACTGCCTCATCATCAGTGCTGCCTCCTGTGAACATGCTGAGAACGTTGATGCTACTGTTGTAACTGCCCTGACCTTAAGGAACTATCTAAAACACTGTTGGGAACTTCCCCCAGGGAGCATACAGGGAGAACTGTTATCATCGGTCTGTCCCCTTGTGTAATCATCCTGGGTGCAGCAACCCCTGTGTGACTAGCTTTGTTCTCTAAGGGGGCCTCTGAGGCTTCAGAAGTTTAACCTGCTTGTAGACACACAGTTAGCACCCCCTCCTCCGACCCCGACTCCTGGACACATGTGTGTTCCTTTTGTACAGGATGTCTAGCTGTGGGACACAGCTGGGTCTGGGACAAGCACCTTCTCTACCTCTTTCCCATCGCCTCACCCCCCGAGGAGCTTGGGTGCTCACACCTACTTCAGGGAAAAATCCCAGCCTGGCAGTAGCTGAAGCTTTGGCTTCTCTCCCTGGACACACTGCTGCCCCTCCACCAGCAGAGGACTGGGTGGAATGGGAGCCAGGTATCCCTGACAGCCTCAGACCCCAAGGGCAGCCTCAGTCCTCCCTTCTCTGCCTCCCACCACAGCCAGCATGGTTCCCGGCATCAAAGAGCTAATCCAATTTCGTGGCTGTGTCTCCCCCTTGCCTCCTGCAATGCCAGGATTGATTTGGAACCAGGGCGGCCTTATTAAAGTGATGCTTTTTCTCTTCACAGGAGACTGACGCTGGGAGAAGGAGCCCTCCCCACCAATTAACTCCACACTGCCTGCTCACACAATTCCCAGCTCCTGCCCGAGCTTCCCTTCTAACTTCTCTGGACTCCAGTGGTGAAGCTAGATTCCAGTCCTGATGGGTTTTCATGCAGCTTCCTCCAAGGCTGCGCTGTCCCTCTCAGGGACCTGTGACCGCTCCAGCTATGAGGTGCAAAAGGACCCATGGTTGACTGTGGACATGGCAAGCCAGGCCCGAAGGAAATGGAGACAAAGGATGACACATGGGAGAGGTGAGTGAGGACTTATGCAGAGCCAGAGGCCCAACACATCTGGACCATTAGTTCAGACCAGAGTCAACGATAATGGAAAGCTACTTTTCTTAAATTGTCCAGGGGCTGTGTGGAGGACCCAGGTAATATAGACAAGAAAAAAAGTACCAAACAAATAATAAAATCTGAGGCAACTGATGCACATCACACATTGTAGGAGATATATATGTGTGTGTGCATGTGCCTGTGCGTGTGTGTGCGTGTACGTGTGTGTGTGTATGTGTGTGTGCCTGTGTGTGTGCATGTGTGTGTATGTATTAAGACACCAAACTCTACCAGTAAATATACACAATTATTCTGTGTCAGTTAAAATAGATATTTTTTTAAAAAAATAGGGCCTCACTATGTAGCCCTGGGTATCCTGGAACTCATTATGTAGACCTGGCTGGCTTCAAACTCACAGAGATCCTCCTGCCTCTAACCCTAAGTACTGAGATTAAAGGAGTGCCCAGCAAAAATAAGATTTTTTAAAAGCCCAGTGATGGCTCATGCAAGTTATCCTAATACTAAAGAGGCTGAAGTAAGAGGGGTGCCCAGTTTAAGACCATCCTGGGATATTCTGCAAGTTCCAGACCAGCCTGGACTACACAGTAATACCCTACCTGGAAACACACACACACACACACACATACATACACACACACCCCTAAGGTAAACCTGAGTGGTTCTGCCTCAGTTGATTACAGGGTAACACACCAAAGGCCCCCTTGCCCCAACTTTGCCTCACCACCAGATCACCGCTGGCTAGCCCAAGTATGAGAGTATAGAAGGGGTTAAGCTTCTCCTGCCCACCCACCCCTCAGAGTAAACTCTGTCTCACCCTCTCCTGCATTTCTATTTCCCATCTCCCTAGTGCCTTGCTCACAGTCACAACCACCTGCACTCACTATTAAGAGGCAGGGAGTGGTAATGGGAAAATTCCACCTCTAATCGCAGTATTCCTGATTGCTGCTCCAGAGCCACCACATCAGTCCAATTATAGGCTGCCCAGTCAGGGTTCTCCATGGCTGAGGACTCCTTGCCCCACTCAGAGGTACCTGCCCTTGTAAACACCATAAGGGAGCCTCCCTGACTCACTGGGGCCCAGGCTGCCCAGCGCTGAGTGCGTGGACCCTTCAGTTCTGTTCATGGGGCAGAGAGGAGGGAGCAGGCTCCAAGGACTGAGGAAGCTGGTGCTGGCGGGCAGGCAGCCAGCCCGGGCTCTGGTAGTATTGCCACCCGACACTGGATATCATGAATGTTCCTCTTGTGTTATGGGTCTCCTGGTATTCTGGGATATTTCCTGCCTTGTGTCTTTCAGAGAGTTGCTTAGTCCCTCCAAATAGAAAGTAGAGGAGAAAGCCCTCTTCTTTATTGTAAGACAGGGCCAGTGACAGCTGTGCCAAGATAGAGGGCAGGAGTTATACAAGCAGGAGAGATGGGTGGGGCTGAGTTCTGCTGCCACCCATGCATGACCCACCCAGGCTCCGCCTTCTTTTACAGCTGCTATTTCTACAACTGCAATCTTGAGGCGCCAGATAAAATGGCTGACAAATATCTGGGGGCTACTTGGAAAACACACACTGGGTGCAACTCACACCCTGCTTTCCTAAGTGGCAAGGGCTGGAAGGGCATCCAGAATCCAGGATTTGGCAGCAGGGCACTGTGCCCGAGCCTGGAGACCACCCAGGGAGCAGGCTTCCACAGCAGCTCTTGCTCGAGATGCATCTGAAGAGCCTGGCCTGGAAGTTTCTCTTGGGGCTAGCAGCCGAATGCTCCCCACAGTCCAGAATCAGTCACCCGTCACCCAGTGACCTCTTCGAACTGCCTGTTCCAGACATGGAAACAAAGGATGGCTGGGACAGGTCCTTCCCAGAAATTAAGCTCTGGCAAGAAACGGCTCATTGGGCATCAGACAGCACTGGCTGGAAGTTGGAGGCACTGGAATGAGCACCTACTCTGTTGTGGACAAGGACAGACAAACGTGGTTAAAATTACTCACACAGCTCTCACCCTGGACTGTTTCAGAGCATACAGGCGCTCATTCACTTAATCGTCCCCCAAACACTCTATGTTGGGGACAGACAATTAAGCATCATTCCACACACAAGACATTCTGCACACAGGACAACTGAGAATAAGATTTGATTAACAATCTGCCCGAAGTCAGAGCATTTGCAGAACCAGGTGACACCCAGGCAATCTATCTATAGTCACTTACACTGCCTCTTAGGAGGAAATAATGTTGTGTGGCATTTCTCCACTTAAACTATGTCATCGACTACAGGCCTCCTGGATGCCAAGGGAGTCCAGGGCTAAACCTCCGTTTCCTGGCCTGGCTTTCCGGCAGAGCAGATGGTGGATGCTCACGTGGAGCATGTCAGACTGCGTCAGTCCAGGGAGCCATGGACTACCGTGACAATAGTACCAACAGTATTTACACATATACCCTGTGAGTATTAAACACGAGACCTGTTCAAGGCACTATTCAAGAGCTCTCACAAATGGCTTTTGTCACAGTTGCCATGAGTTCTCTGTAATGACATCTTTACCCATGTGGCAGTGAGTGATAAATGTGTGGGAGCCAGATATATCTCATCACCTAGCATGGCACACAACAGACTGTCAAAAAGGCAGTGGTGGTGCACGCCTTTAATCTCAGCACTAGGGATACAGAAGCAGGCAGATCTCTGAGTTAAGGGCCAGCCTGAACTACAGAGCAAATTCCAGTGCAGCTAGAGCTTCATAGAGAAACCCTGTCTCAAAAAACAAAAACAAAAATAAACAAACAAACAAAAACCAGGTAATAGTCAAGTGGTGGCACATACCTATAATTCCAGCACCAAGGAGGCTGAGGCAGGAGGATAATAAGTTGGAGACTAGCCTGAACTGGTTCAAGACCAGCCTGGGCTATATAGCAAAATCCTGTCTTAAAACAGTAACAACAAATCCATAGGTAATATTGAATAACTGTGAGAACTGATGAAGTAGATAAGTAACTCGCTAAGGTCCCCTGGAATACAGAATCCAGAACAGCAGGGACTCGGAGCTGAGAATGTAGCTCAGTTGGTAGAATGTTTGCCTAGCAAGTACAAAACAATGCTAGTCGTGTATAAAGCAAGGGGTAGCACATGCCTGAAACACTAGCACTCAGAAGGTCAACAGCAGAAGGCAGAAGGCTGATCAAGATCATCCTTGGCTAAATGGGACCCTGCCTCAAAAAGGAAAAAATAAAAGGTAGGACTGTTGTCTGCTGGGCCACATCCACAGTGCCTGAACAGTGGCTGGGGGAGGGAGGGGAGGGCGCACTAATGAAACACTTGTTGCATGCATGAATAATTAGTGTATTGGTTGTAACTAAACAACTGACGAGAAGCAACAGGACAGAGATTATTTTATTTTGTTTTTTGGTTGGCTGGCTAGCTTTTAGCGCTGAGGTCAGGGGCTAGAGTCCACCATATTGAGGAAGTCGTGTGAGAATGTACACGTGGACAGATCAGGAAGCAGAGCTGCTGTCTGATTGGCTTCTCCTTTTTTCTTTTAATCTGGGCCCGGACCGCAGCCCATAGGTTGGTGCCCCTCATATAGAAGGCCGGTCTGTCCCTTCAAGATAATCTTTGGGAAAGTCCTCAAGGATGACACTCAAAGGTGTACCTCATTGATGTCCTAGGTGTTCCTTAATGTAGTCCAGCTGACCATCAAGACCAGCTGGCCCTGGGATTAGAACCTAGGTCCCTCCTGCTGGCTTTCTATGACTCTGGAGTGTTACTTCCTGTGCTAACCACCAGCTGTACCAAAGCCCTCTGTTGTTTCCTCTGCCTGGTCACTCCAGTGCTATGTAATATCCTTCTACGCTAGACATACATCTGTGATATCTAGCTCAAGACAAGCAATTCTAACTATAACTAGAGCCTATCTAGACCAAGAAAAATCTACCTAACAAATCCCAAAGCTAAAGGAAGCAGTCAGTCTTCTACTCAGCTCAGCCTTCTGTCCTCCATGTGTAACCCATTGTCTTCCTGTGTGCCTGTATGCCTGCTTCGCACACTGGCTGTCCCTCTAGCCACCCTCCCCTGAGAGGGCTGCCCAGGCTCAGTGGAGAGGAAAGGGAGGGCTCAGTCAGGGTAGAACAAGGGTAGAACAGAAGCCACTCAAGGTCAGATGCCCAGATCCAGGACTACTCAGGTAGCCTAGCAGGGAAGAGACACCTCCAGTCCTCCCATCCCTGCCTGGATCTCTGTAGTATTAGGGGCAGCCTTGTAGCATCTACCTGGAAACAGCCTGAAGGTGAAGGCTAAAATGAGCCACAGCTGCAGTGTGGTCAGGAGATCCTGCCCAGCTCTGTGACTGGGATAAACCCAATGCTACTCACAGGTGAGGCCAGGCAGCCTACAGATACCAATGCCCTGGTCTTGGTGTGGGTGTCGGGCATCTTGTGTGGACTCCGTGGGGGCTGGGGAGAACAAAGTGGAAAGAAATGTGTTTGCACAATCCCTCCCCAGAAAGGACCCAGGCTGCTTGGGAAAAGCTCGTGGAGTGCTGAACAAAGCTGACTCACAAGAGAGGGTCTGGCCCTTACTCCTCCAGAAGGTAACTGAACACCTACCTCTGTGTCCCCTCCCTCCACAGTTCCTAGGCTTCTGATGCCACCATAGGCCAGGTGCAGGGGGTAAAGGGTAAGGATTGAACCCGGCGATGCTAAGGAAAAGCCTCAATCTAAAGGGAGTCCTAGAGAATGCGACTGAGGATGGATCAAAGAGTAGAGCAGGGCAGAGGCTGCTGAGGAGAGAGCCCAGTCCTGATGGCCACAGTGTGCCTGCTGTGGACCCCTGAACGTGCCTCACTCCTGGAGCCCTGACACAAGCTGAAGCCTGCAGTGAGCAAGGCACAGCTCATTACATCAGAGCTGCCCTGCCCCTGCCCCTCTGGCTCGGCCTGAGGGGTGTAACTCATGTCCATTTCTTCATTTTTAAAGCAGCCCAAAGGCTCGGTGTAAACTGGGGCCCTGGGGATTAAGCTGGAAGGATTAAGGGCCTCTGGTCCTGCTCCTCCTCAGCATCCGAGTGATGAAGTGTCCAGGTTTCTATGAGCTAGGGATTGGACTGAGGACAATCTATTATATCGAAGATGCCACCTCACGCCCACAGCAGGACAGGAGGAAGAGGGCCTACCCCAGGCTCCTCAGTCTGACCCCAATCTCCATTCAAGTGCCCCCATGAAAACCTAACAGTTTTCTCCTCTGCCCACCCCATTCCCACTGTCTCCCTCCCTCTGCCCTTTCCACACTGCAGTGGTCCTGCTGGGCCAGCGCCTCCTCTGTCCTTGTGCTGGCTTCTTCCACTGCCTGCCAAGGAAAGAGAACTCCACCAGCAACCCAGGAGTGGGGATGTGAAAAAGGGAGACCCTTGTGCCGCTAGAGGCACCTGTGGAATATGGGAAGGCAAGAAAAAAACAAAAAACAAAAAACAAAACAAACAAAAAAAATAGAGCACGAGGGAGGGTTCATGGGATGAGATAGAGGGAATAGATGCGGCCTCTAAGTTAAAATAGAAATTTCGTGGTGGTGGAAAGAGCGAGTAGGAAAGGCAAATGGAAGAGTCCAGAAAGAGGAATGGGTTTGTTGGGCCTTGACGACCAGGGCTGAAGCAGTGACAAGCCTTCCTACATGGTGCTGAGTCATGAGATTTGAAGGGACATCTCCAGCTACCACCACCACCCCACCCACCCCACCCCCTGTCGCGTCCAAGATTGCTCCCTTGGACCCTCACTTCCAGAGTTCTTCTAGTCTGCCCCCCCCACCAGTCTCATACGGGCGACCTTCCCCTCTTCTCCCACGACGGTGGTGCTGCAGATCCCCGAAGCTTGACCCGGGGCAAAAGAGGCAGGCAGGAGATGTCGCAAACAGGCGGAGGATGGGCGAGACCCGAGTAGGGGCGTCCAGGGACGGAAACGCCAGGAATAGAGCGGGAGGGCGCGAGGGACCCCCGTCCCCTCCGCCCTGCAGCTCGCCCCGCAAACACACAGAAGAGCCTGCTTCTCGCTCCACAGCTCCGGTTCTCCCAAGCCCGTGGGGAGGCAAACTCCCCGCAAAGGACGGCACGGGCATCCGGTCCCCTTTGCCCCAAACTTCCACGACCCCACCCACCCTCAGGAGCCAGATCCCTTCTGCACCTGGACTCAAAAGCCAGGATGGAGAAACTTTGGAGGGGGATTGGGACTCACCAGAGGGGGACCCCGGCGCGGCAGGAGAGATTCGCGGTCCCCGACGGGAGGCAGCGACTGGCTGCAGGGATGCGGATCTGGCTGTGGTCCAGCGGCGGTGGCCGTTCCCTGGGGGCACGGAGTCCCCGCTCCGCACCGGGTCCAACTCCGCTCCGAAGTGCCTTTGCCGCAAGACTTGCTGAGCTTAGCAGTCTGCGCCCGGGCGGAGGGAGGGGCTGATCGATGGGCGAGCTCGAGCGCTGCAGTGAGGGGAGGAGACCCGGCGGGCTGCGCTGGAGGGCGGGCACGCGCCGGGAGGTGCGGGGCGGGCGTGCCTGCGGGACTGTCCTCGGTGCGCTGCAAACTGGGCGCCGCACCCCCACCTCACCTCCTGTCAAGGTCAGGGAGGTCGCTCCCGGGACAGGAAAAGCAGGCAGGGCAAGGGTCCAGTCCCCTCCACCCTAGGTGGCTTGGCTCCCTAGAGCGGGCTTCCACCTGACCTCCGCCACTGCAGCCCGAGGCTAAGTAGTTGAATGCAAGAGCGCCCCTGGCCATTGTGGGAATCCCTGGACCCCTTTCCTCCCCCTTCCCCTCGCAGGAAGGCCACTTCCACCTATAGCGGTCTGCGGAACGGAGGGGCTTCTGAGCGTATATGAATAATGAGGAGGAGAATCCCTGCAAGAGAAGGCGGGATGGGGGCTGTGAAAATAGGGTATTGGGGCTGAAATGTACCTTAGGAAGGGAGAGAGAGAAATACAACTAGATGAGGGGCTTTTCGTGCATTTGTTTTCTAAAAGTACAAGATGTTGTTGTGAAGAGATTACCGGATGGTTGCTGATGGACAAACAGCTTCCAGGCCCTGAGCCAAAAGCAGCTCCCTGCGCTGTAGAGCCTGGGGAGAAAGAACTGCGGCACGGCACCGGCACCGCACCACTAACCTGCCCAGAGATGCCGGGCACCGGGAGATTGCTTTGCTGCACAATCTACTTAAAATGATGTTTAAAATTACATTTGTTGTTTATATTCTCTCTCTCTCTCTCTCTCTCTCTCTCTCTCTCTCTCTCTTCTCTCTCTCCAGGACAATTTACAGTAGTTACTGCTCACTTCTTTCATGTGAGCCCTGGGATCCTGAGCCCCCTTTCAGAACCCCACTTTAACTCTTTTGGAGTATATATATTTTTTCAGACCAGGTTTTTCCTCTGTAGCCCTGACTGTCCTAGAACTCACTCTGTAGACCAAGCTGGCCTCGAACTCACAGAGATCCTCCTTCTTCTGGCTCCTGAGTGCTGGGATTAAAGGAGTATGCCACCACCGCCCAGTTTGGAGTCTGCTTTTATAATAGGCATTAGCATCCTGCCTTGCTCCTGGAGACCAGTGAACTGGAAGTCGGTCCTCCATGCATATTTGCTCTTTGAGAAAATGAGATGTGGGATGATGGATGATGAGGGAAAGAAAAGAACAGATGGGGGTCGGGTAAAGTGAGAAGGTGCAGCAGAGAGGGACTTCCGGATCACACGCCCTATGTCAGAATTCTTCAGAGGAAGGGACCAAGAGGCAGCTCAGTGATTGTCTTGAGATGATGGATATTCTTAAACCACTCTGCAGCCCCACACAGCTCCACAGAATGGTCCAAAGGAAGCAACGCAGGAGGGAGTGAGGAAACAAGCGTGAATCTTTGGGAAGTGTGGTGGGACCAGGTGTTATCACGTTGCCCTTCGCCCAGGCCCTCGATGTGTTTGAGGACTTGCCCAAGGGGCAAGCTCTGTTCCCCTCATGATAATGTGTCTACAGGATTCCAGTCAGAAAACTGCAGTGTCCACATACTTTAACTCGTCTATGGGGCTGGCAGTATATATCCAACCAAAACCCATGTCAGCCTGGCACCCCAACCCCTCCCAATCGCACCCAACTACTTAGCTTAAGGCTAGAGGAAACCAGTCTGCTTTCCAAGACTATTAGAAGAGTCAGTGCTTCAATCAGTTTGGTTAAGTGAAAGTGCAGTGTCCCTGGTTACAGCATTAATGTTCTTTTAATTCAAGAATTTAATTTCAGAATGTCTGGGTTATAAACCTAATCAGCTTGCTGTCCCTCTTGCTCATTCCCCTAGGCTTCAAGAACTGGAAGAGGAAAGAAATTTAAAAGGCATATGCTCCCTCCACCCCTAACATATGCCTAGATACTTCACTTTTCAACTGTTCTCTTTAAGAAGATGATCCCTGGGTACCATTACAGTACTGTTGATGAAGTACATTACAGTCCAAGGGCTATGAGGCAAGGCTCTGCCTCCATCCAAGATCTTTCTGAACCAATGTGGATAGGGGAATTGAATACTGAAAGTGGAGGGAACTCTGCCTCCCCTTGGCCGCATTGCTTCTCTGCTTTCTCCTACTGCTCCCCTGAGCTCTTGTGTTGTTTTTGCCTAAATAGGGGAAAGAAGGCAGCAGGGAATTGTGGACACACACACACACACAGAGAGACAGAGACAGAGACAGAGAGATACACAGACAGACAGACAGACACACGTGTGTGTGTGTGTGTGTATGTGTATATGTGTGTGTGTATGCATTCGTGGGGTCCCTGCTCTCCTTCCCTACCCATAACCTGCATTTTTGTCCTTCATTGTTTCCACTCACACCCTGAAACACTTGGCTTGCTTTCTCCCTTCTTCCAGGTAAGGTCTTTAACCTCACACAGCTTTTCAAAGACTTAACTGCTGTCTATTGTTGCAGCAAACAAGTCGAAAGCAGGCCTTCACCTCCAGGGGCAGGGCCAGCTCCTGGTGCCCACCTTCTCCCAGCACCCTCGGGAATACAAGCACCAAGCCAGGAAACGGAAGTCCCCGTCCTCTCTCCTCCACACACATCTCACTCCTCTTAAGAGGTTTGCATTACTCTTGACAACTAAGCTGGAGCGACTCTGAAGCACGTGCTTGACAAGTGCTGTTGAATCTATGGGCTTCTCAAACCCACATGCAATCCCTGGCTCCAGCGGTCTTGGTTTGCTTACCGTCTGATTCTGCAGACATGCCAAGCTTACATGTATTTTAAACTCTATTTAAGTTAGTATGCTTATACTAGTCTACTTGATTTTTAGATCTCCCATAAAAATGCCTTAAATACAGAAGACATTAGATCATCAATAGGGAAGGATAAAACACAGATTAAAACAAAGTGAGACACCATGCGATTCACATGTTATCTTGGATTTTAATGAAAAATAAAGATCCTGGCAGAGTGTACTTATGCACTCCTTTGATCCCCGCAGCAGGTGGATTTCTGTGAGTTTGAGGCCTGCCTAGACATAGACATAGACAGTTCCAGGACAGCCAACGCTACACAGAAAAACTCTGTCTCAGTCAATTTATCAGTTAATAAATCCTAGTATAACAAGTGGCAAGGGTCAAGTTTCCCAGGGTGAACTATAATTATTTATTCATTGTATAACAAACAAAACAATAAAATGTCACTGCTGTGGCAGGAAAAATGGCTCATGGGTTAACAGCATTCACTGCTCTTCAGAGGGTTTGGATTTGGTTCCCAGCATCCATGTGGTGGCTCACAACCATCCATAAATCAAGTTCCCTGGGACCTAATTCCCTCTTCTGGCCTCCATGGGTATCAGACCCACAGATGGCACAGACATGTATGCAGATAAAACACTCATATACATAACGTAATAAATCTGATAAAACATTACTGCCAAGTTAGAAGATTCTCGACTACAGCACAAGAGTGGAGGGCAGAGGAGTCCTGTGTCACTTTATGGCCCTCAGAAGAAAACATCTTCAAGTTTTCAGCTCTCTCCAGCTTATGGGAGAAGCTCCATGAGTTGCAGGTGAAGACTGCAGGTGTCTCAGACCCCAGGGAGTGGGGAGAACTGGAGAGACTTAGTCTTTCTCAGTCTTCTCTCGCCTCATTTGTCTGAAAGTTCAAACAATCTTTCTCCCTTCTCAGATTCAAAACAAGCAGTGCCCTAAAATATGAGAGCAGACAACTGCTCCTTGGTGAAGCTCCAGGCTTGTGTCACACAGAGCTTCCTGTCCCAGACAGCTGGAATGAGCCTTGGCTTGCATTCACCCTCGGAATGGGCAGGAGAGGGCTCTGAATTATTCTACCACCCACTGTACTTAACACTCTTGGTGAGTCAGCTAAGACAGAGAGGTGCTTCATGGAGGGAGTTGTAAACTTTCTGGATTGTGAAGAACAAGTGGCTCAGAATTAGCAATCATAAAAGGCAGGCGTCTTTCCTTTTCAGAGAGCACCCACTTTGAAGCCCGCCACTATGACAAGATGAAAGGCAAATCAGCTGAAACCCTTTCAGAACAATTGACCTCGGAACTTTAATATCCCAGTGCCCATGAAACCCTCCATAAATAGGATTTATATCATAGAACTAACTGTCTTTCAGATAACCCCTAGCTGTGAGGGGGAGCACAAACCGCCACAGCATAAGACAGCAGGGAAGGAGCTGCAGCCCACATTCCCCAGGCCTATCTACCACCCTTCTCTGTTTGTCACCAATAAAGATGGAGCAAGTCTCTCGAGGTCCAGACTGACCAATGTACCCATCTTCTGTCCACTACACACGTCACTGCCCACACCTGCCTCTTGGAAGTTTTGCTAGGGACAGGCAATGAGGAAGGGACACTGACAAACAGGTTCACAGCTACCTTTGACACAGTGAGACGTATGTACCGGCAGGTAAGTTAAGGTATTGTTGGGTCCCCAGTGAGAGCCACCACTGTGACCTCATATAGAGAGCAGAAAAGGACTGTGGGCTTCCCCTAAGGAAAAATCTGTTATCTGCCTCTGCAGGACGGATGATCCCCAGGGATGCAGTGCAGGGAAAAACAGACACTACTGGGTCAGGGCTTGCAGAAAAGCGGGGCAGCCCTGTGATCCCAAACCCTGTTTCCTTATTGGCTGAATGAAGACTTGCACCACCTTAAGAGACTCCACTGGCTAAATAATTCACAGGACTGAAGAGGTGGCTCAGCAGTTAAGAGCATCTGTTTGTAACTCTAGTTACTAGAGATTTGACGCCCTCTTCTGACCTCCATGGGTACTGCATGCACATGGTGCCCTGACACTCATGCAGGCAAAACAGGCACACAACTTAAATAAATCTAAAAAATATTAAGTAGCTACCTCCGCAAAAGGTAGCTACTATTGTCATAATAGGAAAAGACAAAATAGCTTTGTGAGGCCACAGTATAGGGTTGTGTGAGGAATCCTGAAAGGTCAGAGAAGCCAGGGCAAGATCACACTAGAATCCACACACCAGATCTTTGATTTTTCTTGGTAAGGCAACTGAATCAAAGGCACTGAAAGAATTAAGTTCAGGAAAACTCTGGAGTTAGACTGAAGGGCTTGTAAGGTCCCTCCCCCTGCTGGCCTCTCAAAAGATGCCCTATGGGGAAGGAGATGTACCCCAGTGGTGTAGCACTTCTCTAGGAAGTAAGCCTTGGCCTTGAGCCCCCAACACTGACAGATCAAAAGCCAGGAACGGCAGCTATTCCTGTAATCCCAGCATTTTGTACATTGAGGTGGGAGGAGTTTTTGGGTTCAAGACCAGCCTGAGCTACACCGGAAGCTCCATAGCAACCTGGGATACAGAGTGCAACTCTCTCTCTGAACACCACTAAATCAGAATGCCCACAGACAGTGTGGGGGGAGAGGCTGGGAGTGGGGAAGACACCAGTTTCAATCACAGCCTGTGTGAGTTTGAACTTCGGCTCACCTCTCAATCTGTGAGTCCTTGAGTAAATCAATTCATTTAGGGGTGATGGGAACCGGCAAGCACAGGTGCTTAGGAATTGCTCCATAAGTGTCAGGCAACATGGTGACTACTTCATGTCCAATAGGTCACCAAGTCTTATAACTCTACACTTAATTTGCCTCAGAGCAGGTGTCTTTGCAGAGGAAAGGCAGTGACTCTAGAAGCCTAGAGACTGCTGGCTGGGGGAAGATTAAGGCTGAAACACCCTGAGCTGGCCCTCCGCCCCTCCCCACAGGCAAGACACTGTATTTATATGGCTATGTGTGTAGCTCAGGCCCAGCAGCATGGCAGTCTACAAGATAGGTCTCTTACCTGGGTGTGGAGCAGACCAGGTGCTTCTGACACAAGAGTGGCCTATTGGAACCCAGTCTGCTTGGTACTAAGATTCCCTTCCCAGGCAGGCTAGTCACCTTGAGATTTTCCATTTTCCTTAGACACTTTCATCACTTAAAGGGCTTCTTATTTTCTTAGATTTGCTTTTTGCCAAAAACTCGTTAACTGAAAACTGGCTCAGGCACAGTTCCAGGCACTTTGTTCACAGTGGTGAAGGTGTCTGGAAGCTTAACAGGGAAGGGTTGCCAGCCCTGCCACAGCCAAGGGCAGCATTTGACCTACTCTCTGAAGCAAGACACCCGGGCTTTAGAGAGTCTCTTGAACTACATTCCCAGCTAGAATGAAATGCTCCCTAAAGAAAAAGCTTTTATAAGCCTTATCCATTTAGGGTGGGGAAGGAAACCCCCTATCCAGCAGAGCGCCAGGGTTTTGCCTTGGAGCCATGTTTCTCAGAGTCTAGCCTCAAGAGGAGTCAGAGGTCATGTTCTGCAAAGGCTCAGGTTCTCTTGCCCCTCCTCTGTGTACCAGCGGGGTGGCCTTTCCCCAACCTCTGGTTCTTTTGGTTTTGGGGCAATCTCACAATGTATCCCAGGCTGGCCTAATACTCTTGATTTCTTTGTGGCAACCTCCCCAGGGCTGGCCAATTTAGCCTTAACAATTGATTCCCCATTTCCTTATCTGAAAACTCGGAGCACCTCATTGAACGTCATGAAGATTATGAGTTGATACAGGCGAGGCAGTCACAGCACAGACTCCACACACTGCACATGCTGCTCTCGCTTTCTCTCATCACCACCACACATGCCGTTGCAAATGCTTCTTCCTCAGCTTTCCCGATATACATCATGCTCCTGCCATTCCCTGACTAGCACTTGAGCTAGCTCATGAAACCGTTCCCATCCTTCCCCACTCCTGCTATCCGGAAGGTTGGTATCTAGTCTCAATATCAGACTCCTACTGAGCCAAGACCTGGCCTCACTCAGGAAACGCTTGTACTGAATCGACCCGTTTCAATGCCTCTGATCTAAAATCATGCTTAAGGGAGCCACGAGAAGCCAAACTGATAGGGGAGAAGCAGATAAAGACTGTGTGGCTGGGAAGGTTTTGGTTTTGATACAGTCTCTCTAGAAGTCCAGGTTGCTTTCTATGTATAGCTGAATGTAAGCTCAAAGTTGCAGTCTTCCTGCTAAAGCCTCCAAAGAACCTGGATTTCAGGCTTTGCCATCATTTCCATTGTCCCCCTGAGGATCGTGTATACCAATCTCATTTTATGTGGCAGGCCTGAATCCTTAGCAGGGTCACACGACCAGGTTAGCAGTGACATAGTTCCTGTCAATTAAATTTTTTTTTTTGTTTGTTTGCTTTTTCAAAGCCTTGTTCTTTCTTCTAAGTTCCATCATGTCTAGTACAGCAAGAACTCAAGAAGAGAGGCATGGTGGTGCACGCCTGTAATCCCAGCACTTGGGAGGCAGAGGCAAGCAGATCTTTCTCAGTTCAAGGCCCGTCTGGTCTATATAGTGAGTTCCAGACTAGCCAGAGCTACACAGAGAAAACCAGTTTCAAAACAAAATGACCCAAGAAACCAACATCTATATGCACAGCACCTCCAATGCTAAACCAGGTTCTGTAAAAGTTCATGAATCTACATAGCTGTACAGCCGAGAATACGAGAGATGCTTAACATGCTGGGCACACAGCAGCCATCATTAGCTACCAATTGGTGGAACACAGATTCAGACCCAGATCTTTCATCCTTTAATCCTACAACCCAATCTCCTCCCAAACAGCAGCTGTGACATTGAAGAAGACAGATCCTGATGTCCAGCTGAGAGCTAAGGATTGTAGAGTGACCTTGAGAACCTCAGTCTACCCTGCCTTCCTTCCTGTGGGTCCAGCCACTGCCCTGGGAATTAGGAAAGTAACCAGTCCTGTCCTCTGCTGTCCTCTTCGGTTGCATGCTAGAAGTTTCCTGTGACTTCTCAAAGGCTGGAACATAGCCCACTCTTCTCCAACCTCTCACCTTGCCCAATAACCACTAGGCATTACATTAAATTGGGCACTACATTAGATTAAAAGTAAAGGTAACTGTGGTTGCTGTTAATTCCAACTAGGAAAAGAGTCATTATTTTCCTGAGCAAGGGAAAAAAAAAGATTCTTTGGAGATGGCCTTCCCCATCGGAAGGAACACTGGAGTGCTATCCCAGTATCTGGCAGACACGGAAGACAAACATGCTTACTTCGAACTGTATAAAGTTCATAATTAGGGGCACAATTTTTGCCATCAAAATCCCATCCTTGGGCCTGAAGAGAAGGCTCAGTGGTTAAAGGTTCATCCTGCTCTTCCAGAGGACCCAGCATTTCCCAGCAACCACACTAGACAGCGCACGGCTGCCTGGTGCTTCAGCTGCAGGAGATTCTTCCTTCCTTTTCTAGCTCCTGAAGGCACCACCCACACGTGGCATACATTCTCACAGACATTTTAAAAACTCCCCAGGACTGGAAGGATGGATGGGTCCGTGTGCATGTATTTACTCTTCCAGAGTTCCATTCCCTGTGAGGGGCTCATGACTGCCTGCAACTCCAGCTCCAGATAGGACTTCTCTGATAGTCCTACACTCACACAGACACGAACACATACCTTTTTTTTTTTTTTTTTTTTAAATAACCCACCCTGCAGCTGGAGAGAGATGGCTGAGTGATTAGGATCACTGATTGTTCTTCCACAGGACACAGGTGCAATCCCCAGCACCCACATGATGGTTCACAATTGCCTGTAACTCCAGTCCCAGATCAAACACCCTTTTCTCCCCAGACACATGGTGCACAGACACACATGCAAGAAAAACACCCATACGCATAAAAAATAAAATTTAAAAATATCCTACCCTTACCTACAACGAAATTCTAGTCTGTATTACAAGGATTAACAGTTATGTTAATCTCTAAGAATCATGTCTTGTAGGCAGTGATATGAGAGCGTTTTTCTAAAAACTCAATAGGGGCTAATGAGACACTGAGTTTGTGGTTTTGCTGTTGTGTCTGACAACCAGAGGTGGATCCTTGAACCTACATGGCAGAACCAACTCCCCCCAAATTGTCCTGACCCCTCAACTCACGCACTCACATACAAATGCAATAAAAACTTTATCGTAACACAATGGAAATATGAAGTAAAAAGACAGCCTGGGAGTTGGTGTCATGCTTCACATAGGTTCTCTACCCCAGTTCATGTTACACATCGATAACATTGAACCGACGTTCGTCCGTTCTCGGTGGCTTCCCAAGGCTCACTCTACAGGCTGGCCCGCAAAAATAAAGTGCTCACTTCTTGTTTGCATCCCTAAGACTCAGCAGTTCTGGATTCAGTTAAGTGCCCACTGTCTTCAATCCTTTTCTAATGAAGATAGTTCTAGGGAAAGAACAGTGAGGTTTCCCATGAGCACACCTCAGCTGGCCCAAAGCCAGCCACCCAAATGGCCATGCCCACATCGAGAGGACCTCTTTCTCTCACCTGTGCTCTCCCTGGGGTCAGTGCATAAATCTACTCTAAGACAGAACTTGGAGAAGGCAATTGTGATGGTTTACATTATCAACTTGACAGGTGTGGAATCACTTGGAGACAAATCTGTGAGCAGCTTCTCTAGACTGATGATTCAAATACAAAAGGGGCAATGGTATTCTCCCTGCTTCCTGGCTGCAGATGAACCTGTACACCTGCCTCAAGCTACTGCTGCTGCCATGGCTTCCCCACCATGGTGGGCTCCACTCTCAAACCAACTGTAACTTGCTTATGTCAGATATCTTGCTGCAGCAAGACAAGTAACTAGTCCAATGCACAGTATTTTCTCCCCTAGAAAGACCTGGAGCTTTTAAAATTACTGATAATCTTACTGAAAGTGGCCTGTTGTGTTTTTCTTTTGGCCACTACACAGGATGAACCCAAAAAAATACCAAAAGGCTCCATAACACTCAAAGAAACAAAATAGCACTATCTGGTGGCACCACTGGAGTAGCAGACAGAAAACAGGCTGTCAGTCTGGAAAAGGAGCAGATGGGCAAAGGGCTTATCAGAATCAGTGCCTCGTCCCTTCTCCAACCTTAGCCCCCCCACCCACCCCACCCTTTACTTCTGGACACTACTTCACTTGATTCAATGAAAAGTCCTGTTTGCTTTTGCTCATTCTGTGGATGGAGAGGGGAGGGATACAGAGATAGAAACAGAGCAAGGAGATAAGCTGGGGCCTCAGAGCCACCATGACCTATGTCAGTTTTCCAAGGCATGACAACTACCAAAAGCTGGTACCTGGGACTTGCTTTCTGCCTCTGAGTACACAGTACTAGGCATGTGTTCTCAGCATCGCTGAGGCAATGCAATCAGACCAGGAGGTATTCCACACAGAGTGGCCATTTCAAGACTTATATATAACCACTTGATATACAGAATGGTTGGCTGGTAACTGTAGGCTGAACCCTAGGGGCATATGCCCACCATACTCAGAGATGAAGCAGGCTTACCAAACCTCGTAGACAATATTCTCAGTTCTCTGGAACCTGCAGGAAGTCCTAGGCAAGACATGGGACAGAGCAAAATGTTCTTAAAATAGATCCAGTCCCAAAGGCAGCCTCTGCTGGGACTATGTTGATCTCCGGGCTCCATGTACTGCACCACTTCTTACACTCATGAGCCCCCACCCCACCCCCCTTGAGCATTGGAAGTACACTTTCAACTGGATCATGAAAGCTCTAGGTGACGGGTCTCCTGAGAGTGTAGGATGCCTTGCCAAGAGTTCTGACTGGCTTAGAAACACCTGGGACTACCTTCGATGCCACCTGTGCACTTCCCCAGTAGACTACACTCATGGTTGTTGCCTAGAGAGCACTTGGAGCCTGCATAGGCCCTCATCCCATATCAATTTCAAAGTATAATGAATACACGTGGTTATGATG
Source organism: Mastomys natalensis (assembly GCA_021653895.1). NCBI lineage: Eukaryota > Metazoa > Chordata > Mammalia > Rodentia > Muridae > Mastomys > Mastomys natalensis. Next base: position 89,018 of record JAJTUV010001260.1, read on the forward strand.
TAGGCTAAAATTAGATGCACATTTCTCCTTTAATCATTCACTGTAAGACCAGCAGCCCAGATCGATGTCCAGTCTCTTGTGCCGGGTGACAGCAGAGCCAGGGTAATGGGAAAGTACTAGCAGGGCAGGTGGCAGAGGCAGTTCAACACTGTTCCACTTCTAGCATGGTTGATTGGTCTGTCTTATATTGGAAGACAAATGTTTAAGGTAACTTACACTTCTGTGTTTCTATAAAAATACAACAGCCCTGTGGTCTCCACTCACCTGAAACAGGTCACTAATGCAATGTCACTAATTCCATCCTTCTATTGAAGGCAGGTTATCCAAACATTCACCACAGGCCTCTACCCTTTTCTCAGAACCCAAACTTGGAGTGGGATTATCACTGCTGCTGTTGGCTGGCTTGGCGCGTCTCATCTATGCTGATGAAAATGTACAGGAACATTTGAATGTAATATTTAAACATGGAATTTGTTTACAAAGTCTGCAAATAGCTTACAAATTGATTATGGCTTAAAAATCGATTTTCAACAGCACTGCTTTTTGTTTAGAACGTTTTAAGCAGCATTTTCTTTACAAGTTACACATGAAGACTCGCAGAGAAGCTCGAGCCACATGCAAAGGACTGAGGAGAAAAGGCCACCCAGGGAGAAGCCATCAACTCCGGTGTTTCAGTCACGTTGAGGAAGGACAACTCCAAATGCAGCCCATAACATGCTGTCGATGAGGTCTTTGATGCTCTCTTCCGAAACTCTTCTCAACAAGCAATATTCTAGATTCTATTTCTGCAGCATCGTGGCAAGAGAAAACCTTTTCTTCTGATGTTTCTGAAAATCAAACCCAGGGCCTCTCATGTTCAGCAAGTGTTTTTCCCAAGTTTTATCCCAGCTCAACAGAACATTTTAATATAAGCAGACACATAGCAGACAAGCTTAAATGTCAGTTGTTACTGAATGACCAGCTCTGGCTTCATGCTTAGTGCCCATTTAAAATGCCTGCTGTCCAATACACCTCCTGTTACACGTATGTAGGACTCTATTACAGTCAAGTTACATGAACAACCCTAGGCAGGACTGGGCCCAGTAAAACACCCATGGGCACCAAAAACTTCTCCATGACCATCCCAAGACACAAGCAGGTCTAGAAGTGTGCCAAATATCCATCCAGATATAAGTGTGAAGAGGGCAATGCAGAAATCCATGCACGAAGGCCTCAGGGCTGGCGATGGCTGGTGGGGAAAGGTGCTTGTTGCAGAAGCCTGGTGAAGGTGGCAGAGAATGGAGTCCACGGACCTTCAGAGCACAGCCCTGGTGAGAAGTCCAGTTTCAACCACTGTCACGGGAATGGGTACTGTTCTCCAGCTAATCTAATCCCACACTAATCACATGCCAACACCCAAAAGCATGTTTCACTGTCTGCACTTTGGAGGCAGTAGTACTGTGTCAGCCAGGCTGGCCGCAGACCGCAGCTCTCCTGAGTCAGCACCCTAGGTGCCGGGATTAAAGGCAGGGCCACTCACAACCCTGCTTTTAGTGGTGGACAAACTAGATGTATCTTAGCCATTCCACCAAACCAGAAGGTATTAATCCCCCTTTCAGTGTTTGAGTTTTATTTTTCTTCCTACTTAATTCAGGTTGACCTTGAACCGAAGCAAAATCCTCCTCTGGATTCCACGCTCAGTGACAGAATAAAGGTTTGTAGTTTTGTCCACCACTAAAACTACAACTTCACTCTCCCCGTCTAGCTAGCAGACTTCCCTAGTCTCACTATCTGCCTACCAACCATCGTCCTCCTGACTGGGGGGCTAACTCTAGACCTTTCTCCTGCAGAGCCTCTTAAGGTAGAAACTCAGTGGCCATTTTATCTTCTTTCTCTCATTTAGCCAACATTCCTCCATGGCAGTGGTTCTCAACCTTCCTAATGCTGTGGCCCTTTAACACAGTTCCTTATGTTGTGGTTGACTCCTGACCATAAAATTATTCCATTGCTACTTCATAACTGTAATTTTGCTACTGTTATGAATCGTAACGTATTTTTGGAGATAGAGGTTTGCCAAAGGGGTTGTGACCAACACATTAAGAAGCACTGCTCGAAGGGATCAGCGAGCTTCAAAGCTAACATATAATAAAATGCTTTGTTTTGTTTTTATAAAACCTCAGTTTGTATCAGGCACACAGGTGGCCTCAGTTGACAGCTGAAATGTCTTCGGTATCTGCAGTGTTTGATACTGCACAAGGTAGGATACATGAAAGCACTTGCAGGACTGAAGCAATCCCAGGTCTCATTTGATTTTGCACAGCTGACATTTCAGATTTGGTATCAACACACATAAATAATAAAACAAACCATGATTCCAACTTGGGAAGGGGATGGTTCGTATCTCCTATCGTATCAGCAAGACTGCTAAGATCACAACACCACAAGGTACACATGAAGAAAAGCTGGTGAAGGGCACATATATAGCCCACGTGGTAGAGTGCTTGCCTGGCATGCAGAAAGCCCTCATATTTGATCCCTGGTACCACATAAATTGGGCACAGTGGTGTGCACATTTTAGCCACAGAATTCCAAATGTAGTCAGAACAATTCAGAACAAATTCAGAAGTTCAAGGTCACTCCTGGCTACAGAGCTAGCCTGGACTCCATGAAATTCAACTGGACTCCATGAAATTCAACTCAAATGAATAAGCAAAACAACCATTAAGATCAGCAGGGAGCTGGGTGGTAGTGGTGCCTGGCTTTAATCCCAGCACTCAGGAGGCAGAGGAAAGTGGATCTCTAAGTGAGAGGCCAGCCTGGTCTTCAGAGTGAGTTCTAGGACAGACAGGCCTACACAGAGCGCAGAAGGTGAAAGTTCTCAGACTGGGTTTCAGCAGCAGTCCATCTTCCTTGACACATATTTACTTCCTTGCTTGTGCCAGGCAAGTGCTCTACCACTAAGGGGCACTCCAGGCTCAGTAATGCCCTCTTCAAAGCTTCCTTTCATCCCCAGACAAGAAGAGACATGACAGCATCTGCAGGACACTTGCAGACCACTAGGAGTTATTCTTAAACAGATTTAATTATCTGGATTGCATAGGGGACAGTACATTTAAATTTTCGCTACTTCACAAACTGCTTTTTGATGTTTTATTAAAGGTCTGCTAACCCTGCCCACTGTCAGGCTCACGGCTATAGACAGTGAGGGAAACAAGTGTTTGCAACAATTTAGGAAAAGTGAGGGAGAGCCTGTGTTCTGCTCACCAGGAAATCTCCCTCTGCAGAACAGGGTGAAACAGGTATGGGCTGTCCACAACCAGGAAAAGCGATGAAATTACATAGATGGGGAAGGAATCCCAAGCAGGCCCAAGGTTCCCCTCAACTGATACAATAGAATTAGCCTTCTAAGATGATGGACCACAGTAACTTAACTCTCAACCAAACTTCCCTGTCAATTCAAATACGATAAAAGCATTCCATAGGAGAGCTGTCTTACAGTCTGGAGTGATTTGGGGATCACTCCAGCATCCTGAGAGCTTATTGAAAAAGAACAGGCTTGAAGGACTGGCTCTGGTCTTTAAAGACAGGGATTCTTCACTAGTGGGGCATGAAGTCACAGTCCCACCTAAACAATCAATCTCCCTGAGCAAGCACTTCTGATACAGCCTGCCTGGAGGAAGCAAAAAGCAAGCAGCCCTTCTGGTTCTGCAGGCCCACAAGGTGGAAGGGCAGAAGAAGCTGTAGTCTAGTGTTATAATAGGACCAAGGATTTATTATTCCACAATATAAACTGCAACATTTGATACATTCTATCAAAAAAAAAGAAGTGGGGGTGGGGAAGAACCAAGGAGGGAGAACGCCAAAATACAGCCGTGGCGGTTACTTACAGTGCAGTCTCTTTCTACATCACTAGTTCAGTGACACCAGAAACTAGACATTTGCTTTCTGTACATTAACCAAATGCTAAAGCACCAACACACTGTTTAGAAGTTTGTTTTGTTTTAATTCCAGCCACTGAAACCAACATAGAAGTTATTGCTCAGATAAATAAACCTAGCCTACCAGAAAGGAAAAGAAGTAGAGAAAGAAAGGAACAAAAACCCCAAAGTGAAAACTTAAAACCCCCAATGTGGTGACAGGAGAGGAGAGAGGCTGCTCAGTGAGGGATACTGGAATTCTGGTGCCCCTTCTGGGCCCTGAAACTGAGTTGGACTCTTAAGCCGGTTTATCCCAGGCAGAAGTACAATGTTAATGCTGTACACAAAAAGGTGCAAACTCCAATACCTTCGAAATCAGTAGAGACCCCTGCAAAAAACAGTCAGCATTTTAAACTTCAACAACCACAAACAGCTTTTAAGGAAAAAATTACAAAAAAGTGTCAAAAAATTTTTTAGTTGTTTTTTCTTTTTTTCAAAGAGTTCAGGAAAAATGATCCCATAAGGAATAGAAATAGCACCGTGTACAGGCTGGCTCAATCCCAGTCCTGTAGCTTTGCTGAGATTGAGGAAATCTTCTTTATTGGAGTCCTGAATTACATGAAGTGAGTGTGTGTTTTGTTTTTACTTTCGGCTTGGTGCGTCCTTCCCAGTACAGCGCACACAGATGTAGTCTTCCTTCTCTGCCATCTCTGGAGAGACACCAACACAGACCTGGTGAAACCACTGATTGCAGCTGCCATCACACTGGACCCAGTCCACCTGGTTACAAAGAGCAGGGAGATGGGGTGTTCAGAGGAAAAAATGCCATTCAAAATTGGGCAGGCCAGCCTCAAGATATTCAGGCCATTGCCACTGTCCCAGCACTGGGGTCTCTGGCACAACAGCTAACCCCAGGAGTGTAGCTGTTCCACCGCCAAAGCCACCGAGGGAGGGAGGCAGAGTCACTCTTCAGGTTGTGCCTGCTTTGGGGCAGACAGTGCTGCCCTGTGACAGTAAGCAAAAGGGTACTCCATCAGCATCCCTCCCACCTTCTGAGCGCCGGGACGGTGAAAGCTGGAGGAGCAAGAGAAGGAAAAAAGGGAAGAACGAGAGTTTCTTCAAGAAAAGGAGGAGACCCAGGACGATGTTAAAAGCAGAGATTATCAGGAGGGGAGAACTGAGCAATCCACTCAGATCAGCTCAAAGCAGACAAGCAGAAGAGAAAGACCCAAGGCGATGAGGTCTAGCTTACAGGGTTTCTGAGTTAAGGGGAAGCACTTCCTCTATGGCCCAAACCTCACTGACCTCATCTCCTTCTGGCTGCAGGCAGCTCACAGCTGGACAGATGGCATCCTCGTCCTCAGAGTCCTCCTGTTCAGAGTGGGATGTGTCTGAGGGCAGGGAATGAGTTTCAGCATTACGGACTAAATCATAGCTACGCTCTCTTTCTAACTTGAAATTGTTCATGTCCTTGGGGTGACTCAGTTTGATTTTCTTCTTTTGGGGGGTCCGCAGTTTTTTAACTCGATCCCACCGTTCGCTAGGAAGGCCTTCTCGTTCTGGGCGTCTTTTCAGTTTTCTATCAAGATTGTTGATTACATCTCGTTTCCCTCGAAGGCAATCATTCTGGGTAGGAGATGGCAAATTCAATTTTAGCTTTCAGTTTGCCCGTTATTAAAACTAATGCAACTACAGAAAAATATACAAATGAGAAACCAAATGATCCATGGAATACACTGTATCCTAACTGCCACCACCATCTCCACAGCCTCAGTCTTCACAACAACCAATTTAACTCCCTTCACTGTTGGTAAACTGGGGATACTCTGGGAAGAGTATTAACGATATCACTAACCTTCAAGGCAGCCTGATAGCACCAGGAGAGAAAAGACCCTTCTTTTCACCAAATAAATCCTTAGGTGAGTTACTGGTTATGTTAAGCATTTGTGAAGGCTATCTATTACAGATTAGGTTGGCTGTGGTCAGTTTCAGGGTACCTTTCACAAGGATCTTTTTCCTGTGGCTTCAGCCTTCCCTGGTATGTTTTTATCCTGATTATGTTCTCAGGGGCATTGTGCGTGAGTGGCTCCTTACAGAGCTGGAAGGGAGCAGAAACTCTGCAACGGTGCTGAGACATAGGACATTACAGGGACTGGGGAAATGGCTCAGCAGTTAATATGTCTGCCATAAAAGCAAGAGGACCCCAAATCCATGTCAGTACTCAGTAGCTGCAGTGGCTTGTCTGAGGTTTTAGCCTTGCAAGGCGGAGATAAGGCATCCCTGGAAAAAGTTGGCTAGCAAGAACAGCCGATCTGCTATCTGCGAGTCCAATTCAGAGATCCCATCTCAGTGAATCAGGTGGAGTGCAGTCCATAAGTCTACACATCAACTTTAGGAATGGCATCACAAGCATGTGTATGTGTGTGAGAGCATGTGCACCTGTGCATACACATGTGAAAATATGCACATATAAGTACACCACACAAAAATATACATGAAAGGGGCACAGGAGACATTACAGTCTTTGTCAGGATCTAGGATCTTGTATCCTCAGCCACTACATCTGCAGTACTGGTTACATCTACCTACTTGTTGAGAGGAATCAAGAAAAGCATCTGTTATCTAGCATCTTTAAAACATTTACTAACAAAAGGTCCTTTCAGCTACAATTATCCTTTCATCTTTATAGCAATGCTTCTATAGAGGAAAATAATCCTACTTCTCAATATTATCATATGGGAGAGATAAGAAAAGGTCCCTAAAAAGGGAAAAAGACAAATTTAGATGCAATTATTCAGGACTCAAATCTAAGCTGTGACACCCAAACTGCTGGTGTCCAGTGTCTGTCCTCTTGTAGGACAGAGCTGCAAGGTAGACAGTTTGTGTGCTCTTGGCTCAAAGACACCATCTTTTTTGTAAAATCATTAGTCAGAATGACCTCGCCAAGAACAAGCTGCAGATCTTTGGCTCACTCACCTTCTCACTGCTGGCTCTAACTGGTGAGCTTCGGTCAGCTTGCTGAGCAGAGCTTGGCTTCGTAAGTAAAGTCTGATAAAGCTCCTGAATTTCAGGAAGGGATACCTGGAGCAACTGGGCCTCCATCAGCAATTCATTCACTTCTGGACTCAAACCTGTTAACAACCACATCCAATCAGAATGGGAACGGAGACATTTAATACAAGCCCTGGTGAGCCTGTCAGGTAGCGAAGACCATCTCCACACCACCTTCCACAGTTCCTCCTCTAACTGCAGTCAGTTTGTTAGGTTTACTTAATGCACCTAAACCACAATACAACAGAGAGAGGCTAATGAAGATTTGCTAACACTTCTGAGTACAGGGGAAATGCCCACTCCATCAGGACTGACACCTAGAGCATGGAGGAGAGCAAGGACTCAGACCACCCTGAGTAAGGACGGCTCGGCTGAGGATCGAGATTCCAGTTGAAACTTTAGGCAGAATTCTAAGAAATGAGTACTGTGAATGGTAGTACACACATAATCCCAGCACTTCTGAAGATCAGGAGTTCATCCTCAGCTACATAGAGTTTGTGGCCAACATTAGCTAACAGAACTCTCATCACACACGCATACACACGGCACGAAGAGGAGAAAGCCAGGTAGGTATAATAATAGCACACGCCTGTAATCTCAGCACTTGGCAAGAAGAGCCTGGACCAGAATTTCAAGATCATTTTCCAGGGCTGGAGAGATGGCTCAGAAATTAAGAGCACTGGCTGCTCTTCCAGAGGACCTGAGTTCAATTCCTAGCACTCACATGGTGGGTCACAACTGTCTATAATTCCAGTCCCAGGAGATCTGACAGTCTCTGTAGGCACCACACACACATGGTACAGACATACAGGCAGGCAAAACACCCATAAACATAAAATAAAAAAAAAAAAATGTTTAAAAAGGAGATAATTTTGACTAAAGATTGAATTTGAGGCCACTCAGAAGGGGAAAGAGATCCTGGTAGATCTGAAACATGAGTTATTTTCAGTATCCTCCAGAAGTTGCAAACAACAAGGTCGTCCGTGACTTAGCATCTGCCCTAAATACATGTTGCTTGGCGCTAGATAGCACAGGATTAACTCTTATCCTTAAATGTAATCAAAATAAATCAGAATAGCTGATGCATTCTGGTATCCTTTGCATTTACAGATCTTCAAATATGACCATCATTATTAGAAAATGTACAGTAACAGGTCTTCCTTGCTTTGTGGCCCAGAGGCCTTGAACCTGTAATCATCCTGCCTCCGCCTCCTGAATGCTCATGTTACACACATGTAACAGCATACCTGTCAGGAGCTCATGTTACACACATGTAACACCATACTTGTCAGGATCTCTTTAGGATAGATACCAGATCATCTATTACAAAAACCTAGACCAGATGGCCTGTTACTATCTAGAAAGAGTTTAAAATAAAATACAAACCATGGAGGGGGATACAACTCTGTCCAGTAGAGAAGGGAGAGTGTAAATATGAGGTTCTGTTGTCCCAGTCATCGGGCAATGAAAAGGATGTTGGGCCAGGAGGTTGAGACACCTGATGGAAGAGAAACACCTTATTACGAAGCTTTGGCTTTTTTCCCAGTAAGTCTCCTCCGGCATCTAAAACCTGGCCAAACCTACCCTCATGGAAACAAAGCCATTCAACTTCCCAAGTTAACTCAGACTGACCTCAGAGGAACAAAGGAACAGATCATATCACCTTTCAATCCTGTGTAACTCAGACAACATGTAACAGTCATGATTACACCGGTAATCCCAGCACTTGGAGGTAAAGGCAGGAGGATCAGGAGGTTGAGGACATCCATGACTCTAAAAAACCCTGTTTCAAAAACCAGCTACAACTTTGTCCTTTCCTTTATCATCAAATTCAACTCTTGGCACACCCTTGGTCAAGAAGTGCAAGGGACTCTGCTGCTGGCTGCCCAAGCAGCAGCAAATATTTAATCAGGTGCTATTGAGAAGTCTAAAGAGGAAAAGCTCAAGTAGGACAGGCCATTTATAGTCCTTACACCTGTGCCCTGTGGATCACCTTTGTCATGCTGGGGGTGAGACCTCAGGCAAACATACCAGGACATATCTATCCTCAAGTTGTTTAGAGATACAGGTCCAACCTGGTCTAAACTCCTGTGTTCAAGTGATCTCATACTTCAGAATAGCTAAGGATGAAGGTAAATAGTCCTATATCCAGTTTGTAACTATCTGTTACAAATATATTGGGATAGGGGCCATCAAAATGGCTCAGTAGGTAAAGGTGTTTGCCATTGCTAAATGACCTGAGTTCAATTACCAGGACTCACAGCATGAAAGGAACTGTTAAAAATAATAATAATAATAATAATAATAATAATAATAACAACAACAACAACAATAACAACAACAACAACAACAAAGGGGCTGCAGGGTTGGCTCCGAGTTAAGAGCACTTGTTCCAGCAGAGGTTCTGGGTTCAATTTCCAGCACCCACATAGTCTAACTCCAGTTCCAGGGGATCCAGTGTCCACTTCTGACCTCTGTCAGCACCAGGCACACATGTGGCAAACGTACACACACATAAATAACAAGTCTGAAGAAAAAGGAGGGGATTAAATGTAAAGCTTGACTCTGCCGCTCTAACTGCACTCTCCCTCACCACCACACTCCTCCTGCAGCCACACGCAGGACACACGGGACCTGATCACCTGTAGGGTGGCTGGTAGAAGGATCTACCGCTCCACAATGAAACTGTGAACAGGGGAGACAGTTCAATTTGTAAGGCGGTCCTCAGACACAAGCATGAAACAGCTGAGTTTGATTTCCAGCACCTACACTGAAGCAAGCAAGCCGACACAAACAATAAGCTAGGTATGGTACCATATGTTCTTAATCCCAACACCAGGGAGTAGGGGACAAGAAGATCCTTGGAACTCACTGGTCAGCCTTTGATTCTAGTGAACAAACCTTGTCTTAAAAACAAGGCAGACAGCTCCACAGAGGCCTACACACACAAACATGCAAATGCATCCGAACCCTTCAAACTCGATTCTTCCTTAAAGGACAAGCAAGTGGTGACTTCCCTTTCCACCATGAAAGGAAAAATTCAATCAAGCAAAATTTATATGCATAAAAAGTATATGCATAAACTAACCATGCATACAGACTAACAAATTATGAAGTAGAATTATTATTTATATATAGAAGAAGTACACATGTACACAACAGAAACAACATGTCTATGAAGGACTCCTGACAGCAGGGTGCAATTCAGTTCCTCAAGTGTGTGACTAGCACACATGAAGTCCTACTTTCAGTCCCCAGAACCAAACAGTCCCACATGCCCATAGCCCCAGCACTCAGAAGAGGCAGGACAGCAGTTCAAGATTATCCTCACATACAGTAAATTCAAAAACCACTCTGGGTTAGCTGAGACCTTTCATCAGAAAAACAAAAAGCAAGGCCAGCAAGATGGCTTGCTGCATAAGATCAGATTTGCTCAGAACCCACATAAAGTAAAAGGATAAGCCGGTGCCATGAATGCCCGGTGCCATGAATGCCGGTGCCAGTAGGGGATGGTCTCAGCAACAGCAACATCAGACAGAGCCACAGAGCTATTCGGACCACAGCATCCCAAAAGCACAGGCTCACCTTGTCTGTAGCTGATGCCTGTCCTGCTGAGGCTGGCCATCTACTAAACAACAGTCCAGAGCCCACTTGGTCTTGCACAAGTTTTAGATTCCCTGAAGAAAGCAGTTGCTGGGCTCTATGTTGCCAGTTCACGGTTCTTTCAATCATGTATCGGAGTGCATCTCCTTCAGGAAGACGAACTCTTATACGCTGTAGGGAGGCCAGCAGAGGCAGAATTTTCTCTAATGGAGGCTTCTCTGACCTCCGACAGTGAGGACAAAGCCAGATTCGGGAGCTTTGTGAAATACTGGGTACCGCCACACAACTAGTATGGAAAGCATCCCTGCAGAGTTCACACTGGATCATGGGAGTGGCTGGAGTCTTCTGACACAAACAGACTTTCATCTCTACATCTTGAACAGGTGACAGCAATTTCTCTTCATTGGCAAATCTGAGTGACTGCAAAGCTTCCATTTCTCGTAGGCGAGCTTCCCCAAGAGTTACCATCTGAAAAGGAGTTAGTCATCAAAGACACTGTCACAGAGAACTCTCTCCCTCCACAACTCAAGATCCTAAAGGCTAATTAGATGGGCTCCAGAGTAGATTATCTTCATTTAAATTCTATGCAAGCTCTGCCTCAAGCTACACCACATTCTACTATGCTTAAATTTCTACACCTACAAAATGAACAGGACAGCTGGGTGCAACCTAACAAGACTCAACTGAGATATGAGACACAACACTATTTACTTAGCAACTACTTAACACGTTGTACTACCTGTAGATTTATTGCCTAGAGTATTTACTTCTCTGAAAAGACTTTCTGTCTGCTCACTTCTGCCCTTATCCACTAGTATTCATTCCCTTAGATTTTGTGGTCTTCTAGAAAGGGACAGGAGACAGAAAGTCTTGAGCCAGGCATGCTAGCTCTCAAGATTGAAAGTCAGCTATTTCAAGGAAAAGGACCAGGAGAGAACAGATACACCGGTGAAACACATTTAAGAACCAAGCCAGATCAATTATGATTCATCAGATGAGATGCCAGAGTCATAAGGATAGAATAAATTCTCCATTACTTCTTTTCAAATTTTCAGTAGATACACAAATAAAGGAGTTTTATTTTTTTGGAGGAGGATCAGTAACAAACTTATGGCATATTAAAATAACATGTATTTTTGTTGAATGTAATGTTCATGTAAATAGATATGTACATATGTATGCATGTATGTTATGTGTTAATAAGGTCCCTACCACAGCTAAGCAATGGAAAGCAAATGAGGACCATAGCATATCCATAGACTATGTACACAAAGCCAAAAGCAGACACTAGAATCTGTGAAAGATAATGCATGCTAAGTTGACATAGGCAGTGTATTACCACTTTCAATGAAATCTTCATAAAATGAACCACCTGAATGGTACTCAAGTAGCAGCCACACACAGACATACTGTAAAGGAAAAAAAAAAAAAACAAAAACAAAACAACCAAACTTTCCAAAGATTTGACTGTCGACTGTCTTTAATAAAGAACAGGCTCTAGGTGTCAAAATTTATAAACCAAGGCATTTTCATGTCAATGTCAGATAGCTACTAGAGAAAATGCTTTGTGGCCCAAAGAGAGTCCATTCAGTCTAGATCCACAGTCAAGTTGCTGTATTTACTGTTTGTCTACTGCCACCGTAGACTACTCTGATACAGACTAGTTTGAGTTGGTATGACACACTGACTAAATTCACTAACAACACACTCCCCAGAATGTGTCCCATTGTTCTGTGACACATAACTATCTTCTTAGTTACACTCCACATGTTGGCAAGGATTTACCCACTGGTCAAGCTCAGTAGCCTAACGATCACACAGCTGGGCCCTTTCACCAACACACCAGGCTCATTAGACATCAGCTCGACATCGCTCACCCTTCTTGGGTACTATCTTGAACAATGCTCACAAAGTGTGGGCAAGACTCAATTATTCAGTATAATCTTTTTTCTTAACTGTTTCTGATAGCGTCTCTCCCTGTAGCTCTGACTGGCCTGGAACTCAGATCCATCTGCAACTGCTTCCTGAGCACAACCCAACCTGGCTCCAGTATGTTTTTGATGTGTTTCTTGTGGCAAGTTAACAAGTTAACTTTACAGTTTCACTTCTCTGGCAGCCTTGACCTCCTTGGTTAGTATTTCTAGATTCATAGGCACTCTCAACATTCAAGACTCAAATTGAGCTAGGCAGGGTGACTTACACCTTTAATCTTAGCACTTAGGAGGCAGAGGCAAGTTCAAGGACATCATGGTCTACATAGTGAGTTCCAAGACAACCAGGGCTACTTCAAATTTTATGCACCTGTGGGGATGTTTTGTATCTTATAATTTTTGCAGAATTCAGGCAATCATTAATGTCAGGCAAGGGCTTTACCACTGAAACAGACCTCACCAACCTTAACAGATATCTTTAAACTTCACAATTTTCAAAAATTCTTTTGGCAAACTCAAGCACTTTTCAAGTTATTCTACTAACCATGACACTATTCCTACATAGTCCTGAATGAGTAAGAAAGTGCCCTCCCCCAAAATAAGAAACCCTGGTACGCACAGCTGATGCAGTCTCTTTGCTCTCAGTCAGAGCCCTCTCCAGATCACACAGGCTCTCTAACTTGGTGCTTCTCTTCTTCCCAGTTGGCAAGGGCTCCTTCAACTTTCTCTGTTTCCTTTTCAGCCCCAAAAGGCCAATGTCACACCGAGGACAAAGAACCTAATACAGAGAGAATACATACAATGGTGAAACAGATTTCAGATTAGCCAAGTTAAAGGCCTGAGCAGTGCATGTATGTTTCTTACAGCCAACCATTTTCTTTGAACCATGCTGCCTCTTAAAAACTCTACTCATAGGCATGCAGTCATAAACACACACACACACACCACACGATTAAACAAACAAACAAACAAACAAACAAAAAAAAAAAAAAAAAAAAAAAAAGGGGGACAGGAGGGAAAGAAGCAGGCTCCAAAAACATAGCCAGATTTAATGAAGTAGGTAAAAATTATTCCAATGATAATGCAAAGGCACCAGCTTACAGAAAAATGTAAAAATAGTCAAGCATTTTATGAAAATTTGGTGGTGAGGTCATATCTCAGCTTTACTAAAAATGCAGGCAGTAGGGCTGGAGAGATGGCTCAGTGCTTAAGAGTTCTTCCAGAGGACTGGGGTCCAATTCGCAGCACCCATATGGTTCATAGCTGTTCACAAGGGACAGACTTCTTCTGCTGCCTTCCATAGGCACTACACCCAAATGGTGCCCAGATATACATACAGGCAAATCACCCATACACATAAGATAAAACAGAGGTAGTGAATCATAGCCAGGTTTAGAGTCTAATTTGAACATAAACAGAAACCTTTACACAGCCAGGTGTAGAGTGCACACACCTGTAAGCCCGAACTTAGAGGCAGAGAAGACTGCCATAATTCAAGACTACCTGAGAACAGAGAGAGACTCTTACACACATACACAAAACCTAATGAAAAAAAAAGTCCTCAATTAAATTCTAAATGAAGCCAGAAAATATTTAAAAGTTGTTAAAAATAACTCACAATAGATAGATCCAATGAGGTCACTTTTGCATGCTATAAACTGTATTCAAACTAGAGATCAAAGTTTCTGCACACAAGCTCATTGCAAACTTACCTCTAACAGAGAATATGGAGAATTCTCAGGCAAGAATGTTTTAGCAGCACATTCTTTCCAAGCATGAACCTCAGCTACCAGCATTTCCAATCTTGGTAAAGAATTCAGATGTACTGGGATAGATCGGCCTCTTGCGACAAGTTCAATGAGTGCTTCTAACACTGGCACACGTCCTCCTGCCTAATAAATTAAGAAAGAAATACTTTCTACATAAAATAGGAAAAGTACACTTCAGTCTAGCTCACAGTCAATGACTCCATGACTTCAACGTGTTAAATTCTGCAAGGGTGGGTGAGGGAGCAATGAGCAGCATTTGTTTTTCACTTAATACTTAATGCTAGGCTCCTAAGGATAAAAAATATGACATAATTATTTCTTTTGTCTGTTTATTTATACCCATCTACAAACTTGTTATACCCATAAAGTCTGTCACACTGATTCCTATAAAAGACATTTACCTCAACAGAACTATCTGGACCAACTTAAGCATGAGTGTGACTTGCATTTGATTCCAACTCATTTGCTATGGTGACTTACTAAAACAATTCAGTACAAATTACTCAGGAAATTAAAATATAAGCTAAAAAGCCCAATGTTTCTTAAAATGTCAGGAAATAGAAAACATGTGAAAAGCCCATTTACTTAGACACAATCCCCGGTTCCCATCATTCTGATTCAGTATGTCACAGACGGGTCCACAGGAAATAAAAGGTGGGGACATGAAGAGCAGAGGGGACCCACTGGAGGTGTCTAAGAATTGTCAAAGAAAGATTTATACAACTGTGCTGAGAAGATGGCTCAGAGGTCCCAGGAGATCCAACACCATCTTCTGAACTCCTCAGGAACCAGGCATACACAGACACACACACAGGCACAACAGTCATATATGTGAAAAAACAATCTAAATAAGGCTTTAATAAGTTTAAATTTATGAACTAAATGACGAGTGAACACACTCAGGAGAAACAACCACCCTGTCCTCTGGTGCTCATGTACACACACACAAAACAAATGTCACAACCAAAGACAACACAGAGATAAGGGACAACAACTCTGAGAAGCCAGAGAAAAAAGTGTGCAGACCACAGCCATCCATGTCTGAGAGCTGTTACATCTTTAGCATCAAGAGTCGCAGACCCCAGGTTGGGAGGATTGTAGCCTGCTCCTGCTTTAGCATGCCTATCCCTCTGCTTGCTGTGGTCAAACTGTGAAGGCCCTACCCAGGCCTGTCCAGGTAAGAGGAAACCACAGGTAACTGAACATACAGACTCAGGACATTCTTTTTCCTTCTCAACCTACCTGCAATGCGTCCACATCCTGAACCCAGTCTCTGGCTCTCTGCACAGAGTCCTTCAGGACTGTACCATTGGGCAGGTAGGCAGGAATCTCCTCCATCTCTTTTACTGCTGTAGCAAGGCTACTCAAAGAATGCCGTGGTCTGTGAAAGCAAAACATAAAGACATTTCAGAACTGGATTTTTCTTCTTCTTTTTAAGGTTTGTTTTACTTTGTGTATGAGTATTCTGCTTGCATGCACGTGTGTGCACTACATGCATGCCTGGTGCCATGGATCCCCTGATACTGGAGATACAGAGAGTTATTAGCTGCCACGTGGGTTCTAGGACTTGAACTGAGGTCGTCCTCTAGAGGAGCAACCAGTGCTCCTAACCACAGAGTCACAAACTGCAATTTTCTTACAGATGTCAAAAGACTAGGAAAATTATTTCTAAAGAAATTCACCACACCAAAAAAAAAAAAAAAAAAAAAAAAAAAAAACCTTAATGGCACTGATCAATAAATATCAAATTAGAGCATTTCAAATAATCAAGATATTGAAAGCAAGTAAGGTTTTCATCATTTTATTTTACGTGTGCATGCAGGAGTGCCTTGCAGAGGGCACAGGAAGCCCTGGAGCTAATTTTAAAAGCAACTGTGAACTTGTGTCCTGAAACAGAGCAGGGAGCACTCTGAACAGCTGAGCCATCTCTTCAGCCACAGAGTCTAAAAACACAATTAGTTCTACGTGTTCCCGATTTTATGAAATAACAAAGTTCTAATGCAAAAAGTAACTTACTAATACTAATAACTGGTGATTTCTTCTATGTTAAGCTAGAAAAATGTTAAGAATCAGATAAACTAAGAAAATTTAAATTCTCTAAAACATGAACATACTCAAAGCACAATAGCAAAAAACTTCATGCCCTCTCAGCTCAATGACCACTATTTTAAGAATGCAAAACATCTGTAACCTAGCCTTTTAATGCCTATGTTGTCTACTGATCCAATAAAGATCTGCCACACAGAAAGAAAGATTAGGAAATGACTTTGTTTTCACCCTGGCACAGATGCCTATCACACCTCTACCTAAGGTATAAAACAGATGAAGCATCTAGACATACCAAGCAAAAGGAAAATAATTATCTCTACTGAAAATACTCTGCATTACATCACTGCACAGAATGAACCCATCAACTCGCAGACACTTGCCTTGGTGACTCTAGATTCTATTTATTTTGCATTTATTTATTTATTTATTTATTTATTTAGTAAACTTTTTCTTCTTCCAACGATAATTATCAATGGAGACTATAGGGAAATCTCATTCTACTTCATCTTTACAATAGTCACTCCCATCTAAATTATTTATTTCATAAGCAGTAAAATAAGAAAAAAATTTTTTTTCTCTCATGAAACAGGATCTCACTATGTAGCATGGGCTTTCCTGGAACTTACTATGTGGCCAGGCTGGCCTCAAACTCACAGATATCCACCTGCCTCTGCCTCCCAAGTGCTGGGATTAAAAGTGTATATCACAAACCCTGGCTAAGTTTCTTTACTCATGTGTAAAGCAAGCCAGACAGATCAGATTCCTGCACAAGTATTCACAAGGACAGCAGACGTTCAAAAGCACTTGGCCTCTGTCCTACACCTTAACCAAAGCTCGAGACTCCGTTGTTTTTGTTTTACCTTGCTCTGAGGAGACTCTTGGCTTTGTCGTCCCAGTGCTCTGACACTGTTAGCAGCTCTTGCAGGTGGGCCATAGCTTTCTCCACAGCAGAATACGGAGCCAGCCCTACCCCCAAGTCTATGAGTCGTCTCATATCATCCAAAGAAAGGGAGCTGGAGTCCAGGCAAGCCTGTTGAACCTCTTCTAGCCAACGGGCCTGCTCTAAGCGAATACGCATCTCAGTGAGTTGTGGTAGTTCAACATCAAATTCAAAGCTGACATCCAGCAACTCCTGTAGCTCAGCAGCACTAGGCATTTCCTCAGACAGGAGTTTCTGGCTTTGCTGTTGGAAATCTTCCACACGATTCAAGAGATCCTAAAAGAAAACAAAGGCAAACAATAGAAGTTATGCTATCAAAATGGAAGTTCAGTGCTTAGTCTTTTTCTAACTTAAAATCTGAAGTTTAGCAGGGTAGTGGCGGTGCACAACTTTAATCCCAGCACTCAAGAGGCAGAGGAAGGCAGTGTTTAAGGCCAGCCTGGTCTACAGTGCAAGTTCCTGACAGGTACACAGAAAAACCCTGTCTCAGAAAACCAAAAAAGAGAAAAGAAAAAGGTGTAACTTTCTTCACCAAGCCATATTGTATCAGTAATAATGTGAGTAAATGAAGCAACACACATGCCAGCTGAGAGCCAAAATGAGGTCATAGCAGAAAATTGATACCAACCCTAAAACCTGGCTAGGAGTCAATTTTTCTTACTTTAGTTTTGATTTTTTTGCATTTTTTATTTGTGTGTGAAAGTCTTTATTTATCCATCTATGTGAGTTTATGTGCATTCAGAGGGTATGTGCACCTGTTTGGGCATCCATGCTTGTGATGAGCAGAAGAGGGCATTAAGAATCCTCTATTTCTCGAAGATAGGCTCCTTCCCTGAACCGCCATGGTCCTCACATCTCTTCAGCTAGGAAGCAAACACGCCTTAATCCTGCTCTGGGCCCCCGTGAAGCTGGAGTTAGAGGCATGGATAGGAAACCCAGCATCTGACCCTACTGGCTGTGTAGCAAGAGCTCCTCACCATCTCTCTAGCTGCCTTGGGATCTAAATGTTGGGATTGTAAGTGTGGGTCACCATGCTAAACTCAGTGGTTACTTTCATAATAAAATGTCAACAGAATCTTCCTTCTAATATAATCTCCTTGTACCCACCCACTATATCCACAAACAATAATGTGTCATTCAAATATTTGTAAATTAATGTTCTAGGAACAAATTATTGGGTCAGAGGTCAGGAGTACTTGCCACTCTTCAAGAGGACAGAGTTGCAGTTCCCAGCTCCCATGTCAGGTGGCTCACAACCACTGTTAATTCCAGATTTAATGTATCTGATACTCTCCTTTAGCCTCTGCAGATACGTGTGTACACACACACACACACACACACACACACACACGAATTAACCACCAAAGAGGGTTACTTAATGATATCAATTGAGTATATAAAAGTCCTCCTACACATCTTTATATGGTTACCTTTAGCAATGGTGTTTGACTAAGGACACACGGAAGAGCATACAACTGAGTCACAAACTGTCGAAGCTCATCCACTGTCAGCTGATTCTGAGACTTTCCTCCACCAGAGCGATACCTGTAAGACAAGGGCCGGAGAACGCCAGGTGAGAGCACAGACATTCATTACTCACAGATGACAACATCACCAACACCCAGAGTGGAAACACAAATCATAATAGGTTTCTAGGTTCAGGCGCCATAGAATCCAATCTCAAATAGAGATATATACCTCGTTTGCCTTTTGCCATTAAGCAACTGCTGTGCAACAGAGGCACACTTTTCTGCATCTTGAGTGACTAGGCGAAGGTGACGCAGAAGATCATTGTCTGGGAATTTCTTCATTTCTGATTCTTCAATCAAAGCTTTAAAGCTGACGAGACCTTAAACAAAGAACAAGTCATCTTTCCTGTGGTTATTAAGTTCATAATCACTGTTCCAGAGTGGAGAAGGCCTTCTGTCAATTCTTACCCAAAACATAAATAATGTTTACCTGAGTGGGGGTGAGGAGTAACTAGACAAAGGGAACTTAGAGTTGGGTTTTCAAGATACAAGTTTAGGATTTTTTTAAAGTGAAAATCTGCTGATTTGTGAAAGAAAAGTATTAGAGATTCTACTGTGGAATCTACATAACCCACTTTATGGTCCTTTATTTCACTTTATAGTTGACAAGAAACTGGTGGTGGTGTTCCCTTCCCTTCCATGAAAAGGGAGGGAGCGACCTACTGAGCTACAGACTGGACAGTAGTGAGTCTGGAGGAAATGGCTGGCTGGAGGGCAGGCTCAGCAGCTAAGAGCACGCACTGTTCAAGCAGAGGACCAGGTTTAGATCCCAGAACCCACATAATGACTCATGAGTCTATAATCCCAGATCCAGGGACCCAGTGCTCTATTCTGACCTCTGTAAGCACCCACACAAACACACACAAATAAAAAACATAAAGGGGGGAGAATGGCTGGAGGTGACTCAGCTGCTAGAGTACCTGTTATTAAAGAGGACCCAGGGTCAATTACCACATCCACACAGCAACTCTCAATCACCCTCAACTTTTTTTTTTTTTTTTTTTACCTGCAAGGGGGAAGGAGTGGCAAAGAAGAGGGGACATGTGAAGGTCAGGGGTCAAGTCTGTGGAGTTGGCTTTCCTTCTACCTTCACATGGGTTCCAGGGACCTAATTCAAGATCACTGGGCTTGTGTGGCATGTACATTACCCACTGAGACATCTCTCTGGTCCCAAAACAACCTTGTACAATCTATATACACAGACTTCACTTGGATGTTGAGGCAATATGCCTCATCTGTCTTGGTTAAAAGCATCTGCCAAGAACTGGGAAGCTTATTTAGACATAAGGATGAAACTAGGCTGTTTCAAAAAGTTGGTTGCAACAAAATCCAACTCGACTTTGCAGTTATTGAGTCCCACTTTCTGTATTACGTACTTTTCTTCTTATTGATCTTTGCTTCCAAAGCTTCATTCACATTTAAGGCCCATTCATTGTAAGACTCTGCTCGAAGCTTCAATGCATTCATCATGGGATAGAGATCATCCAGAGTATATCTATACCTGGACACAGAGCACAAAGAGCAATGAGACAGGGAGGGGGGACTGTGGAGAAAAACAGGTGTTATCTCCTCAACATTTAGAGACTATAATAGAGATGCCACTGAGCTTTTTACTAAAGATTCAGTGTGGGCTGGGAAGATGGCTCAATTGGTAGAGCAATTTACTTAAAAGAACAAGAACCTGGGTTTCAATCCCCAAAACCTATGTGCAGTGGTCTGAGTGGGAAGAGCCCCACTGGCTCAAATACTTGAATCATTAAGGAGTGGTGCAACCTGACAGGGATTAGTAGATGTGGCCTTGCTAGGAGGGGGCCGGTCACTGCGGCTGGGCTTTGGGGTTTCAAATGCTCCAACTAGGCCCAGCCGCTCCCTTCCTGCTGCCTTTGGATACATAGCCACATTCACACACAAATATGATCACACATGTACATATGTACACACAAGCATGCACGTCTCCACACATGCCAGGGCATCAAAAATACACTTATGCAAATGCACACACAAAATAAATGACTAGATGCTTTCCCAAAGGGGAAAACTCTCATCTTTACTTACCGCAGGTTATACTTATAAGGGGGACAGGAACACAATTCTTTTACATGATGTAGGCAAACAAGTAGGCCAGGTTTACAAGAGCAGGAGATGGCAGACATGAAGCATGTAGTTTTGCATTTTATACACTGCCGCTCATCATCTGGCAACAGCTCAAAATCCATTCTTTCAGAGTCAATTACTCCCTAAAATAAAATCTGTATTAGAGGATTTGAAAGGATAATACAATCTAAAAGATTCAAGAAAATATGCACTGAATTAAAAGGAAAGCCTTAGTAAAATTCATATGCACTATTTAGAACTATATAATATTTTTAGATACAATAACAATAGCACATTACTCAATTTGTCCAAGGAGAATCCCTCTTTGGGTAAAGCAAGTCCTCAGTCTAACCACCTGAGCATTAATAAAATCACTGATGAATTAATACTGCTGAGGATAGCAAGCTTATACCAAACTTACCTTACAAAAAGTTTAGGGCACAGAGGAAGACCAAAAGACACATTGTTTCTATCACAGAGGAAAAAATAAAGAAACTGGGACACACATAAAGCATCTGCCTGCGATGCAGAGCCCTGAACTGGCATCTTCCTCAAGACAGACAGAGGAGCTGGAAAGGTGACTCTATGATTAAGAGTGACACTGCTCTCACAGGCGACCTTAGTTCCCAGCACCTGTGCCAAGTGGCTCACAACCATCAGTATCTCTAGCTGCTGCCAGAGATCCAAGGCCTTCTACAGACACACACACTTTAAAAACAAAATAAAAAAATGTTGGAGGGAAGGAAGGAAGGAAGGAAGGGGAAGGAAGGGAGGGAGGGAGGGAGGGAGGGAGGGAGGGAGAGAGGGGAGGGAGGAAAGGAAGGAAGGAAGGAAGGAACAAACGAACGAACGAACGAACGAAGAAAAAATGGCTATGCAGAAACTGCTGGTCTTCTACTAATCATTTACACAGAAACTACATACAGGAATCATTATTTGAATAAGTTAAAAAAATGTGTAATTGAAGAGACAATAAAGTCATTAAGAAAACATTTGAAAGTCACAAGCCTTCCCCAAGTGAAGGTTGCAACTGCAACATAACCCATCAGACTCTAGACAGCCCTGCTGAGAGACATCTCTTGTCATTTAAAGACAAGTTTGTACCAGCTTTTCTTTTTTTTTTTTTGGTTTTTCAAGACAAGGTTTCTCTGTGTAGCCCGGGCTGTCCTGGAACTCACTCTGTAGACCAGGCTGGCCTCGAACTCAGAGATCCGCCTGCCTCTGCCTCCCAAGTGCTGGGATTAAAGGCGTGCGCCACCACCGCCCGGCTGTACCAGCTTTTCTTATCTGCATCTAAATCTAACCTCAAGAAGGCCAATTCTGGTTACTCGATTTATGACTCATTAGACTTCTTTGTTTTACTTTAATATTTTAATAATTTCTGACAATGACATGTTAGGTCAACAAAGACAATTTAAAAATGCTAATGAACAGGCTTTTCATTTTAATCATGATTACTGAAAGGGACTTTTGTGGACTGCAAAGAGTTGAGGTTGAAAAAGACCAAAGACCAACTCTTTGCATTAAGAATGGAAATTGTGTAGTTTATACACAATTTTAACTTGTAAATTCAACATCTGGGGGCAAGGGATAGTTCTCCAAGTTGCAGAAATTACCTACTGTTATTTTATTTCATATTTTATTCTGAGAATTGTCTACCAATGTATTTTAATTACATCTACCCCTACTACAACCCCCTACCAACATACCTTTCCCAGTTTTCTGTCCATTTTTTGTTTGTTTTTAATAACTCCCACATGCACATGAGTGTGGGGCCATCAGTGGAGGACAGCCAGCCTCCAACAGGTACAGCCCTAAGAAAAACCACTCTATCTCCTCCAGCAGCTATCAACTGCTAAGTGCTATTCAGTTAGAGCAGGAACCTACTCCACCAGGCTGGAATTTTGGTCTTAGGCAAGCATTCTGCAGATAATCACTAGCTACCATTATTGATAGAGACCTTGGCAAGTCACTTTAAATCCACTAAGCACTGTTTTCTCCCACAATAAAGTATCAGGGGACAATAGATACCCTGCTAGTGGTCCACAGTGAGCTCCCAATAGACAACACTCCAGGTACTCTATACACAGTGACATATAAAAAGAAATGATCCTTTACAGATATGGTTGACCCAAAAGAATCAAAAAATCTACTATATCAAAAATGGTAACAGGAAAATACAAATGAACTGAAAGACATAAAAATAATTTTTAAAATAAAGAACAAAGCTAGACGTTAGGATTATAGCTCAGTTGGTAGAATACCTGCTGTATATGCTGCTCTAAGCTCTGGATTCTGAAGAAAACTGAGTATGCTAGCATACAATCCTAATACTGGGGAAGCAGAGGCAGGAGGGTTAGAGGTCAAGGACATTATTCATGTCTACTTAAAGACTTTCAAGGCCACTCTAAGCCTTCTAAAGAAACAAGAAGACTCACACTAATTACTTATGTCAAAGCCTTTTGAAAAGGGCTGGAGAGAAAGGAATGTTAAGTGTACACAAGTTCAGTTCCCAGCACCCCTGTTATTGAGTTTACAACTGTCTATAAGAGAGAGAGAATTACTAGCAATTTAGTACTAGCAACAAAATTTCACAGGTCTTAAACCAAGGTACCAAGGCAATTCAGAGAGAAGTTTTTAAGATACTGTGAAGGGACAACTGGACATCCGTATGCAAAAATAAGCAAAACCAACAACAGTTTACACTTACGTTCTATACAAACAAAAATTAAATGATTCAGAGGCCATTAATATTTTAAAAGTATGAGATACTAGAGAAAATCTTTGTGACTCTGGTTCTTTATTATGCACAGATGGCTTAGAAGGACACATAATAAACAAAATTTAAAAGAAGCAAGCTTGTAATCTAGTACTTAGAAAGTAGAAGCAGGAAGATCAGTAGAGTTCAAGGCCATCCTAGGATACATCAAACACTATTAGAGGAGAGGAAGGAAGGGAGGGAGGATGCAAAGAGGGAGAAGCACTAATGAAACAATTATTATAATTAAAATAGACAAACCAGTTAAAGAGATATTTTACAGACACTGACTCAAGGCTAAAGTAGAGTCAATAAGTAAAAACAAAGTATTTTTGTAAGTCAATTAGAATTGCTTTTGTAGACATTAAATACAATATGGAAAAGATTCTTTTTTTTTTTTTTTTCCTTTTTTTTTTCTTTTTTTCTTCTTTCGAGACAGGGTTTCTCTGTGTAGCCCTGGCTGTCCTGGAACTCACTCTGTAAACCAGGCTGGCCTCGAACTCAGAAATCCACCTGCCTCTGCCTCCCAAGTGCTGGGATTAAAGGTATGCGCCACCACCGCTCGGCACTGAAAAGATTCTTAAAACTGTAGTAAAGTACACAAGAACTTAGTAAATTATACTCAGTGATATGGAATTAGAGTTCTAGAAACCTTACCAATTTACGGACAGTTTCCCTTAAAGCTTTTTCATCCTCGATCATGATGGCCATGTCCTTCTGAACAGTTGATGCTACTACAACATCTAAAACATCAGCCTTGGAAGCCATTTTGCATATCATCTCATCATGGGAAAAGACACAATAACGATGCAGCAATCGATAATGCTCCACACACTGGCGGCCCAATGGTAGCTGTGTACAAGGCAGAAGGAAATGATATATTCACCCCTTTTTAATTTCCAAACATTTCTGACTTACAATATCATATTACTAAATAATACAATCAAGGTCAAAACATCTATCACTTATCAACCCTGAACTAAACTCTGAGATTGCCAGAGTCCTGGATCTCTTGTTTGTGCTCTAAAGATCTAACACATTAGGTAACTTAGTTGAAAACTGGTTTAGGAAAAGGACATATTGATAGTGAGTCAATGAGTAATGTGGAGCATGACTGGGAATATTAGTACTGTTCCTGAAGCAAAGGTGCTAAACTGAAGCCCTACTAAGTTTTAGACTGGAATATTTGTTAGTAGTTTGCAAGCTTTAATAAGTTTCAGCCTTATTAAAGGTCACTAGACTCTACTCTTCAGGAAGACTCTTGCTACAATTTAGGTTTCCCAAAACCTGCTGAAGCAGGATGGTTTGCAATAAAGAACTCAGGACTAGCCTTGGCAACACTGAGAAAAAAACAAAGACAAAACCATTGCTCTATCCCCTAAAACCTCATTTAAAACTTGTACAATTTTAAAATAAGTGTCTCGAGGCTGGAGCAGTGACAACAGTTAAATACACACACCTACATTCACACAGACACATGCACCCACAAGGTGCATGTCTGAGTTGTCACACAATGTACTATCGAGTGTCTTATCTCATTGTACACTGGAAAAGAATTTGCATAGAAGCCAGATAAGTAGCAAGCCTATGTGACAGTTTTTAAAGCATTTTATGCTATTTCCACAAGAAAATGGTAAGATTTCAGAACCCTCAAATCCATAACACATACCCAATCAACAGTGCAGAAGTTAACAGCCTCAGCAAAATTAAATCCTTGGTTGAAGCCACTGTGGTAGGCTCTCGGAAATGTAATTACAAACTCCCAGCACATTGATTCGTTCGATAAACCTACAGAGACAAGGATGAGACATTAAGATTTTATAGTAACATTCTCAAAGACAATTTGGACATAAACTATTAGATGATTCTCTAGACAAATAGGACAAGACTCAAAACACACATACACACACACATATTTTTTAAATAGATTCAATCAGGTTATCTATTCCCTCAGGTTCAGCCATAGTGAAGCAGAGACAAGAAGATCTCTTGTTGAGTTGGAGAACAATCTAGACTTCATAGCAAGTTCCAGACCAGGAATGAAGAATTAATCCATTGATTTCCCAAGACCCTAAATCTAGCACCATATTTTTTTCAAATTTTGACAAATTGGAAACATCAAAGAAAAATGAAGACATACAGTGAAGATATGGTGAATGTTTTATATTTCTCGTTATTACTTTATGGTCCACAAATACATAATCGACTTGGGGGCAGTAAGCCATGTAAAACAGACAGTCCTGACTAAGAAGTAGCACCAAGACAAAGTGTAAACCTAGTATCTTAATCCTAAGGCTCTTGGTTCAATTCCCTGCACCACCATCAAAATAGTCCTACCAAGCATTCCATTTTGGTTAATCATAAGATCCCACAAGATTCATTGTTCCTTCTTTATGGAGTATTGGAAATTAAATCCAGGGGCTTTGATTATTAGACAAGCACTCTAACAAACAACAAACATCTCTACTCAACTTCCTCTTTTCGAGAGGAAAAAAGCAGAAAAGACTGACACCAAGAACTGGAAAATATTTTTATATTTGTAAGTTTTATAAATTTATAATATTTATAAATATTTTCACGAGTCTAAAACCTGAGTTCAGATCTAATTGTAACTAGCTAGCCATTTTCATAGTAAACTATTTTGATTTGACAATCAACTTTTTTGTTTACTAAAAGTTATAAATAAAACTTACAGTACAGAAATCATTAGCAGTAATGGTTATAAAAGCTCCACCTTACTGAACTGTACACTGAAAAGTACTGCACTCGTCTGCAAAGCACGTCAGTTTAGTAATGTACAATTTTATAGTGTCTAAGCATCCGGGTCATTGGAATAGTGCTACAATTACAAAATACAGCAAACAGCTGTGTCTGGTTTTGGTGGGGAAAATCCCACCAAATAACTTTTTAGAAAGAAAAGGAAGGGTGCTTGAAAAGCAGTGCATGGTGGGTGAAGCGCGGGGGGTTGGGGGGGGTGTTAGCTCAGACATACAGGCACTTCGTGAGTCATCAGAGTGTTGGGGTTCATGATGGTCACAAGCTGATGGAGGAGGTCCGGCTGGGACACAAAGAGCTCTGGAGCTAGCTTCTTCATTACATTTTCTAGCTGCTCAGCGGCATATCCTGGAACTCCATACCAGGTTTTCGGCTCACCCCTAGAAACAGATGATAAGAATCAATCAATCTGTAGCATAACACAAAGCAACTTGTTAACTAGTTCATATTTTTCTGACCTACAAACAAATGTTCAAATCAAAGAATTATCAAGTGAAGTGGGAGTGGAACACACACAGTACATTTCCCACCACTACAAAGATGGGACCGAGGTCCTCCAAGATCCCATGTAACACACATGCAAGTATCCAGAGTTTCTCAAAATATAAGGAATCACATTTGATACAGCAGTTACAACTGCCTACAGCAACTGAGAAGGACAGCATCCTTCCATCTTCCTTTTCCCTTGCCCATTCTGCTTTTAAAAAAAAAAAGGCCTTAAATCTAATATGAATAAGGCAATTAACATTTCTAAAGAGACTTTACTCTTCAAAAACCATGGTTAACCAATTCATCAGTGCCATCCCTGTGAGGTATAAAGAGCATCATCTTCCTGTTACAGCTGGGTAACTGCCCGGGGAAGCACAATCACGCAAAACATCCAAGGGTCAGCTCTCTTTCTTGTGGTACATCCTTGAATTTCTCTGTAGAATTCAAGTGGGTTATGGATTTTAAAATATTTTTGCACTTGCAAGTAGAAGAAATGGGGTGACGGTATTACAGTTGTAGGAAAAAATGGCTATGGATGAACATTTAGATAAAGTTTAAAATAAATGTCTGCATAGATTAGAGAAATATACTAAGTGTTGTGATGTCTGAACCCATCACAACAAAGGAAACTGATAGTCTGAGGATATGCTTCTCCCTAACGGGATATATGGATTACCATGACCAACAAATGAGATTTCTGGTAGAGCTGTGTGCGTGCCTGTGTGTGTGTGTGTGTGGACATAAGCTACACAGTGCTTTTTAAATACTATTCCTAGAAACATTCTATACTTGCAACACAGTACATGACTGCAGTACATGATTCCAGTGCATGACTCCAGTGTACTGTGTAAAAGTGTGCTGATCTGATAGGAAACCTAATGTAACAGAAGCTAAAACAAAAGGAACTCACTATTCTCAGTCTCGGGCAACACACATCTGAAAGAGGAAGTTTTCCTTCCTACCTATGAGGAGCTTAGCTACTCCTCATAGACTCCGTAAACAACTCTCACCAGTGCAGGTAGTTGATTGAATAGCTCCAGTGGTCTTCAATATGCCAGCAGAAGGAAGAAAAGCACATGCCAACGTACAACCAGGGGAGTTTCATGCCGCATATATCAGCAGTAATATGAGCAAGGACAGACTGCTCCATCACGGGCATGTTGTTCAAATTCCAGCCACTGTCAAGATATTCCTAAAATGAGCCAGAAAAAAATTAAGTTTTTGCTGTGTCATACTAACAGTTCAGAAACGTAGTTTTGTTGCTTTTTTTTTCTACTATATTTATATTTGGGGGTGGCTCACATATACAGGTACTCAAGGTCAGAAGGGGTTGCTAGAGACAGGCAGTTGTGAGCAGTCTGGCCTAGGTGCAGGAAACAGCCTGGATCCTAAGGAAGAGAAGCAAGTGTTCTTCAAAACTGCTCAGCCAGTTCTCCAGGCCCTAGAATTCCATTGCTATAAGTTGTCTACAGAACTCCTTTAAAATGAAGGGCTTAGAGGTTGAAGCAGAGGTACCATTGTGATTTGTAGACTTTAAAAAGTGAGCTTGAATATATATATATATGCTTGCCCATTTTGCTTTGTTTTAGGAGACAGAAGAACATAAACTAAACATAAACATGAAGTTCAAAGCCAGGCAGACAAATCTACAAGCTTAGGTGGTTGTCCTGAGAGAGGAATTGAAGATGACAAGGCCTACAGGGGAAGCTCATGCCAAGATGTTCTACTTTCTCCTTCTAGTACTGGCTATGAGTGTGTGCTATTGTTCAGTCTGTGAAGACTAATCAAGCTGCACACATGTATATACTTCTCTATGTGGATGTAAAACCACAGACATACACACTGTAAATCTGACTGCCCACAAGACAGACAGAAATCATTTGGGCTTAAGAGTCTAGCTGCATGGAAAGCAAGACACTTATAAATATTAAAATTGAATAAGGCCTTGACTGATCATTCTTTTTTAAAGAAGTCAAATGTAAAACCTGAAAGGAAGGGCAGCGATAGTGTTCCTACCCCACCCCAGCACAGGGCATGAGCAGGAATAGGAGTTTTGGAGAACTTGATTTTTCTTGAAATTAATAAATTCAGTAATTAAGGCTGTGCTGCAGTAATTATAAATACTTCAAGCAGGGCTGGAGAGATGGTTTAGCGGTTAAGAGCACTGACTCTACCAGAGGTCCTCCTGAGTTCAAGTCCCAGCAACCACATGGTGGCTCACAGCCATGGGAAATGGGGTCTGATGCCCTCTCTGGTGTGTCTGACAGCTGCAGTGTACTCATACATTAAAAAATACTTCAAGCTAGCCAAGCAGAATCTCACTATCAGTTTCCAATTTTGTTCACTAAGTAAAGCTGTCACAGTTCAAGGCTGTGCTTTAAATGCAGAGCTCGACCTCACACAGCAAGTCCCAACAGTTGGGGCCTACCTCTTCCTCAGGAGAAATCTTGATTTTCCCATCCCGAACAGGAAAGCCACTGCCAAACTCTTTTGAAGCAATGTCGGCTCCATACTCCACCGTGACGTCTTCCTCAATGGTGCTCACCAGCCGCCAGAACTCCTTCTCAACCAGCTCTGTGGGAACCATCTGCAAGGACAAGGAAATGAAAAGAGCAATTTTTTTCATTCATTCACAAACTGACTAGTTAAGAGATGGGAATCACAGAATAAACTTCTAAACAAACATTCTGTTCATAATTTCCCACAGGTGAACAACTCTATTCAGGCAACAACTCTATTTTCTATAATAAATTTTAAAATTAAGAACTGTAATAATCAGCTGAGCAGTGGTAATGCACGTCTTGATCCCAGCACTTGAGAGGAAGAGACAGGTGGATCGAAGCCGGCCTGGCCTGAAGAGAAAGTTCTAGAACAGTCAAGACTACACAGAGAAATCCTGTCTTGGAGAAAGAAAAAAAAACAAAACTCTAAGAATTAAAAATTCATGTTCACTGATCAGGAACCTAGCCACAATTACAAAGAGAGACCAAAGAAAGTAAAAAACCGTCTGGGGAGGTTTTTAAAATTATTGCTCTTGCAGAGGTCCTGGGTTCGATTCCCAGGGCACCATCTGCAACTCCAGATCCAGAGGATCCAGTGCTCTCTTCTGACTCGCTATGGGCACCAAGCATACACATGTTGCATATCATACACACAGGCAAAATAATCCTACATCAAAAAAATGAATAAACTTTTGAAAAAAATGTAATAAAATAAAACAAAATGCAGAATATGAACAAAAAGACCTTTGCCTCAGCATGTCCACCAATATAAAGCTATCAGGCTTCAGGGAACTGTTTTGAGTACAGGCCCTCAGTGTTTTCAGCTTTTTAATAAAATAAATTCTGACAACAGATGTCATAAGCCAGTCAACATGACTGATTATGCAAATATAAGAAAATACGAAAATAAATGCATGAAGAGTTGAAATAAAATTTCAAGTGGAATATGCATTAAAAAGAAAGTATTTTAGGTAACTAAAAGCTGATGCCCATGACATAAAGGAATATGTATTTCTGGAATTCCAGAGAGATCAAAACTCCATCTAACCTCAGTAATCTTATGCATAAGCTGTTTGCTATGACATACATGAGAAAAATCACATCATAGTCAGAATCATGCTAGAAAATTTAAATTACTTGATAGAACATTGATACTGCTTATGTTTCTAAATAAACAAGAAGTAACAATAAAATCTTATTGTAAAGTATATAACAAAGGTGTCCTCAAGACATAGCACACACTGCAGCACTTGATACATAGCAATCTTTACACCAACTTTGTAATACTGTCTTTAAGTTGCAACTGCTGGACTCCAAGAACTATAGGAATTTCTGTATTGGTGTGTGCTGTAATTAGAATGAACTTTTATTTATCCAGTAATGGAGTTGCAGAGAAAATGTCTATACTGTCCATGTTAACTCTTTTTGCTCACCAGCTAAGCTACCTCATTTAAAACAAAAAAACAAACAAAATGTGTAATTAAGCCAGGTGTGGAAGTGCCTCTTAAGTTGTATGTAGGCTGGCTTGGTTTACAGAGTGAATTCCAGGCTAACTGGAGCTACATAAATGATGCCCAATCTCTGAAAAGTAACATAAAATAAATCTTAAATCACAGATGGCCAAATGTCTTGAGTACCTCAGACAGAACCCACACAGCAGGAAAGAACCACCTTCCATAAGTTGTCTCTGATTTCTCCATGTTCAGTGTTGCTTGAGCGCCCATCACACACACATAAGCAAAAAGTGACAAAAATGTTTAGGGTCTAAAGCAGACTAGGATAAATCTACATACATGGACTGGCATGTTGAAGTAATCAGATTTGAATGCATCTGCCATTTCCCCAAATGTACGGAGTGTATAGTCCCTTGCTGCTTGTTCAAAGCCAAAAGCTTCTTGTGGCTTACTGCATTCCTGCATGGGAAGAAGAAAAGCTGTTTTCTAGGTGACACTTGAAAATGCCAAATCTATCTAGCCAATAGTCACAAAGGCAATTTTTTTTTAAAGATTTTTAAGATTTTTTTCATCCTAGTAGGTCTACATGAGAAAAATCAAATATATATGAAGAATGAGATTGTTCCAGTGGTACAATAAAATACATTTTAACAATTACAATTTTTTAACTTTCATTTATTTGGATGTTCAAATGTCCTCAGCATTGAAAATGAGGGGAATAATGTTCAAGAGTTTAAATTATAAAATCAACTTAAAATATATCAAAATAAAAATTAATAAGTAGATGGAAACAATATAGAATAGAAACATTTAATGATAACCAAATAATGCTATCAAAACCAAAAACTGGGCCAGAGAGATGACTCAGCAGTTAAGAGCACTGACTAAAAAAAAAAAAAAATCAGTTTTGTCTTGATTCTAAAGCAAAAATAATGATGTTCTTCCTTGGCTTAAAGAAGGAGGAGTGAGCCAGGCAGTGGTGGCGCACACCTTTAATCTCAGCCCTTGGGAGGCAGAGGCAGGCGGATTTCTGAGTTTGAGGCCAGCCTGGTCTACAGAGTGAGTTCCAGGACAGCCAGGGCTACACAGAGAAACCCTGTCTCAAAAAAAAAAAAAGCACTGACTACTCTTCCAGAGGTCCTGAGTTCAACTCCCTGCAACCATATGGTGGCTCACAACCATCTGTAATGGAATCTGATGCCCTCTTCTGGTGTGTCTGAAGACAGCAACAGTAAACTTACATATGTATAAATAAATAAATAAATCTTAAACAAACAAAAACACTAAGAGGTTACAAATGCATTATAAAACTCTCCTATAGCCGGGCGTTGGTGGCGCACGCCTTTAATCCCAGCACTTGGGAGGCAGAGGCAGGCAGATTTCTGAGTTCCAGGCCAGCCTGGTCTACAGAGTGAGTTCCAGGACAGCCAGGACTACATAGAGAAACCCTGTTTCGAAAAACAAAAAACAAAAAACAAAAAACAAAAAAAAAAAAAAACCTCTCCTATACAATGAAGTCAAATAGATTTGCATATTCAGACCCATTTAACAAGGTCACAGGTCACCTCTACACAGGTATTAAATATTTAAAAATTTAAATATTAATATTTATCTAACACCATAGAACCTCTCCTACATCCTTGTCTAATAAACTGCCCTTGTGGGGTCATCTCTTGTTACACTATAGCTATACAGAAAACCTAAAAAGCCTTCTTAGTGTTATAACCTAATTTTAACACAAAATGTAATAATATTCCAATGAATGAGTACTTCCTTATATAGGAAACAGCAAATTTTGCTACATTGTGTTAATATCAGCACTACACACACTACATTGAAAATACTTAGGATAAAAAAGTAAATTTCTAAAATTGTCTAATTGTCTAATACTCAATTTAAAACAGAAAAAAATTGTCTGGAGCTAGGAAGATAACTCAATAAAGTACTTGCCACTGAAGCATGAAGGCCTGAGTTTGTAACTAAGAACTCAAAAGCAGGGCCGCTCACTAGTGCTTGATGGGTAAGGATAACAGAGATACCTGAAGCACTTTGGTCAGTCAGCTGTCACTGAATTAATGTGATTCAGAATCAGCAGAGACCCTGTCACAGATGAACTCATATGCACATACATGCACAGTGACAGATTCAAAGATCCCTCAACACAATACATAGACTCACAGACACACACAGACAAACACATGGAGGAAGAAAAGGAAAAAAAATCTGGATAATACACACTAAGACATCAATAATGGTTACTATGCCTTGTACAATCATCCAAGTTTTTAAATGCTCATAAATTCCTACAAAGAACATACATTGTTTGACTAAAGGAATAACATGCAATTATCTAAAAAAAAAAAATCTGCCTCTGAATAACATATGTACACTAAGAAACTTTCCAAGATTTCTTTCCCATTCACTTCCAAGCCTTGTTTTGTTCATGGACTTTATTATTATCAATGAATCTAAAACCCACAGGCAAAGGAAAATGTCCCCAAAGTAGTTCTCTCTCTCAGTCATTAATTCTTACTTGCGCCAAACACTTAGGACACCTCCAGTCTCCCTTGGGAACATCATGGAGAGGGGGAACCAGGCAGAAGGTGTGGTAACTGTCGTCACAGCCGTCACACAGGAGGAGCCGATCCTCGTCGTTGCCACTGCCACATAAGAGGCACACATACAGGTCCACCTACAGCGATGAAAACATAGAGCAGAAGAGTGTGAACCATTACCTGATTTTGTGAGTTTCATTTTTCATTTTGTTTCCTTTGTTCTTACAGTGTCTTCAGGTAAGGCAGGTAGCCTCTTCATTGCTTAGTTAAGGATAATCTTGAACTTCTGATCCTGACTCTACCGTTAAGTACTGGGATCACAGGCAGATAGCACCACACCTGGTTTTCACAACGCTAGGCAAGCTACCAAGTGTTTTAACAGACAGCCATGCACCAACCCACATAAACAACATGAATAAAAAAAACTATATAAAATGTTTTTTTAATGTACACATTTTTGTGAACATGTGTGTGCTTGCATGGTAACATGTACAAGATACAAGTCTCTCCTTCTACAACGTAAGTTCCAGAGAATGAAATCTGACCATCAAGTTTGGCATTAAGTGTCTTTACCTAATAATAATCCATCTCTGCAGTCCATACATAGTTTAAAGAAAAAAAAAAAAATCTACATCTTCTAAGCAGGTGATGCAAGCCTTTAATCCCAGCACTCCGGAAGCCCAAGGCAGGTGGTTCTCTGTGAGTGAGTTCAAGGCCAGCCTAGTCTAGCCTTGTTCAAGTTCTAAGACAGACAGGGTTACATAGAGAAACTGTCTTGAAAACCCATAGATAGAGATAGACAGACATCTGCAACTTCTATAAATTAAAGTTTTTATAATCACATTCTCCAAATTCTGAACTGTGATCTCCAAGCTCTCTCAATTTTTTTCTTCCTTCCTTCCTTCCTTCCTTCCTTCCTTCCTTCCTTCCTTCCTTTCTTTTTCTTTCCCCCTTTGGTATAAAGTCATTTTGGTAAGTTAAAAATAATCCTCCAGGCTGGAGAGATAAGATAGCTCAGAGGTTAAAAGTGCTGGCTGCTCTTCCAGAGGTCCTGAGTTCAATTCCCAGTAAGCACATGGTGGCTCACAACTATCTACAATGAGATCTGGTGCCCTCTTCTGGTGTGCAGGCATACATGCAGGCATATAAATAAATGGTAAAAAGACAATCCTCATAAATAATAAATTATTAGCCAAACAATTAACTGTTTTAAACAAGTACTCTGAGGCAGGCGTAGTGGCAGATGCTCGTAATCTGGCAGAAGATATATGACTTCAATGCTAGCCTGAGTTTCAGAGGGACCTCATCACAGAAGAGTAAATTAGAAAACAAAGCAACAGAGGCAAATGCATCTCTGAGTTTGAGGCAGCCTGGTCTACAGAGAGAAATCCAGTGCAGCCAGGGTTATACAGAGAAACTGTCTCAAAAAACAACCAAACAAACAAAAACAAAATCCTACCACTTCAATTCTAGAGTTGAGCTGAGTGCCCCCAGCTAGTGGTGGTACAAATGTGTAATCCCAGTACTTGGAAGGCACAGGCAGAAAGTGAGTTCAAGGCCCAAGTCAGCTACATGATCCTGTTTCTTCCTCATACAACCCCCAAAGAGAAAGAGAAGAAAGAAATAAAACATAGTTATGAGTTATATATGGGATGAATTGTCTCACACAAACACACATCCAATCAGCAGGAGACAGGGAGTGCCCTCAAGAGAAACCAATCCTGTCAATGCCTTGAGTGTACATTCTACAGAACTGTGAAAGACTATGGAGTCTGTGATCCTATCTTATGGTGGTGCCTCAACGCCTCCATCTGATATACAATCTGCTATCAGGAAGCTGAGAAGTCAACTAACAGGAAGTCTCACCAGTTAAATCTGTTCCTAATTAAAGGAAAAGACTGAACTTGTTATCTTCTTGTACGTATGGTGGGAAGGAGCAGTGAGAAATGAATTCTAATTTAAAAGACACTCCTGTCAGGGTCTTGTAAGCTCAGAAGCAGAGGGAGCCAATCTGATACCTTCTAATATTACAAGAAGGAAACTGTTTGGTTTTGGCTTTCTGAAACAAGTTCAACAATGTAACCCATGCTAAAGTTTCAATTCTCAGCAATCCTTCTGTGAAGGCCTCCTGAGAACCAGGATTACCTGCCTGAACCACCACATGCAGTCCGAGCATCACTTTCAGCAAGTGTTCCAAGTGAGTGTTCAATCCTCCAGCACTCACTCTTGTAGCTTTTCCTCTGGCTACATGAAGAGGTACAACTGTCAGTTTGAGTCTTATCTACCGTTCAGCTCATCCGCAGGTGGGCTAAGAACAGTTCAGAGCATCTCATAACTATTCAGTACAAACTGAATGAACCACAGGAGAAAAAAAAGTCATTCAGAATGCTTACTAGGATCAGGTATTTCCTTACTTCTAAACTGACTAAACAGACGTAACTTTCCTTTGTTGATATCAGGTTAACCAATACTAAGTAATGCACATAAGTGTATGCTTATAGGTGATGGTGTTATCAAGAAGGGGAGGGGGGCACTAAGGAAAAGGAAGTAGGGACTCAACAGCAGAGGACTTGTTAAAAAAAATAAATAAATAAAAAAAAAAAAAAAAAAAAAACCACTCTGCACATTTCCCAGAGCTGCAAATGCAGCTCACGGTAGAGTGCTTGCTTAGGATGGGCTGGAGGAAGAGAAAGAGGGAGGAAGGGTGGACTACTCAGGAGCATGGGACAGAGCTACAGATCCAAGGCCACCTGGAATACGAAAAGATCCTGTAAGAGTAATTGAGGGAGGAAAATAAGAGAATGAAGTGACGGGGACAGGGAAGTGACAACTCACCGCAGTGGCGGTTTTCTTGGCGCGGCTCTTAGGCTTGTCCTTCTCATTTTCTAAGGTGCTGTCTTTCTTCTCAGCGGGCTCTTGCTTGATGGAACTTTTCATTTCTTTCTCTGCAGGAAGCAATCCAGAGTTAGTTCCTTCTGTATACACTGTGCTTATCTCTGCTTCCTGTCTCACCGCATCCTCTTCCTCCCCTCCAAACCACAACTAAATACAAATGCAATTCCGTCTTTATTTTCATTTTAATAACACCTAGTGTTACTCGATATAAGACCTCAATACTGGTTGGTAAAATACAAAGAACCTCTATTAAATTTTAGCATGTGAGTGCTACTATGAATAGTTTAAGTCTTCAAAACAGGAGCTAAAGCCTTCTTTAAGAAGACATCGGGCGGTGGTGGCGCACGCCTTTAATCCCAGTACTTGGAGGCAGAGGCAGTCGGATTTCTGAGTTCGAGGCCAGCCTGGTCTACAGAGTGAGTTCCAGGACAGCCAGGGCTACACAGAGAAACCCTGTCTCGGAAAAAAAAAAAAAAAAAAAAAAAAAAGACATGTCAGCTGGGCAGTGGTGGCGCACACCTTTAGTCCCAGCATTCGGGAGGCAGAGGCAGGCAGATCTCTGAATTGGAAGTCATCTTGGTCTACACAGTGAGTTTCAGGACAGCCAGGACTACATTGAGAGACCCTGTCTGTAAAAAACAAACAAACAAACAAACAAAAAGAATAAAACATGTGCCAGGCCCAGCTGCATATACTTTTCATCCCAACACTTGGGGGAGGGCGGGGGAGGCGCACCCCACAGGCCTGTGAGTTCCGGGCCAGTCAGAGCTACCTACTGAAACTATTATCAAAGAAAAATGACATGTATGTTTCTCTTGCTCATGGCAGGGATACTACCAACTCACTCACCAGCTGGATCTCTACCACATTATACACTGTCTCTCCACAACCTAAGATGATCTCCTGGTTCATGTGACTCATTCATAACAAAACTACCTCAAAGAACATGATCCTCGAGGAAGCTAAGAATTTTTTCTGAAGTCTTACAACTTGTTAGTGGTTGAGCCAGGACTGAGACTCACAGCGGTTCACTCCCTACTGCACCACGTTGCCCTTGCACTGACACATGAAGACCTACCTCATTTACTACGGCATTGGCAGATGCCCCTGTGCTTACAGTACACAGTACTTACTCTCTAGGTCACCTAAAAATCTGCCTCTAGCCAGGTGTGCTGGCACATTCCCATACTTCCAACACTCAGGAGACAACAAGAATACACAGTAAGAAAAGAAAGGAAGAGAGAATGGCCGAAGGAAAACAGGGACAACCACCACATACACAGGCCTTATCAATTGTTATCAGTTTCCGCCTGCTCTGAAATAAAAAGGAACCTATGTACTTTTAAGTGAATTTACTGAACTAAATTTCAAAGCAGCAGCTAGATGCAACTGAGAAATTCACCTATATTCCAAATATGCATTTTCCATTTTTGTCCTACTGCCTGTTAATTGCGAGAATAAAGACGATATATTAAGATTTTATTTCTCAAACCCTATCAAGTGACCAAGAGATACCAGTTGCTGTCATCATTTTTCTTCCTCACTAATGGATAAACTCTCTCTCTTACCATTCTCCCATTTTGGAGTTGCACAGCCCATCCGGCGTCTCAGGTTATGAGTCCTGGCTTCTGTTGCCTCTTCTGGCTCAATTTTAATATTCATAGCCTAAAAAATTGTCATAAACATGAATATTCTCTTCTTCCTGTTATTATTTAGTAATTCAAAAAACACTTTGTTCTTTTCTTAGGAGATCACATTTTTTAAATTACACACCAACTAAAAGAGTATTTTCCAATAACATAGGTTTGAGAGAAAAAATAGAGAAATTGGATCAATTTATAAAGCCATATTACTACCCAAAATGGACTTAACAAGGTCTTATTTTCCTCTAAAAACTTTGCTTATTACTAAACTCAAAACGATTATAAAAACATCAGATTTTCATTACTTCTAAAATCTAAACTTTTGCCGACCTCTTCAAAGGTCTCCTGGCACTTGTGGAAATTTGGCTTCCACAATCTTCAATGACTTTTCTCTTTAAAAGTGTCTGTCGCCAGGCAGTGGTGGCGCACACCTTTAGTCCCAGGGCTTGGGAGGCAGAGGCAGGTGGATTTCTGAGTTTGAGGCCAGCCTAGTCTACAGAGTGAGTTCCAGGACAGCCAGGGCTATACAGAGAAACCCTGCCTCGGGAAAAACAAAACAAAAAACAGTCAGGGTGTCATTGGCTAGCTTGGACCTTGCTACGTAGACCATGCTGGCCTCAAACTTAAGAGATCTGCTTGCCTCTGCTTCCTGAGTGCTGGAATTAAAGGCCTGCACCACATCAGGCGTGTGTAGGTTTGTGTGTGTGTCTGTGTATACACACACAGAGAGACATACATATACACAATCAAAGATTTTATTTTTATTTATGTTTGTGTGGCAGGGCATGCTCATGTATAAGTATGTCCCCCCATAGATCAGAACAGGGCAGCAGATTCCCTGGACCTAGAGATACAGGAGGACTGTGAGCTGCCTAAGATAGGTGCTAGGAATCAAACTCAGGTCCTGCGCCAAGAAGTATACTCACCTCTCTAGCTTTGTTATTATTTTAATTACTGTTATTATAAATTGTATCTCTGAGGCTGAAAAAATGAAGTATTGGCTGTTCTTCCAGAGGACCTGGATTTGATTCCCAGCACCTACATACCCACTAACAACTGTCTGTAACTCCAGCCCGGGGGTCTGGTGCTCTTCTCTTCTGGCCTCTATGGGCACTGTATACCCATATGGCTCACAGACATTCAAGCAAAATACATCAAAATCGAACATTTAAATCTAAAGAGTAAGTGATACATCTAACATCACAAAACACCTTCATTCTCACTGAGGACAAATGAGCCAAACTCAGCCCTCCTGCTCCTTAGAATGATATTTATTGATAAACTAAACCACTTTGTAGTCTATAACTCTGAAGTGTTAGTAGGACTATTTATGAATTTACCCACGTGTTCACAGCCAAAAGTATTTTTTCTGTGGGCATTAGCATTACAATTGGTATCATCAACTCGGACCTCAGGCATCCACAGCACTAGGGAACGTTACATTTATAAAGGTCCCGAATAAGTAAGTCACACACTGTGGGACACACCTGTGTTCCTAGCAACTGGAAGGCCGAGGAAAGAAGATCATAGGGAATTCAAGGCTAGCTTGGGCTATACAGAGTAACCCTGTCACAAAAGTCAAAACAATACACTCAAAAAAATATTAGGTTTGAGATTGAGTTTTTTAAATGTCTATGGACTTAATCATAATTTCCTATTCTGATTACTTTCTTTTATTGAGAAATATGGAGTCTCTAATTTCTACATTATGTAAAAAACATTTGTCAAAGATCAATAGTCAAGGATTGACCCAGAAGCATGATCCTGCCTGAGGCTCCTCAG
Organism: Mastomys natalensis; assembly: GCA_021653895.1. Classification (NCBI taxonomy): domain Eukaryota; kingdom Metazoa; phylum Chordata; class Mammalia; order Rodentia; family Muridae; genus Mastomys; species Mastomys natalensis. Next base: position 128,732 of record JAJTUV010001260.1, read on the forward strand.
CATTCAGTTGTTTCCTAACACTTACATGCTATCAAGTGCTAGACAGAAATCCAAAGTCTCCATGTCTCTCTAAGGGAATAAAGCATGGAGAAGATGCTTCCTTTCTGAATAGAGAAAATCCTAAAAAGCAAGTCCTCTTGGTAGCCTTTCAACATGTGGCACATGTGTTCCCGATTCCATACTTAGGAACAAAGACCCTGTCTTCACATATTCTGCCCTTGGTAGCAGCACAAGAAATACTGGTTTTGGTTTTGACTAGTAACAATTAAGCAGCTTTCAGGCAATCCAGAAGGAGCTCTTCCATTCCTTCCCCTTTGTGGACAACACCATTCCTATCACTGATGACAACACAGAGCGGTATATGAGCAGTATACGAGATTATCAAGGCTCCAAACTACAAAGCACTTATATTCAAGAGAAAGTCAGTGATGAACAGCCATTAGCACTAAACTCAAGAAACACTCATCAATCCTATAGAATACTCACCTCTGGTCTCATGCGCTTTGCTCGGCGGGCCGGAGGACAGGTTTCTGCGGGCTGCACAGACTGCCTCTGGGGAATATCATGGGGTTTGTACTCCTTGTCCTTTGTGTCTGAGGTCAGGTTAGGCTTCTGAAGACACTAAAAAGAAAACAGTTGTACCAATTTTTTTTTTTTTTTTTTTTTTTGGTTTTTCCGCTCTGGCTGTCCTGGAACTCACTCTGTAGACCAGGCTGGCCTCAAACTCAGAAATCTGCCTGCCTCTGCCTCCCAAGTGCTGGGATTAAAGGCGTGAGCCACCACCATGACACCACTGCCCAGCACATAACATCTTTTTAAAACTCTAAATAACAACAAAATCAAATCTAAAAATACCAACTATATCGGGCGGTGGTGGCGCACGCCTTTAATCCCAGCACTTGGGAGGCAGAGGCAGGCGGATTTCTGAGTTCGAGGCCAGCCTGGTCTACAGAGTGAGTTCCAGGACAGCCAAGGCTATACAGAGAAATCCTGTCTCGAAAAAACCAAAAAAAAAAAAAATACCAACTATGCACACAGTGTGTCTATTTTTTATTATTGTTTCCTTTTGCTTTTTTTCTTTTCTTTAAATTTTATCCTAAACTGACAGAAAGATGATTTTTACTTATTATACTTATTCAAGTGCTTATCTCCTCAGGTTTTAAAAAGCCATGGCAGGCCAAGCGTGGTGGTGTATATGTCTGTAATCCGAGCACTCAGGAAGTTGGGGCAAGAAGATCCTGGGCTATATAGTGAGAAGTTGTCTTAAACATAAAAAAGCAAAATGAATTACTTCATTAATCTACAATCCTGCCGACTCTGACATGACTAATAGTGCTATTCAACAATATCCAGACTTGAGAAAATAGGTCCTCTGACTATGTGACAGAAAATTGTTCAGTTCATGACAGGGCATGGTGATGCACACTTTTAATCCCAGCAGTTGGGAGGCAGAGGGAGGTGGCCAACCAAGTCTAGGAGCAAGTTCCAGGCCATCCAACCTTCATAGATTTTTTCAAACTGAAAAATTTTTGGTATAATGGTAGGCATAAAAATGTCCCCATAGGTTCCTGTGTTTGTAATACTTGGTTGCCCACTGACAGCACTGTTTTGGGAGGTTTCATAGCCTTTAGTAGTTGGGGCCTCACTGGAGAAAATGCTGGTCATCAGGGGAACCATACGAGCTCAAGGCCTGGTCTCATTATAATCTTGCCCTCTGCTCCCTGGTCCATAACATGAAGAGTCCCAGCTGTACACCACCTCACTGCTATAAGCCTCCACACTTCCAGCCAAGATACAATGACTGTACCCTCGCTTTGTGAGCCCTAATCAATCCTTCCTGCCTTCATTTGCTTAACTGTTAGGTGTTCAGTCACAGGGAAAAGAAAAGTGATACAGTTCTTATCAGGAAAGTCTCCTTTTCCTTTTCCTTTTCCTTTTTTTTTTTTTCTGTTTCATACTAAGCTGACATAAAGATAATATTTAATGCCAAAACATAACACAAGAAATTATTATTTCTAAAGCTAACATGAATTTCTCAACTATGCACTTCTATTTCATAAGAGGACAATAAATTCATATTCATGAGAAGAAATTTTTTAAGATCTATATTGGGTGAGCATTTGCCTACATGTGTGCATACACATTGTGTACATGTCTAATGTCTGAGGAAGCCAGAAGAGGACATCGGGTTCCCTGGAATTGGACTTACAGTTGGTTGTGAGTCACCTTGTGGGTTCTGGGATCCAAACCCAGGTAGTCTGCAAGAGCAGCAAGTACTCTTAACCACTGATCCACCTCTCCAGGCCCCATGAGACACATTTTTGAATGTAGGATCCACAATGCAATTCTCTAAAGTCTATCTGGGGCATGGCACATCATTTATGCTTGGCATGGGATACATGAAATTAACTAGGGATGTAGCTCAATAAACGTCTATGAATTCATTTTTTATAAGGCAAGAGACAGGGTGGGGCTGAGGATGCAGCTCAGTTGGCTGAGTGCTTACGCAACATATGTGAGTGAGTCCCTGGGTTCAATCCCCAGCAACCATGAGCTGGGTGTGGGCCATATCTAGTACTCAGGAGGTGAGGGCAGAAGAATCAGAATGTTCAAAACTATCCTTGGCTACACTGTTAAAATTAGAGGTTAGCCTAGGATATAGGATACATGAAATCTTGTCTTCTAAAAACTAAAAATTTATAATACTTTTTATATACTCTATGAAGTTTGTGAAACAAAAATTATGTGAATTTATTTGAGGTTAAATTTATATGGAATTAGGAAAATATTAATGACCTAATTCACATATTCTATCACAAATTTAGTCTCTATTTCCCACTGGTCTTAGTGGTTCTAACATCTATATTCATGACTCTGTAAGACCTTTAGACACACTGGGCAGAAGCCAATCTTAGCAACATTTTAGAATATATAAAGAAATCTAATTTTTGTTCCAAGCAATAATTCAAAACACAAACCTAATACACTGGTCTATTATTACTAATATGGACTTTAACCTCTTCTTGCAAAGAGATCATCACTATACCATAATCACCTCATCCCACAGAGATGGCTGTCCTCCTTCAGGGCATTCAGAAAACATGGTGATGCAAGAGGAAGCCAGTGTTCCATTATGCCAGGACACGGCTCCATTTTTCAGATAGTCTCATGTGACCCAGGTTGGCCTTGAATTCACTGTGTAGCCAACAATGACCCTGAATTTCTGATCAGTCTGCCTCTGCCTTCTGAGTCCTGGGATTATAAGAGTGTACCACCATGACCAGTCTGTGAAGTGCTAGGTTAAATCCAGGGCCCTGTGCACAGCAAGCAGGTACTCTACCATCAAAGCTACATCCTCAGACCCTTTTAAAACTGTCTACAAGAAAAATGTACCACTGCTTAGAACATACTAGTATATAGTAAGTCTTAACACAAGAACCCCTACCCTGTATTTGTTTGAGAGTAGACCTTACTATATAAGCCTGGGCTTTATTAAAACTTCTGGTGTTCTAGGATTAAACATAGCAGCTACCAAGTGCTTCTTTTGTTTGTTTGTTCATCTTATTTTGTTTTTTAACTACACTGGCTCTCTAGGCAACTGACAAGTGGGTTGGGTTTTTTGGGGGGTCTTTTTTGTTTGTTTATTTTGCTTTTTTTTGCTTTTATTGGACATTTTCTTTATTTACATTTCAAATGTTATCCCCTTTCCAGGTCTCCCCTCCGGAATCCCCTACCCATGCCCCCCCCTGCCTCTATGAGGGTGCTCCCCCATCCACTCACCCACTCCTGCCTTCCCACCCTGGCATTCCCCTACACTGGGGCATTGAACCCCTAGAGGACCAACGGCCACTTCTCCCGCTGATGTCCAGCAGGGCCATCCTCGGCTACATATGGAGGGACCTCTGGAGCCATGGGTCCCTCCATGTGTACTCTAGTTGGTGGTCCAGTCCCCGGGAACTCCAGGGGGTCTGACCAGTTGACACTGTTGCTCCCCCCATGGGACTGCAAACCCCTTCAGCACCTTCAGTCTCTTCTCCAACTCCTCCACTGGGGGAGGGGGAGACCCCGACCTCAGTCCAATGGTTGGCTTTGAGCATCAGTATTTGTCAGGCTCTGGCAGAACTGACAAGTTTCTAAAAGGCTGCAACTCATAAATTAGGTAAGATCCTTGCTTTCCTTACTCACTATAATCTCCACAGACAGAAGAATAGAAAAAGAGAAGTCTTATTCTATATCCATATAGGGCAACTAAATGCTTATCTGGTATAACTATAAAAAAAGACCAAAATCTAGTATGTGGTCCACAACTATAATCCCCAACACTTAGGATGCTGAGGCAGGAGAATCACATGTTCAAGGGTAGCCCAGGATGCACACTGTGATGGTTAACAAAGTCACTTTGACTTGATTTAGAATCACCTAGGAGACAAGCTACATTCCATCCCATAAGGAATTATCTAGATTAATTAAGGTGGGAGAGCGACACTAATTGTGGGTAGCACCATGCCACAGACTGCAGTACCACAACACATAAGAGAAAGAGCAAGCTAAGCAAGAGTAGTTCTCTCTGCCTCCTGTCTGCAACATGACCACCTCTTCATCACGCTTCTGATACCATGTTTCCCTGCCATAATGAACTATAAACTCACAATAACTCATACTGCAAAACACTGTCTCAAATGAATTACATCATTCATAGCTCACTAAACATTAATATACATTTTTATAGAGGGGGGATAGGGATGTGGGCGTAGGCCCGTTGGCAAAGTGCTTGACACAGATGTACAAAAGTCCTGGGTCTTTTGTATGAACTGAGCATGGTAGTGGTGCAGGCTGTGATCCCATCACTTGGGAGGGAGAAGCAAGATGAGTAGTTTGAGGTCATCAAGGTATACAAGAAGTTGAGGCCAGACTGTGCTACGTAAGGCCCTGTCCAAACATACAAAGCCAAGAATGGTAGGCACACACCTACAATTATCACTTAGGAGACAGAGACGGGCATCTTGTGTGTTCCTGTTCATGACTAGCCTATCTTAATGACAAATTACAGAACAGCCAGAGCTACACACAAACAACATTCCAATTTGGAAGACTGGGTGATACAGTCAGTGGTAGAGCACTTGCCTACTACAGGATAGAGCTTCAGTTTGATAACCCGTATGCAAATAAAAAAAGTTCAAGAAGGAATCAAGAGAAGAAAACAGATTTAGCATTACAGTGTGACTAGTTTATAGTATTAGGGTACAGTTTTAATGTTTATCAATTTTTCCACAGCTCAGAAATGAAGTTCTGGGACTTATTACTCTAGTATTTAGAGTATCTCAAAAGATGCAAATGGATTAAGACACTCCTTTCTACCAAAGCCTTGAAAAATGTGGGACAGCTTTAAAGTATTTGCCTGAAACCAAAGAGACATGCAGACAGGAACTGCTGGGAGAGCAAGCTGCAGATAGGAACTGCTGGTGGAACAAGGTGTTTTGCAGACTAAGTTCTTCCCCTTTATTAGATATTCTATCTGACAATTTCCTTGGAAATCTCAGTAGACAAATGTTAGACACTTAATTCCCAGGTTACCCTTTCATGTGACAACCAGGGAGGGATGCTTTCAGTAGAGTATTTCATTTTTAAAAGTCCTTAATAATCAACTCCTATAGTGAAGTAAATTCAGATTTTAGCTGTATTTCACAGTAAAAAGATAATTACTTTATAGTCTTATTCATTCTGATACCAAATTTTTAAATACAGTTGCTTCCACAACCAAAATCCTAGGATTTTTTTCCTTAAAAGGAAATGATTTAACAATGTTTTCTAAAGACTGTCTCATTCATTGCAAAGACAATGTACCAATAAGTAAGCAACTAAATAAAACAGGTGACAGTAGCGCCAATACTCACCCTCAGACTGTCTCCAGACAGGAACAAATTGTATGGATTAAGGATTCGCTCATAATGTCCCCTGATATGTGAGCCCACAGCTTTACCAGGAGCAAAACCCATCTTGGTAGCAATTTTGGTCCATTTTCTATCCTTGCAAACAACTGCAAACCCACCTTCTTCTGCGACTAACTGTTAATATCAAAAAATAAAAATTAAAAAGAAAAAGAAATATTAGAGAAATTTACTTCCGATTCCTTCATACCTAAGATTCTAAGAACAAACTCCCAGTTATACTTTCGTTATAGTTGTTTTGTTTGTTTTTTGTTTTTCACTTCCTAGGTCAAAAGAAAGAAATAAAACACACACACAACAAACTATCAGCTATTAATTTGAAGGTAAAAAATAGGAACAGCTCTTTTGACAGTGTGGTCGGTCCAGGTTCACTCACCACTCGCAAAGCCCCTTCTCACTCCCTAAAGACAACGACTAACAATTACATCTGTACTAAAGCACATCCACCCCATATTTGGTCCCACCTTGTTAACCTTAAAAATCTCTATTTAAAAAAAAAGGGCAACAAGTATGCCATCATGTCTGGTAAAATGAAGTGGAACCAAGAACTGAACTATGGCTCCGCTGTCTTAGCTTAAGTCTTTTCTATTTCCCTGAGCTTTAGGTTCTTCCTTAAACTAAAATGGTAAGGACCCCCTCTCTGCAGTGTTGAGACACTTAAAACAAAAGATAAATTGTAACAAAATCTTCTATAAAATAAAGTTTACAGACTACACAGGTAAAACTCTGATACTCAATACGCTTAACAAAGAAAAAAAAAATCTCATTTTACCTATTTCAAACAAGTAGCTTCTTGCTAATGTTGTTTTAAAAAAAAAAAAAGTCTCACTTGCCTTGTTTAGCTGGAACAAGTCTAAGATTTTTCTCTCCACATGGGGAATCTTCAGAGTACTTCCCTGTAGCTCCCAATATTTTGCAATCTGGTCCAGGAAATTCAATTTTACCCGTGTCTGGGCCTAAATGTCAAAGAAATGCATTTTACCCTCAGCTATTATTTCTCTGTGACACAAGGCTCTCGTTATTTGTGCCGATGAACAAGAGTGGCTGGCGTACACAGCTGGCACAGCACAGCACAGCACTTGGCTCGGTCGTGCTTTAAAGCCCGTGTTACCTTTTCACTCTTAAGAACAAAACTAACTTCTTATTATTAAATTATTAAGTACAAGAGTGTTTGCTTGTCTAAGTTGTGTTTTAAACATAGGTGCTATCCGAGTCTAAGGAAAATATCATTGTTATATACATTAAGATTCCTGTATTTGTCTGGCAATGGTGGTACACGCCTTTAATTCCAGCACTTGGGAGGCAGAGGCAGGCGGGTTTCTGAGTTCGAGGCCAGCCTGGTCTACAGAGTGAGTTCCAGGACAGCCAGGGATGCACAGAGAAATTCTGTCTCAAAAAAAAAAAAGAAAAGATTCCTGTATTTATTATTCTGTGGAAAGAAATACAATTACTAAATGATTTTCAGTTAAAATATTTTCTGCATACAACACAGAAATAAGCAAAAGCAAACAGAATATAGTTACTCTGAACAATGCCTCAACTTAGGATCACTATAGGCACAATTTAATGTTGTTGGTTAAAATCAGAAATGGCTTATAATGACCTTTTATTTCCCTCCAAGTCCTGGCACTCCTGTAAGACTAGATTAGCCTTAAACTCAGAGATCCTCCTGTCTCTGCCTTTCAAGTGTGAGGCACCACGACCAACTACTACTGCTATGGCATTTAATTTAAAAATCACAGAAAAAAATGTTACTAAATGTTAACTATCAAATAATTACGTGTGTGTGTGTAATATATATATAATCCCCTTATAATACACACATGAAGGGGGCAATTTGAAAGTTTCATCCATATTCAGACAATTTCCAGTGGCAATCCCAATAGCTGTAAGTTATTTCTTTCCTCCCCAAGATAGGGAGGGCCTCACTACATGTCCCAATTGGCCCGAACTCACTACATCGATCCAACAGTCCTCTACACATACTCCTGCCTCTCCATTCTAGGATTAAAGGTGGGTACCACATCTGGATAATATCTACTACCTTTACATTCAATTGCAAATTTGAAAACAGGCTAAAATGCTTAAGGGACAGAAATGAAGCTCAACTGGTAGCAGCACTTCCCTACCATATAAAAGCCTTGGATTTAATCATCAACACCACATAAAACCAGAGGTCAAGGTTCTAACTTGTAATCCCAGCACCTACAAGCTGAAGGCTTCTACCGTTTAGAAGCCGGACTAGGCTATATAGTAAATTTCATGCCAGTCTAGGCTACGTATGTCTCAAAAAAATAATTTAAAAAAAAAGAATTTGTAAAACAATGACACCTAGTCTGTTATCAAAAAGCTAGTATTTTCTAGCTTGTACTATTTTTAATATTTTATGTGTATCAATGCTTTACTTGCATGTATGCATATGTACAACATGCATGCCAAATGGCTGAAAGGTGTAAGAGAGCATCAAGATTCTCTGGAACTGGAATTACAAATGGTTAAGAAATTAACCAAGCTCCTCTGCTAGAATAAGAAATGCTGGTAACAGTTAAAACCATTTCTCTAACACTGTACTTTAAAACTTTCTGTAGGCTAGAGAGATTGCTTGGCGGTTAAAGAGCACTGGCTGCTCTTCCAGAGGACCCAGGTTTCATTCCCAGCAACCACATGGCAGCTCACAACTGTCAGTAACTCATTAACTCCACCATCAGGTTTTTCAATATATATGCAGGGAAAACACCAATGTACATAAAGAAAAAAAGAAATAAATCATTTTAAAAAACAAAACACCTTCTACAGCACAGAAACTAAAAAGTTAAAAGAACAAAACTTTTATGTGAACTCTAAAGAAGTATGATTAAGCCCCTATCTCCTTTGGGAAAGTATGTTACTAAATCAAGTCTGGGTTAAGAGATATGGCTGCTCACAACCAGATCTGTAAGTCAGTCCCAGGGAATGTGATGTCCTCTTCTGACCTCCAAGGGCACCAGGCATGCATATGGTGCGGATATACATGCAGACAAAACATCCATAGACATAAAATAAAATTTTTGAAAATTAAAATTAAATATAAGTTTTAAGTGTAAAAAAAATTAGGGATATAAAACCTTTCCTACTGCATTCTTCTCAAAAGTTAAATATTTTCAAAACTCAAAATTTCACTGATTATAATCTAAAGATACAATAACCCATATGTAATACTTAGCAGACAAAAGGGAGCAGACATAAGTCACATCTTAACGAAATTTGGTTTGCTACAGTGGCCTGCCTGACTGCCGGCTCTTTGTGCCACGATTATCATTTATTGGCCATGTTCTCATTTCACTAGACTATTAACATTAGTGGCACACTCATCTTCAGAGAGTATTCCTCTGGAACACAGACAAACAGAACATTACCTCCAGTTCATTTAGCCTCTGGATACGTGGGGTAAAATGAAGTTTATCAACATCACAAGCGAATGGTGGCTGCCAATCCTAGGGGAAAGCAAAAGCTATTAGCTATAATTACTTAACACTTAAATTATTAAAAAAATTACCAAACACAATGTAACAGTGGTGCAGTTTTTCAATCTGATTTCCACCAGAAAATTACAAGTATGTAAAAACTCCCACCCCCAGATATTGGTACATCTGGCACAAACTTTTCCCTCTATTCTGACCTAAGTTGAAAAGTCACTGACTTAGGTAAAAATAATTTTGAAGTATCTCTACAAAACAGTATAATGTCATATTATCTATAGAATCTTTACATATTTGATCTAGTCTTTTAAATAGTCGGAGAGTATAATTCCAGCAATCTAGAGGCAGAGATAAAAGACACAAGTTCATAGCAACCTGGGTTACATGGTGAAATTCTCTCTGCAAGGAAGGAGAGAGAGAAGGTTGGGGAGTTCCCTTAATGGGCATGAGGAGCTGAATTCAGATCCCTAGAAAAAAAGACAGGCATGTGCCTATATAACAACAGCTGGGACAGCAGAGGAAGGTGGAATTTAATGGCCAATTAGTGTACTTGGATAAGCTTCACATTTAGTAAGAGATCATCTCAAAACTAGGTAGGGGACTGGCGAGATGGCTCAGTGGGTAAAGGTGCTTACCACCAAGTCTGAGAACTGGAATTTGTTCTTCCTATACCATGTGGTAGGAGGAGAGGATGGACTTCTACACATGAATGGTAGCTTGCACGCAACCACACCACATGTAAGTACTAAATAGATTTTTTTTCTAAAAGAGAGAATAATGGGAGGTACCTAGGGCTGACCTCTGGCCCGCACACTTATCCACACAGGCACAAGGCCCACAAATACACCTGTGTACATATACACATACAAACTTTGAAAGTAAGAATGTATTTCATTGGTAGCATGCTGGAAGCCTCATCTGATCCCTAGCATCCCACAAAGCAGGTGTGACAGCATACGCCTGTCATCTCTGCACTCAGGAGGTGAAGGCAAAAAGAGAATCAAAGTTCAACGTCATCCTCAGGACATGGTGAGTTCCTCCAGTCCTGGGCTATAAAGATATTCTTGTGGGAAAGAAAGGAAAAGAAAAGGAAAGGAAACAAAGAAAAGAAAAAGGTTTTATGAAGATCAATTCTTCAGTAGAAGAAGAATCAACACTTAGTCTAATTTCTAACTCTATTCTTAATGTCTGTTCTTTATAGCATCCTGCTATCATGGAGGAGCTGCTAAATGAGGGAATAACAAGTAAGAAAACTGCTCAGTCTCTGCTCCACACTTTGTCTACGGATTTGATCCTGTATTCTGTTCCAAAGAGTGGAGCAGAGACCAAAGGAAAGGCCATACAAAGACTGCCCCACCTGGGGATCCATCCCATGTATAGTCACCAAACCTAGACACTATTGTGAATGTCAAGAAGTGCTTGCTGACAGGAGCCTGCTATAGCTGTCTCCTGAGAGGCTCTGCCAGAGCCTGACAAATACAGAGAGGATGCTCACAGCCAACCATTGGACTGAGCACAGGGTCCCCAATGGAGGAGTTAAGAGAAAGGACTGAAGGAGTTGAAGGAGTTTGCAACCCCATAGGAAAAACAACAATATCAACCAACCAGACCCCCCCAGATCTCCCAGTGACTAAACCACCAAGGAGTACACATGGAGGGACCCATGATTCCAGTCACATATGTAGCATAGGATGGCTTTGCTGGACATCAGTGGGAGGAGAGGCCCTTGGTCCTGTGAAGGCTTGATGCTCCAGTGTAGGGGAATTCAAGGGCAGGGAGGTGGAAGTGGGTGGGTAGGGGAACACCCTCATAGAAGCAGGGGAAGGGAGATGGGATGGGGGCTTGAGGTGGGGACCAGGAAAGGAGATAACATTTGAAATGTAAATAAAGAAAATATCCAATAAAAAAATTAAAAAAAAAGAAAACTGCTCAATATTTAGCAATGTCAAAAATAAAAAGAGAGAGTGTGGCTCAGTGGTAGAATGTTTGCTTAATGTGGGAAAGATGGTGAGTGTAGCCCCATTAAAAGCAAATTATGTATAAATTGTTCCCTAAATATGAAAGAAGCTGGAAAACAACTTTAATATCTAAAAAAAGGATACAATTGAAAGAGTAAAATGCTGTTTTGCTGACTTCAGTTTGGGATAATGAAAGATCTAGACAGTGACTATGTATGCACTACAGTCTGCAGCACTAATGCTGACACTCATGCACTTGGTGTTACAGTGATAAGTTTTATTTTGTATACTTTAACTTGGCAAATAGAGACAAACGGTATAAGATAGACTTTTATTGTCAGGGAAAGAAAGACGGTAATATTTCTTCCTTATCTGATTTAAATACAAACCAAAATAAATCATCTATTCAATTATGAGAATGTTAATTCAAGAAGATCACAGCCCTCACTAATTTCATACTCAGAAATGCATTCAAGCCGGGCGGTGGTGGCGCACGCCTTTAATCCCAGCACTTGGGAGGCAGAGGCAGGCGGATTTCTGAGTTCGAGGCCAGCCTGGTCTACAGAGTGAGTTCCAGGACAGCCAGGGATATACAGAGAAACCCTGTCTCGAAAAACCAAAAAAAAAAAAGAAATGCATTCAAGCTGGGGTGTGGCTCAGATGGGGAAGTGCTTGCTCCTGTCTAGCTTATTTTCTTGATGCTTCAACAAAACACTCTGGGGCTAGAGACATGACTCAGCAGTTATAATCACGAGGAAGATTAAGTATAACTCCCAGCACCCAGAACAAACTGGAAGACCCTGTAGACCTGCAAATCCAACTGGGAAGTCCAAAGCCCTTTTCTGAGAAGTCTGCACATGCAGAAGGCACTCATTCCCCCATCCCACCCCACTCCACTCACCCACCCACAATTCATGAGTATAGGCCCTCACTACAGAGAAGTAAAAGCAGAAGGAGCTCGAAACAGCTTGTCACTAAATCCAGTCCACAAAGAGAAAGAAATCAATGTAGCCCACTGCTCAGTTCACTTTGTCACTGTATTCAGTCCAAGATTTTCCACAAGGGGATGGTCCCACCCCCATGCCTGCCTAGAGTCCTATCACACAGGTGATTTTCAGTTTGACAATTAAGACTAACCACACCATGTCACAAAAACTGGGTGGAGCAGGCAGTAAGTAGTTCCCTGCAAAGTACTTACTGTGCAAGTGTGAGGACCTGAGTTCAGATACCAGAACCTACATAAAAGCTGGACACACAGACCCAAAGGACATGCATGGTATGTACTCACTGATAAGTGGATAGTAGGCATAAAGTACAGAATACCTATGATATACCTCACAGATCCAAAGTTAAACGAGAAGGAAGGCCCAAATGAGGATGCCTGAATCTCATGTAGAAGGGGAAATAAAATACCCTTAGGAGACAAAGGGAGGAGGGGAACTGGGTAGGAAAGGGGATTAAGAGGGGATTCAGGATCAGGTGTAGGGAGAGACAGGAGAGAGGGCCAGAAGGCCAAGAGAGCTGATTGGCAGCTGTGGTGAGGGGAGAACCACTAGGATGTGACAGAGACCTTGGATGAGGGAGGCTCCAGGGTATCTATGAGGGTGACTTTAGCTGAGACTCCTAGCAGTGGGGGGGGAGGGGGGATATGGATCCTGAAGTGGCCACCTCCTGTAGCCAGGGAGGACTCCCAGTGGATAAGGACACCAACTCAACCACAAAACCTCAGCCCAAAATTTGTCCTGCCTACAAGTAATGCAGGGACAAAGACAGAGCAGCGACTCCGTCTTTGGAAAGAATGGCCAACCAATGGCTGAAAACAATTTGAGACCCATCCCATGGGCAAGCACCAATCTCTGACACTATTAATGGTACTCTGCTATGCTTGCAGACAGGATAACTGTCCTGAGAGGTTCCACCCACAAGCTGACTGAAAGATACGGAGAGACCCACAGCCAACCATTGAGGAAAAGTTGGGGGAACCTGGAGGGGATAGGAACACCATAAGACCAGAGTCAACTCATCTGGACCCTTGAGGTGTCCTCTAAAAGGGGGACCAATCAAAGAGCTGGACTACAGATATGCAGCTCGGGGGATCCCTAACAACTGGAGTAGAGACTGTTCCTAAATCTGCTGCCCATCTGTGAGGAGAAAGGGAAATGGGGGAGGGACTGTGTGTGGGAGAACCGGGAGGAGGGGGCATCGATCAGAATGTAAAGTGTATAAATAAAACACACATACACACAGCTGAGCACAGTTACCCACAATTGTAACCCTAGTGATGAGAGGAAGATTCGAGAAATCATCCAGACAAGCCTGCACCAACAAGCACACCGTGCATGAAAGTTCATGCAGACACCGCACACAAATAGAACAGGCATGGTAATGAGACCTGTAATCCCAGCACCTGAGTACAGAGAGGATCAGAAGTTCAAGGTCATCTTCAGCTAAGGCCAACCTGGGATGAAACCCTGTCAAAACACAAAGTATTCTATATCCAGGTGTGCCAGCAGGATCGTAACAAGAGCGCTCAGTAGGTTTCAGTAAGAAGGCAAGAAGTTCTAAACCAGCTGAACTACATAGCAAAATTCTGGGAAGGGGGAAAAAACAGAAAATACTCCATAGAATCTGAGATTAAAGTTTATGTTTAGATCAATATCTGAAGATACTGATGTAAATTAGACAGAACAAGAAATCATAGGAAAAAAAAAAAAAAATCACATTGCTTCTTGATGCCCCGTGTCAAGGTAAGAGGAAGACTTGTTCAGAGCTTTGCTCTCTTGTCCTTTACAAAAGCTATTGGCTTTCATAAAGGAACTAGGGCTGGTACAGTGGCACACAGTTGCCTGGCTTGCCTGAGGTTCCAGATTTAACCCCAGTTAAGTGGTGAGAAGGGGAACCCATACAGATAGGAAGGGAGGGAGGGGAGAGAGGGAGGAAACTGGTCACAATTAAAAGTTAAATTCAAAACATAAAAGTTAAGGTATTAGAAAAGCTAAGACAAGCCGGGCGGTGGTGGTGCACGCCTTTAATCCCAGCACTTGGGAGGCAGAGGCAGGCGGATTTCTGAGTTCAAGGACAGCCTGGTCTACAGAGTGAGTTCCAGGACAGCCCGGGCTACACAGAGAAACCCTGTCTCAAAAAACCAAAAAAAGAAAAGAAAAGAAAAGCTAAGACAATTCTCTCCTTCCACCACGGGGGTCCTGAGAGTGGAACTAGACTAGTGCCTTTACCTGCTTTGTCATCTTCCCAGCAAATATAATCATAATATGCTGTCTTTGTGGTCTGAAACTTTTATACACTAAGAACTAAAGACAAGAGACAAGTTATTCCCTGACTGACCTGTTTACATGCCTTCATATCCTAAAACAAACAAAGATGTAGAAATGTCATGTTCCTGTGGGCATGGCACTACACTCCTGTGGCACACAAGAAACAGAGGAAGGACAATCAGGATAGTGCAAGGCCAGCCTCTGCTACAAGAAATGCTGAGGTGAGAGTGAGGAGATTATGTTCTGAAAAGCATATAAAAAATCATTTATGTGGCCCAGGGATTGCTCAGTAGGTAAAACCATTTGTCACACAAGCCTTGAATGCCTGAGTTTAGTTCCTGGGTACCACAGAAGGAAAAGCACTGATTCTCTGAAGTTATCCTCTGACCTCCACAGCAGTACTAGAGTACACACCTGCACGTGCACAAGAACACACACACAATAAATTTTTAAAAGATTAAGTTTCATAAGCATAAATTATGTGTGTTTGGTTTGCAGATTCAAATAAAATAAATTCAAAACATGGCATATCAAAAGGAAAACATTAAGTTGCCAAGAGGATTAGAAGAGGCATAAAAAATAGTTTAAGACTATTTTTCATTAATACAGATCACTTCAAAACTTTTCTTTTGTAGCTACAGAGAGACAGACACAACAGAGAGAGAGAGGAGGGAGGGAGGGAGGGAGAGAGGGGAGGAAAGAGAGAGGGGGAGAGAGAGAGACAGAGAGAGAGAGAGAGAGAGAGAGAGATCAAGCAAAGTGGTCTGTCAATGTCCAAGGCAAAGCTATATATACTCCAACGAAACAATTACAAACAAGGCCCTAGTATGGTGGCACAAGCCTTTAATTCCTAGCATTCAGAAGGAGGAAGAGGCAGGTGGACCTTTATGAGGCAATGCTGGTCTGTATGTCTACATGGTTCCAGGACAGCCAGGGCTACATAGAGACACCTTATCTCAAAAAAGTTAAATAAACCGGGTGGTGGTGGCGCACGCCTTTAATCCCAGCACTTAGGAGGCAGAGGCAGGTGGATTACTGAGTTCGAGGCCAGCCTGGTCTACAGAGTGAGTTCCAGGACAGCCCGGGCTACACAGAGAAACCCTGTCTCGAAAACCAAAAAAAAAAAAAAAAAAAAAAAGTTAAATAAACCGGGTGGTGGTGCCAATGCCTTTAATCCCAGCACTTGGGAGGCAGAGGCAGAGGCAGGCGAATTTCTGAGTTCGAGGCCAGCCTGGTCTACAGAGTGAGTTCCAGGACAGCCAGGGCTACACAGAGAAACGCTGTCTCGAAAAACCAAAAAAAAAAAAGGTTAAATAAAATAACTTATTTGGATACTATCATAAAGACCTCAATTATCTTTGGCTAAGTCTGGCCTTGTGGCATGGTTGTTTTAAACGAGAAAGTGGAAAAATTGTAAGTCACAGGCTGGCAAATTATGTCAGCTTGTAGAAAACACTCATGCCATAGCCTGATAAGCTGAGTTCAAGCCCCAGCACCAAGGCAGAAGGGAAGAGACAAGGGCTGAAGAGGTTAAAAGCATGTGCCACTCTCACAGAATATGTGAGTTCAATTCCCAGCACCCACATGACAGCTCACAACCAACTGTAACTCACAGTTCCAGGAAATCTGACTGGCTCTTTTGGCTTCTGTCAGCACCAACACGTTTGTTTTGTTTTCATCTTTAAAAAACAAAACAAAACAAAATGACTCCAAAAGTTGTTCTCTTACAACAGTCATAAATAAAAATATACTTCAAAGTATGAAAGAAGTCATAATAAAAAGGCTCTTAAAAGTGTTTGTGGGTTTTTTTTTGTTTTTTTTTTTTTTTGATTGGTTGGTTGTTGGTTTTTTTGGTTCTTGTTTTTGAAACAGAATCTCACTATGCAGCCCTGACTGGCCTGGAATGCTATGTATGTAGACCACGTTGGCCTTAAGTAAGCGGTTTTCCTGCCTCTCCTACAATTAGAGGCATGCACTCCCATACCTGACCTAAAGTTGAAACTTCACACTATTTGAGTACTCAATGATCACGAGAACTAAGACATACTTGGCAAAGTCTAGGTAATCTAACCAAAAAGGTAAAATTTTTATCCCCTACGAATAACGTGGATCATAAATCACTCTTTATCGTAAATCAGAATAAAAGAACTCCCATTGCAATTATAAGTAATAGGAGTTTATTTCTAGTAAGCCAGGTACAGTATGGCTCAATCCCATACCAGCATTTGGGAGGCTGAGGCTGGAAGATATCTTGTGCGTTTGAGCCTAGGCTAGACTGTACATAATGAGTGTACTAGGCCTGGCAGGGATACAAAACATGACCCTATTTCAAAAACAAAAAAAGTTAAATGGAACAATTTATAGACTACCATGCAGTTCTACATAAATTTCCTTCTGGGATTTATTTTCATTTCCTTTGCTTTTAAGACAGGTTTCCCTGTATAGCCCTCGGTTCCAGGAACTCACTCTGTAGACCAGGCTGGCCTTAACTCAGAGATCCACCTGCACCTGCCTGCATCTCGGGGTGCTGACAAAAATTTTAACTCTTTCAAAACAAAACTATGAGAACTGAATTACTAAAAGGCTCAATTATTTTCCTTGCCAGTCAGAACTGTGCTCCTTGGAAAGACAATTAAACAGCTGAAGACTCAGAGTCCTGAGAGGACTGAGAAACAAGTAAACCTCTTCCTTAATCCCAGCACTGACTTAGCAACAATCACTTAAGGCACATTTAACTGCAATGGTTCAAAAGCAAAAATTAATCCATGAGAGCAACTTTCAAACGATGCCTGTCTTCTCAAATCTATTAAGAACTTCCTTCATAGATAACCAACTATTAGTATCCATATATGCTTCTAATTACAGAAAGTCTATCATCGTGTTGAGGTCTAATAATTAGCAAAATGAGAAAGTACGCTCAACAGAAACTATACAAGTTAGTGTTTTGACTCCTGAATGCAAACCAGCTAAAACTCAGTGAGTGTCAAGCCCACTTGAGGAGCCTACCTCGAAGCCTCCTGGTGCAGTTCCTTTCTTCTAGCACATCTCCATCCTTTCTTACTCTTTCCTGTCAGACCCACGGAGCCAATCTCTACTAGGAAGCACAGTGGCCACACTAGGTGAGGACATTGGCTCAACTCAAGAGAAGCTTCTTGCAGTAGACAGCAGTTAACACTAGGACCCACAACTGGAGGACCTGCAAAGTGAGTGCGTTTGGAGTACTTATCTAAGTCCGAAAAGGAATGTCTAAATCAAACCCCTCCTCACAAGAGATGTATAAAGGAAGAAAGGTAAAAAGAGTCTAAGAGCCAGAAGTAGAGGACGAATCCAAGAACAGCGCCTTCCAAACAGCAGGCTGCTGCTACACAGAAGAGCTCAGAGGCCGACAGCACCCACTAGACCTGCACCACAGCAAACCAGACAAAAGTCCAGCATGAAATGGGGAACTGGAACAAAAGCTGGCCCCTAACCCAAGAAGCTATTTGCAACTGATACCTGCTTGGAAAGGGAAAACCCATTTTCTGTAATTAGTGTCACCGAGTTTACCAACCTTATTCCAAGGCAAACCATACTCAGGTTTGGTAGGTATTTGGGGTCTAGGTTTTGGTTCTACTTGGGGGTTTTTGTTGTCTTACTTGACTTTTTTTGGTTTTTTGGCTATGATTTTCATTTTAACTTTTGAGATGGAGAGAGAAAAGAGAAAGAACAAGAAGTTAGGTGGCAGGGAGGCGGAGAAGATCTGGGAAAAGTTAAAGAGGGAAAGAATATGATCAAAACGTATGATATTAAGAAAATGTTCTCATGTCTTTAATCCTAGCACTCAAGGAGGCAGGGGCAGGCAGATCTCTGAGTTTAAGGCCAGATTGTTTTACAGAGTGAGTTCCAGGACAGCCAGGCTGATACACAAACAAGCCCTGTCTCAAAAAGCCAATGATGATGATGATAGTGATGACAATAGTATTTTAAACTAGATTGACAATTCTTTCAGTTGACGGTGACACAGATTACCCTAAGGACTTGAGAAGCACATACAGAAGACAACTTAGGTCCTTTTCTCAGTGATCAGGACAAGTGACACTAGCACAAGCCTGTCAGATGTAAGCTCAATCCCAGGACCCACACAGTGGAAAAAGAGAACAATTCTAGAAAACGGTCCTTTGACCGCCCACATCTGCTGTGGCACATATGTACACACATATACAAAGTAAACAAATAATAAAGATAAAATAAGGGGCTCCAGAGATGGCCAGCACCTATTGCTCTTACAGAGGACCTGAGTTCAGTTCCCATTACCTACATCAGGTGACTCAGAATCATTTATTACTCCAGCTCCTGTTGGATCCAACGCACACATATAATGCTTTGGTGGTAACTGCTGTCCAAGGGCCTCTGTTGTATCTCTTTTTTCTTAATGTATTCTTATAATTTTATGTGTGGAGGGTTTTGTCCACATGTATGTTTCTACACCACCAAGTGTATGCAGTGCTCATTCAGGCTAAAAGAAGGTGTCAAGGTACCCTAGAACTGAAGTTACATGTTATGAGCTGTCATGTGGGTACTGGGTGTTGTTAAACCTGGATCCTCCACAGCCAATGCACTTTACAGCTCAAGTCATCTCTCTAACACCACCCCTGGGGAGCAGCTAAGAGCACTGACTGCTCTTCCAGAGGTCCTGACTTCAATTCCCAGCAACCATCTGTAATGGGATTCGACAGCCTCTTCTGGTGTGTCTAAAGACAGCTCTAATTGTATTCATATACATAAAATTGTGTTCATATACATAAAAGATAAAATAAATCTTTAAAAAAAAAAAAAAAAACCTTTATATACTTTTTAATAGTGGTGCTAGGTCTCAAGCCCTGGACTACAAATGCTGTACCACTGAGCTATATATTGCCAGCCATTCTTATCCTTTTGAGAGCTCTTCAACTGGTGTGAAAAAAAAGTATAAAACATAACAATCAAAATCATCTTTAATAGGCTTTTTAGAAGTTTTATATCGAACTAGTTTCTCTTTCTAATAATATCTTAGATTAATATATTTGTTTCATGGATTGAACCCCACATTTTATCCTTTATTTGCACACACACACACACACACACACACACACATTTAAACTACTATCCCTTTTGTGTTCCAGTATTCCATCTAGTATATAACATCATGTTTAGTTGTCTTGCCTCTTCTTGAGTCTCACTGTGTATCCCTGGCTGGCCTAGAACTCACCATGTAGAACAGGCTTGCCTTGAACTCAAAAAGATCCACCTGACTCCCAAGGACTGTGATTTGTGTGTGTGTGTGTGTGTGTGTGTGTGTGTGTGTGTGTTGTATGTATGTATGTATGTATATATAATTTGCTCTTTAAGATTAGAAACACAAGCCAGGCGGTGGTGGCGCACGCCTTTAATCCCAGCACTTGGGAGGCAGAGGCAGGCGGATTTCTGAGTTCGAGGCCAGCTGGTCTACAGAGTGAGTTCCAGGATAGCCCGGGCTACACAGAGAAACCCTGTCTCGAAAAACCTTAAAAAAAAAAAAGAAAAAGAAAAAGAAACTTCACACACACACACACACACACACCCCCCAAAATATACAGAATATGTTTCTTTTTGTCTGGCATCTTTTACTTGAGATCCATCCATCCATGCCTAGACACATTGTTCATTCTGAGTGGTGAATAGTACTCTATTATAGAGATGTATGGTACTGGTTGATAGACACTTGAGTTGCTGCTAGATTTTATTGTTGTTGTTTTGTTATTATCCCAAATTTGTCTTGAAAAGAAAAAAAAAAAAAAACCAACAAAAAAAAAAAAAAAAGATTAGAAACACTTTGTTTCTCTTCACAGAAGCAAAAGATGGGTGAAAGGGCTCAGCAGGTGGCCCAATGGGTCAGAATGCTCCCTCTGAAAACAAAGACCTGGGTTTGACTAGCGAGCACCCACCTAAAAACCCAGGCATGAGAGAGACAGAGCTCCCTGGCAAGCCTGTCTAGCTAAAAAGGGCAGCTCTCTGGCCCAGTGAAAGAGCATGTCCACGTCATAAGGAGAAGCAGTAGATGAAGACACTCTAAGCTTTTGGCCTCTCACCTTTCACGTGGCCTACACATGTACAGTGCACCCTCCACTCTTTACACTGGTTTACAATGCTATCTATTTGTGTGGTTTTGTTTTGTGAGACTGGATCTTATATGTAGCCTGACATCCTCCTGCTTTTGAGATCTAACATTACAGCTGAGCACTACCAGATCCAATTTCACCTGTAGACTTTCAACAGTTGAATTAAAAGTAACAAATTCCAATAAAGTGTAGTGGCAAACACCAATCTCCCCACTTGGGAGGTAGAGACCAACGGAGTTAGAGGCCAGTGTGGTCTACACAGTGAGCTACAGGACAACCAGTTGCATAGTGAAAAAAGAAAAAATCCAGAGCCAGTAAGATGGTTCAGCATGTAAAGCTGAACCTGATCACCTGATCACCTGAAATTGATCTTACAGTGGAAGGAGAACACCAAGTTGTTTTCTGATCGACACTGACATGTTACACATGTGCCCCAGGACAAGTGATATGAACATGTGCATACACATGAAAACAATGATATTAATATTAATAGTATAATACTATCATCCATCATCATCCCACACTGGTGAGGTAGTACTGTTATTCCAACACTTAAAAGCCCAAGGCAAAAGGATAGCCTAGGTTACATAGCCCCAAAATAAATTTCAAGAGACAAAAGCTTTACTCAAATTAGAGCTCAGGAGGCTGGAAAGAAGGCTTGGTGGTTAACAGCAGAGGACCACAGTTCTGTTTCCACCACCCACACAGTAGCTTACAACCATTTGTACCTCCAGTTCCAGGAACTATGACTCCCTTTTCTGAACTCTGTGGACAACAGGTATGCTTATGGTGCACAGACATTAATACAAGCAAAACATCAAAACAAAATAAATAAAGCTGTTTTTTAAAAAAATTAAAACTAGGAGCAGTGACGGCACATGCCTGTAATCCCAACACTGGGAACATAGAACCACCTCTGCAACACAGGAAGGAGTTCCAGGTCAGCATGAGCTTCATGAGATCCTGTCAACAACAGAATTCTAACTCGTAAGCTGGTGTTATGTTTATCTGTCATCACTGGGAAATTGAAGTGTAAAACCTACCACAACTTCAAGGCCAATCTGAGCTACACAGTAAAGCACTATCTGAAAAAAAAAAAAAGGGGGGGGGGGGAGAAGAGAAAAGAAATGAAAAAAATGTAATTCAAATATGGAAGAATGCAGTTTCCCATGCATTCATTCAAGAGACCTTGAGTCCAATCCTCAGCAGTGC
Source organism: Mastomys natalensis (assembly GCA_021653895.1). NCBI lineage: Eukaryota > Metazoa > Chordata > Mammalia > Rodentia > Muridae > Mastomys > Mastomys natalensis. Next base: position 150,696 of record JAJTUV010001260.1, read on the forward strand.
AAAGTACAAAAACATCGGGTATGCCTGGGAAATCCAACTTTCCTGGTTTTTTTGCTTTAAGTCTCAATATCAAGCCCAGGCTGAGCTTGAAGTCACATTGGCCTCTAGAGAGCAAGGATTACATACAGTGAGCCAACAAGCCACCAGCTTGTTTTTCTTGAACACTCAGGAAATAATCTCATTCTCTCCTTCCATTGTTTGGGTTCTAGGAATTGAACTCAAATTGCCAGTCTTGGTGACAGATACCCTTATTCACTGAGCAATTTTGCTGGCCCGAAGCCTTCAGTTTTAAACAACTTATTTCAAAGAACATTTAGGGAAGATGGTAAACATACATACTATGCAAACCTAACAACCTAAATACAATCCAAGGAACCCACGTTAAGGCTGGAGGTGGCGGTGCACATTTATGATCTCAGCAGAGAGATGGGAGGTAGAGACAGGGAAATTGACCCATTGTCAGGTGAGCTACCCTGGAATACACTGCAGAAAAAAAAACAAGAGAGACCCATGTCAACACTGACTCCTGATAGCTGTTCTTTGGCTGAAGAAGCAGCCTGCCTCCATCTTAAGCTTAAAAGCCATAGTGAAGACAAACTTAGTTCATACCTGTTTATAATTAAACCTGTTTCTCAAGAATTGGGCTGTACCCTACCTGTAACCTTAACTACAAATGGTTCAGTAATGCCTGTTCCAGGAATGGTGATCATGTTTTACAAAGTTGTTCATAACCATCTTGCAAGCCTACCTTTGTTTCAAAAGTTCTGGGACCACCTTGTTCTGACTGCCTAGTTACGCTCACTATGCAATCATGTCTTCGTTCAGGAGGTCATTAGAACTAACTTATACTGAGGCTCTGCTCCTGTGACCCAGCCTATTTGCCTACCAAATCCCCCATTCGGAAACCCCCTACCCTGAGCTTCATAAAATCCTTGTCTTCCTCACGTCCAATGCTGACCTCTTGACCTCTGCCTTAGGGAGAAGCACTTTGTGTACAGGAATTTTTTTAAAAAGGTGGCACGCCTTTATTCTGACCATTTGATAGTCGAAAGAGGAGGATCTCTGAGTTCAAGCCCAACCTAGTCTACAGAACCAGTTCCAGGACAAGACAGGGATACACAGAGAAACCCTGTCTAGAAAAACTAAAACAAATAAAATATATCAAATACATAAACCAGGGGCTGAGAGATGGCTCAGTGGTTAAGAGCACTGCTGCTCTTCCAGAGGTCCAGCACCCACATGACAGCTCTCTGTAACTCCAGCTCTGGGTGACCTTTACACAGACACACATGCTGGCAAGACACTACTAATGCACATAAAGAAATAGATCACTTTTAAAAAGTGAACCAGGTGCCAGTAAAACAGCTCAGCACATAAAACTTACTTTGCAAACTAGATAACTTTACAACCCATTAAAAGTGGAAAACAATAGACTCCACCAAGTGGTCCTCTGACCTCCACGCAAGGAAAGTGACATACGTGCCTACATACATCATGCATCACACACACATATATATAGAAATTAGTTAGGCAAATCAGATATAGTGGCTCATATCTGTAATCCTAGCATTCAGAAAGTTGAGAGAGAAAGAATGTCAGCTAAAAGAAGTTCAAAGCCAGCCTACAGTTACAAAGCAAGTACCTGTGCAGCCTAGGCTACACAGAATAAGAAGCTATCAATTTTTTTTTCAATTAATTGATGCCTTTAATCCCAGCACTAGAGAAGCAGAGATAGTCTAGCCTATGAGCTCGAGGCCAGACTGGTCTGCATAGGGACTTCCAGACCAGCCAAGGCTATATATACAGTGAGACTTTGTCTCAAAAATATACACCAAGCTGGGCAGTGGTGGTGGTGAGCTCCTTTAATCCCAGAACTTGGATAGCAGAGGCAGGGGGATATCCATTGTGTTCCAAGCCAGCGAGCGTAATTTGTAGAGTTCCAGGACAGCCAAGGCTAACCAGAGGTGGGGACAAAAAACTCTGTCTTGAAAAAAAAAAGATAAAACAAAAAATAAAAAAGATTAATTAAAAATAAAGACAGTGGGGCTGGAGAGATGACTCAGCAGTTAAGAGCACTGGTTACTCTTCCAGGATACTCAGCACCCATGTGGCATCTTACAACAACAGGGGATCCACTGACACTCTCACACAGACATGTGCAGACAAAACACCAACCAATGCACATAAAATAGAAATAAATAAATCAATAATAAAAAAAAAAAAAACAGTTGCATTGCTTCCTTCTTTTTTTTTTTTTTTTTTTTTTTGGTTTTTCGAGACAGGGTTTCTCTGTGTAGCCCTGGCTGTCCTGGAACTCACTCTGTAGACCAGGCTGGCCTCGAACTCAGAAATCCGCCTGCCCTGCCTCCCAAGTGCTGGAATTAAAGGCCACCACTGCCACCAGACAGAATTCTAATAACCGGCTCTGAGCCTGTTCAGTGTGTAGCATCAATAAAGAAGAAAGCATCCTAGGGCGGTAGATAGGATCTGAGGGCTCAGTACTGCTCGGCGCATTACTTCCTTCTAAAGTATAGATATTTAGCCCTGCTACACTTATGATAAAAGTGTAATGTTAACATTAAGGATGGAGACAATTTTAGATAAACATGTAATATATGATCCAAATACTGAATTTAACCCTGTTTAGTTTCACAACACCAGGACAAGGGACTGAGGTGACTATTTTACATATCAAAGCAGAACTGTCAATTGCTTTACTTCTTTCATTTACTGCTACATTTCCAAAACTTTTATTAGCCTAAAATATGAAAAAAACTGCAGCCAGATGAACTGGCCATCATTTAAATGGCCATTTGATATCAATGATCCGATCTATAAATGATATCTCAATGGATAAAGGAACTTGCTGTCAAGCCTGAGGAGCTGAGGTGACCACAAGTGGAAGGAGAACCAAGTCCCCAAAGCTGCTCTGATGATCACATGTACCCTGTATACATGAAAACACACACACACTTTCTTGGAGTACTTTTCTGTTTGTTTGGTGGTTTTTGTTGTTGTGTTTATGTTCTAACATCTGTGCATTAGCAGCAGAAGAATCAGGAGTCTCACTCTGCTAGAGCTCAAGGCCAGACACCTAAAAATACAAAATGTTCTAATGTTGTGTATCTGTAGCTTACTATTTCCATGTATTTGTATTTCAGTGACCAGAAGGGGAAAGCTACATTCATTAAACATGTTAAAGAGCTGTACACAATGGCATGAATACTTCTGCCTGAGTTTGAAGCCAGCCTGGGCTGTAGAAAAATTAGTCTTGGTGGCACACCCCTTTAATCCCAGCACTCTATGGTGGTAGAGGCAATTGGATCTCTGAGCTCAAGGCCAACCTGGTCTACAAAGTAGTTCCAGGGCAGCCAGGGCTACACAGAAAAAGTCTTAAAAAACTAAAAAGATAAAATAGTCTTTAAGAAAAGGAGAAAAAGCCGGGCGTTGGTGCGCACGCCTTTAATCCCAGCACATGGAGGCAAGGCAGGTGGATTTCTGAGTTCGAGCCAGCCTGTCTACCGAGCGAGTTTTCCAGGACAGACCGACTAATAAAGAACCCATGTCTCGAAAAAAAAGCAAAATAAAACAATTAAAAGAAAAGGAGAAAAGCACTGTTTTCTGGATTTACTAAGCAAAGCAAGCAGAGTTCAAGCACCTGAATTACCTGAGTTTCAGAAGAGGGCTTCACAGTAAGTTCTGTCTCTATTTCTTATTCTTCTAAATAAATGATCACTAACTAAAGACCTCATTGTCTAGTTCAAATTCTAGTTCCGCCATATACTATCTCTTTCCAACTTCAGCATGTAAAGATGGGTCAGCATTATTTTTCTTTTATGAACAAACTAAGAAAACTCTGAAAATAGTCCAGGTCCAGGATAACGTAATAATGAAAGTGCCACCAGAAGCCGTGAAATTTTTATTCTTCTAAATAACTTTTAGATAACTTCTAAATAACTTCTAAAAGTTTTCATTTACTAGATGTCTAATAATGTCCTATGCATGTGATTGTGGTGCATGCACACACAAACATACACCACACCAAGTTTATTTTAGAATCCAAAATCAAATCCTAAACACTATTCTCCTTAAAAAAAAAAAAAAAAAGACAAAAGAATCTGATGAACAATTGCCCATTTTTATAGCAAAGAAATATTTTACAAACAGAAAATAGGAAGAGCCATAAGACTAACAATGAAAGAAAAAACTAGCCGGGCGGTGGTGGCGCACGCCTTTAATCCCAGCACTTGGGAGGCAGAGGCAGGCGGATTTCTGAGTTCGAGGACAGCCTGGTCTACAGAGTGAGTTCCAGGACAACCCGGGCTACACAGAGAAACCCTGTCTCGAAAAACCAAAAAAAAAAAAAAAAAAAGAAAAAAAAGAAAAAACTAAGAGAATTAATACAATTGAAATATAAAAAAAATAAAATCAAAACCAATCTCTACACAAATCCCTGAAGCTATCCTCCTACTGGAAAATCTGGTGACTATTCTCAATTTGTCCAAAATGCATCATAATATGGGATGAGTACCTCAAGGAGAACAATCTTAAATACTTTGAATTTTACCAAGTAAAGGTTATACTTCAAAAATTCTGTATACACCTTTTTCATTCTCCACTCTTCCTATAGAAGTGAAGAAAGAGCCTACTTTGTGTCTTTTACCTTCAAATATAGCCTGGCAAAGACATGAAGTTGCCATCTGGCTTAAATATCTCCAAATGATGAGCTGGTATAACCACACAGAAACCTAGGAGGATAGTGCCTGGAGATCCTTGTAATGATGTAGGTGTAACAGGGATTAGTTCTTTGTTTCTGGCATTATACAATTAGAGTAAAACAGTGTTTCATCATTGCAGCCTACATGTTACATGTCAATGTCATACAGGACATTAATAAAAACATCAGTGTAGGTCTCATCTCTCAACAAAACATCAACAGAGATCACTACAGAAAACTACAACTTATCAAAACTCAGAGAACAAGTGAGGTGCCCAGCCCCAACTGATAAATCTGCAACACAACTGCTGAACAAAAGGTTTAGGAATCTTAAGAGGAAGTGAAAACCTCTTAAGAGCCAGAAGAATAGGAAGTTTGAAAACAGAGCTTTCTCTTAGAAATGCCAGAGAAGCTACACCCATAGAGACTCATCAACATGGCTGCCTCAACAAGACCTGAACTAGGAAGACCCTAGTAGACAGGGAAATGAAATCTCATGGGGACCTGAACCCTAAACAAATAACTACAAATGACTAGGAATGCTGAGAACAGGAAAGTCTGAACAAGAAAGTCCTACTGGTTATCCAATTCTAAGTGGTCAGCCCTGAACTCATAATCATATGCATGGACTAAAGTTGCATTTATGTAGTTAGGAATGTATGTATGTAACAATTTTAAAAGCCATGAATTTGAGGAGAAGGTATGTGGAAGGGGTTAGGGGAAGGAAAGAAAAGGGGAAATGATGTAATACTTTAATTGTGTGTGTGTGTATGCTTTTTTTAAAAAAGAGCTCCAGCATGGTGGCCAGGAGGTAGAGGCAAGAAGATCTGTGAGTTCCAAGGACAGTCTAGTAGTCTACAAAGTGAGTTCAAGGACAGCCAAGGTTACACAGAGAACTCGTCTGGAAAACCAAAAAAAAAAAAAAGAGAGAGAGAGAGAGAGAGAGAAAAAGAAAAACAATAGCTCCAAGTAAATGCTTTAAAAACACACTAGGTTTAGACTTTAGTTCTCTGAACATTCCAATTTGGCCCAAGTCAATATGACAAAAACTAAAAGGAATGAACCGAACGCCCTACGATCGACCACATGAAGAACACAGCTAGGAAAAGAACCTAGCCAAACTACGAGACACCAACCAAAATGCTTAACATTTGAAGACTTAGAACTAAGTACAATGGGGCTATAGTGGAGGCTCAGCAGTTAAGTTTTTGCCTTACAAGCCAATCCTTGGAACTCATATAAAGGTGGAAGGAGAGAGCCAATTTGACAAAGTTGCCTTCTGACCTCAACATGCTTGCCATGGTACATGCATCCACATATGCATCATGCACATATACAAAATAATACATTAATAGCAGGCTCTTTCTACCACTGGAGTATCTTTCTGATGAGTGTGTATGTATGTGTGCAGGTACACATGTATTTGAGGAGTGTATGAGGTGGTCAGGGAGGACATTCAACTCCTTTAAACCAAGTGTCTCTAGCTGACCTACAGCTGAACAATTAGGTGAAACTGGCAGGCCAGTGAGCCCAGGCATCTTCCTGTTTTCTGTTTTCCCAGCAATAGTATTGCCAGAATGGGCTACTACATACAGCCAGAATTTGTATATTTCTTGGTCTCAAATTCAGGTTCTCATGCTTCATAGAGACAACCATTTTATCTAATGAGCAAGCCATCCCTCCAGCTGGACAGTACTTATATACTTCTAGAAAGCATTAAGTTGCTTGACCTAACACTAAAACATACACAAAAGCATAGTAGTAAAAACATAGTAAAAGTATAAAATGTATAGGTCCACCAAAGAGAGATAAAATATAAAATACAGGTCCTAAGGAGTAATGTAAGAGATTACATAATTCCAAGGCTTTAGTTATGTGTATGTATGTGATTTCAGATGTCCCTGGAGGTCTGAGGAGTTGGACTCCTCGAGCTGGCATTACAGGCAGTTATAAGTCTGACATGGGCACTTGGAACCCAATCAGGTTCTTTACAAGAACAATATAAGATCCATAAATCTCCAGACCCATAATTCCATGTTTTTATGATTATGAATTCTAGTTACTTTCTTTTTTTTTTTTTTTTTTTTTTTTTTTGGTTTTTTGAGACAGGGTTTCTCTGTATAGCCCTGGCTGTCCTGGCACTCACTCTGTAGACCAGGCTGGCCTCGAACTCAGAAATCCGCCTGCCTCTGCCTCCCAAGTGCTGGGATTAAAGGCGTGCGCCACCACCGCCCGGCTTCTAGTTACTTTCATTGAAAAAAAAAGTATATCTATTATTTAAAACATGGAGACAAAAAGTGGCAGGAGATATGCTGGGCTGTAACTCACTGGCACAGTGCCTGCATGAGGCCCTAGGTTCAACTGCTATCACTGTATGGGTGCACACACACACACACACACACACACACACACAAATTGTTTTTCGGTTATAGGCCTAGCAGGCTTCAAATTAAAAGTACTGAGAAAACCTACAAGTGAATCAACCAAGATGTCAGCCTGAACTACCACACAGTGAGACTCTGCCTCCCAAGTGCTGGGATTAAAGGCGTGCGCCACCACCGCCCAGCTCCAATCCCATTTCTAACCTTCAACCCAAGGGTGCTGGAGCACATAGCTCAACAGTTAGAAGCACTTGTTGCACAATCATGAGGACTGGAGTTCTGATCCCAGAACCTCAAGCAGGGCATCTGCCAACACTATTTTTCCAAGTTGTAAAGGTCTAATGTCTTTTCTGGCCTCTTACAGGTGCACAGGTACATGAATTCCCACATACATATGCACATACACTCACACATACAAATAAACCTTTAAAAAATAAAAACAAACACATAGGGGTTAGAGAAATGGTTCAATGATTAAGAGCATTTGCTGTTCTTCCAGAAGACCAGGTTCAATTTGCAGCACCCACAAGGCAGATCGTAATCATTTGTTCCAGGGGATCCAATACCCTTATCTGACCACTTTAGGCATTAGGCACTTAATAGTCCACACACAACAAGCAAGCAAAACAGTCACACACATAAAACAAGGAATAAAGTAGAATGTGATAATGCATAGCTATAATTCAATACCTGGGAGGTATGGAGTTCATGGACACCTTGAGTTACATGAACCCTCTTAAATAAACAAATAGGAAAATTATATTTTGTTAGATTCATGTGGGAAGAGGCTTCTCTTTGTGGGTTTTCTTTCAGTAAATTTATTGAGCTTCCCAGATAATGGGTAAGGGGTTACTTATAGGAGTGTAAGGGATTCTAAAACAGAGCCATCACTGAAAAGTCTCACCTTCGTATGAGAGATGACTTCTCTATGGCTGCCCTTCAGTTAACCTTCCATACTCCAGCACCCACTAGTTTGGGGTGTTTGTTGCTATTTGTTTCAAAGCAGGGATTCTCCTGTAACAGAGCCCAGGCTGTCCTGGAACTCACTATGTAGACCAGGCTGGCCTTAAACTCAGATCTGCCTGCCTTTGCCTCCCAAGTGCTGGAATTAAAAGGTGTGCATCACCACCCAGCCCTAGTTTGGATTTTTTTATACAAGGTTTCACTATAATCTTGGGTTAGCCTTGAAGTCATGATTCTGTCTCTGACTCCTGAATGCTGGGAAAAACCTATCACATATAGGTATATTCTAGGGTTGAGGGTTAGAAATGGGATTGGAGCCAGGCGGTGGTGGTGCACGCCTTTAATCCCAGCACTTGAGAGGCAGAGGCAGGTGGATTTCTGAGTTCGAGGCCAGCCTGGTCTACAGAGTGAGTTCCAGGACAGCCAGGGCTATACAGAGAAACCCTGTCTCAAAAAACCAAAAAAAAAAAAAAAAAAAAAAAAAAAAAAAAATTGGAGTTGGGAGTAATGAGTAACCCAGGATGGCCTTTAACTGTTTCACCTGCCTCTAATGCAGACCGGAATGCAACACCACGTCCAGTTCTTATTCTAGCTTTGAAGTTGTTGGGCTTTTGCCTTTCCAAGTTTCACTAAAATCAACTCTTCTCTGTAGGAAAATAAGGGATATGTATTTGGCCCAGACTTTCGTCTTGCTACACATCTGTTCCCAGACTCTTCTCAGCAATGGGATAGGGGATAGGGGGGAACTTGATGATTTAAGCTCTTGCAATCCATTAATTAATCCAGACAGCAGCCCTAGGTCAGTGTCAGATCCCTTTAGAGCCGGATGAGAAGGTATACACATTGGAGTAAACAGACCTTATCCAAGGTCATGATGCAATCAGATTAAAAAAATTAGATTAAAAAAAAAAAATTTTAGGGCTGGCTAGGAAGATGGTAAAAGAGCTTGCTGCACAAACATGAAGATCCTCAGAACCCATGTAAAATCAACCACATGGAAACAGTATTCCTAATTCCAAGGCTTCTATGGGAAGATGGCAAGAAGAGGCAGAAGTATGAAGACTAGGTAGCCTGGCATACACCAGAAAAACAAACTGCCTCAAACAAGAAGCATGGACCAACGCTAAGGATTATTCTCCGATCTTTGAGTGCATATGCCATGAAATGAGCACTGTCATTTGCATGCACGAATATGAATACAGATGTACAAAAACAACTCTAGGCAACTTTTAAAATAATCCTTCCTTTTACGTAATAAACAGACTTTTAAGAATACACACACAGATTTGATAAATAATGTTTATCCCTAAAACAATATTTCTTGAAAGAAACAGATTTTTAAGAGATTAGCAGCTGACATTAAACATTCTATCCTCTTGTCTCAGTCTTAAATATTAGGATTACAGGCATGTATCATCATCATGCCTGGCAACAACTTTACTTTAAAGAAAATTAAAATTAAAGGAGAATCTTTGCCCAGTATGTTAAGATACTCCTGTAATGCTAGAATTCAAAGCAAAGTACTGAGTTTGAGGCCAGCCTGGGCTGCTCTGGGAGTTTCAGGCTACCTTGATAAAAATATCAAGACCTTGTCTCAAAACAGAACAAAACAAGGACTGAGAATATATAGCCCTTGGTGCTTCACAACTTGCGGAACACGAACAAAGCCTTCCATCCTCAGCACCAAAGGAAGGAAAAACTGATACCATATAAAATTCTTAACTAGCAACTCTTCTCACAGAAATTGTATCAATGCTGAAAGCTAAACAACTTCCTGCACAGAAGAAACGTTACCTAGGAACCTAATCAATCAACACATTAAAGTCTTGGAAAGCACTCTGACTCTCAACAGCAGTCTGAGCACTCCTGACTCTCAACTGTTCTGTTAGACAAAAGGGCCAATCTAACCAGAAAGTCTCTTCCAAATTAGCTGATATAAAATATGGCCAATTCCAGCAACAGAACAAGGCAGACAGGAAATCTGACCACCCAATCCCCACACCTCTATATCTGCTAAGAGTTGTTCTCAAAATGGTCAAGTTTCTTTACAAGTCCCGAAAACTGTAATAAGGCAACCGGAGCACTGGTTAAAACCCATGTAATATAACCCACACTTAACTAGGCAAGTGACCATCACTTATTAAATACTAGAGAGCTACTCTGAATTGCTGCAATGTACCTGTGTAACTGCAACAAGACAAAACCTCACATGTTCTCTACAATCAATTTGGTCCTCATTCCAGGAATGTTGCTCTTTGCTTTTATCTAGAAAAATAGCTACAGCAACTATTTTCCATAATAGTAACTATTTTCTTTAAAAGCCAGCCATATGCCTTTAATTCCAGTACTCAGGAGGCTGAGGCAAGTATATCTCTATGAGTTCAAGGCCAGCCTGATCTACAGAGAGTTCCAGAATAGCCAGGGCTATTACAAAGAGAAACCCTGACTCAAAACAAGAAAGTTAGGGGATAGTGAGATGGCATAGTGGGTGAAAATACTTTTCACTTGTTGCACAAGTCTGACAACCTGAGGTTGATCCGAGACCCATATAAAAAAAAAAAAAAACCAGATGTGGTGGCATGCATCTGTGATCCCATCCAGCACTCTGAAGCTTTCTAGCTAGCTAGCCAGAAGTACACCTGGCAGAAACAGCACCTGGCTCCAAAACAGAGTGGACTGAGAGAACAACTCCTGAGAGTTGTCCTCTGACCTCCACAGTAGTGCGAAAGCACGTGTGCACCTGCTCACTTCCTCCCACATAAACAGAGGCACAAATAATGGAAGCTTAAAATTTCATTTCTACCCTGGTAGTTATGGCTTTATCAAAAAAAAAAAAAAAGGTTCTTATATCCAGGAAAAAAGATTTAAATGATTTTTAAAGTTTTGTGTAAGAATAGTATGTGTGTACATGTGTGAATGGGCTGCATGTATGATATATATGTGTGTTCTGATGCATGCACCAGAGGAAAGCACCAAGTACAGTCCTCTATCACTCTCTACACTAGGATGGAAGCCAGGGAAACCCCAGCAATCCTCCTGCCCACTCCCCAACTCAGTGCTGGGGTTACCAGGGAATGTAGACCATACCCAATTTGTTATGTGGTTTTTTGGATATTTGAATAAGAACTCCAGTCCTCATGTTTGCACAGTAAATAACTCTTAATCATAGAGCCAACTCTTCATCCTTTATATTTAAGACTATGTGTATTAAGTGTTTACACTACACGGGTGCCTATACCTATAGAAGTCAGAAGACAGCAATAGATCTGGTGGAACTCGATATCGATGGTTCTGAGTGGGTACTGGGAATCAAACCTGGGTCTTCCAGAAGAGCCACAAATGCTCTTAATCTGAACCATTTTGTCTCGTTTTTAGTTGAGTTCTTGCTATGTAGCCCCAGCCTGGAACTGTTAACTAGATCAGGCTGGTATGCCTTCACACTAAGTCCTCACTTATTTCTTTCTATAAATCCTAATGTGAACTCACTAAGACAGCACAGATGCTTCAGTAACTAAGGGCGCTGACCGCAAAGGGCCCAGGTTTGGTTCCCACACCTATCTGGCAGATCACAAACACCCCTCTCTAACTTCAGTTCCAGGGGATCCGTTCAATGCCCTCTTCTGGCCTCTGTGGACAACAGCCATGCCCATGGTCACATATATATAGGTCAAAAACAAAGTAAAAATCAATCACAAAGAAAACAAGCCGGGCGGTGGTGGCACACGCCTTTAATCGTAGCACTTGGGAGGTAGAGGCAGGCGGATTTCTGAGTTCGAGGCCAGCCTGGTCTACAGAGTGAGTTCCAGGACAGCCAGAGCTACACAGAGAAAACCCTGTCTCGAAAAACAAAAAAACAAAAAAAAAACAAAAAAAAGAAACAAAAGGTGGCAAGTCTACAAAACGATCCCATTATTGCACATAAACTATACTGACTATATATGTGTTTTGTGTGTGGTGTGTGTGTGTGTGTTGTTGTGTATATATATATATATATATATATATGTATGTCTATATGCCTATCCTATGTATGTAATATGTTTAAACCCTCTAAAAGCAAGCTGCCATTTTAGCAAACTTCTGCCTACCCACTTCTGTATTCCAAATATCCTTGACTTTTACTGCCCTCCAAATTAAACAAGCAAGTTCTTGAATTTGATCCCAAAACCCAAATGATAGACCAGACTTCTACAAACTGTCTTCTGACCCTCCACACTGCAAAATTATCATGGGTACATGTGTGCAAATGTACACAAACACACACACAAATAAAATGTAAAACCAAAGGAAAATGCAGAACAAATGGTGGCACACACCTTTAATCCCAGCACTATGGAGGCAGAAGCAGATAGATCTCCAGAGTTCAAGGCCAGCCAGGTGTATAGAGAGGTTCCAGGACAACCAGGGTTCACTCTTGACAAAAAAAAAAAAGTAGGGAGCTGTGATGGCACACACCTTTAACCCCAGCAAACCTGTGAGCTCAAGGCCTTGGCAAGACACGCCCCTGCCCCTTAAGCACTGTGGTAATTAGCACTCCTTACAAAGTGTGTTTTAAGTTCCTCCGTGTTCTCCAAGTGGAATTAACAAGCTCCCTCAAAGATGCTGACTTCATTACAAGAGTCTTACATGTAATGGCTATAAAGACAGAGATGAAGGATTCAAAACAACCAAAGGAAGTTAAAAATTAAAAAATAATGTTTATTGTGCCATCTGGGGTTTGATTTAAATCTGACTTTTGGTCATTACAGAAGAAGAATCTTGTGAACTCTGTCTAACTGCAGCCGTGTTAGGTTATCTGAAAGCTATCACACATTTCTATCACATTGGAGAAATTCAAGAAAATATCTACTGAGCAGCCAAATACTATACAGTGAAAATAACATTTGTACTTAAACATTTAAGTACTCAAAGAGGAAATACTTGCATTCTAAAAGAAAATAAAAAAACCAAGTAAAATTAATTTTAATGTCTCACCTCGGAAAATAAACTTAGCTGTCCCTGACACTTCTTTGAAGTAAGGTTGGCTGCTGTCTTAAACTTGAGGTTTGCATAGAGTCCTAACTCATCATTTTATTGGTTACCTTACTGTCTTGTATTTCCACAAATTTCTGTTAACTTTTAAGCACTCATACACAAATTAATGTAAACACCCTAAGTTTTCACAAGCCAAGCAGCTTAAGACCCTCACTAAGAAAACAGGTACAGACCAAAGCTCTCTAAGTACCATTAATTAAAGATACAAAGCTAAGAACAAAAGGAAATAGAAAGGCTTTCATAATTCTCCCCCTTATATTCCAAAAGTATACCACAATCTCCAAATCACTTAAATTTAGCCATTAGAGTTCCAAAAACTCAATGAACAGGAATTTACAGATAAAGGAATTAGAAAAAGCTACACCATGGAAAACATTTCCTATTTCTTAAAGGTTTATTTTGCTGCCACATTTCAACTATATGAAACCACTTGTTCCAGCTTCCCTAACACAAAACACTTCCCAAACAAAGACTGTTTACGGTCTCTTAAGAAGCCTTTGTTCCAGGACCCCTCTGTTGAAGAGCTACAACTTCTGGATTTTCTTTTTTGTGGTTTTATCAACAGCAAATACTGGCAAACTCTTCCATACTGGCATAGGAGTTTGTTAAACAAAGGAGGAAGCAAGTCCCTCCACACAAAGGAGGGCTCCAGAACAGCACTAGTTATGTTTGTACATTATTTCTTCCTCTTTACCCCTCTCCTCTCAGGCTGTAGTATATAGTATTCTCAATACAAAATGGTGGCCATCATGTGTGACATTCAGAATGGAATAAAGAAAAACAAACGCACAAATCCTAAAGACTGCCATTAAGCTGCTGGCCCAGATGAGGAAATGGGTAGCCAAACCCAACCAAAGCAACTATTTTTCGAAGAAAACAGCTCTAGAAAAGGCAAAGACGGTTAAGAAAAGGACTTACCCCAGTCCTAGTATGCCACAATGCCAACATGGAGGACAACTCACAGGAACTGAACTCCTTATATTTTGGTTTCTAATAACTTAGTCAAGTTTCCTAATTTCTGGATAAAATCCCATTAATGCAAACATGCAATAGTCACATTCATCTTTCCTGATACATTACGATAAAGCTAAATCGCTCAATGTTTAAACATGGTCCACGGTTCAAAATGAAAACCTGAGGTCTAACCAGGCAAGGGTGTAACTTCTGCAGGCCTCTACAGTAAGAGAAACCTTCCTTTAAGCTACAACAATCGACCCTGTCCATCTCACCAGAAGAAATGAATCTATTTCCAAACATTTCCCCCATACTAGCTGACCTGGCCACTTATTTTCTGAGACATTTCGTTTGTTTTCAAAGTTGTCCAAGAGCAACTAAAATATGGTGTCTGTGTTTTAATTTTTCTTTCGTGAGGGTAGTGGAAAGATTAGGCTTATTCAGGGATCTCTTGCAAACAGCTTTTCTAGAACGTCTATGTACACAATCCGGTAACTAAAATGCCATTACAGAGAGCAAGTTTAAGGGAGATATGGGTAAAAGTGGGGGGAGGGGGGTCGTTTTCTTCCACTTGTGAGAAGAGCAGGGGAAGACAGAAAATTCTTAAACGGTAGGCAAGGCAGTTAAACCTTTCCAACCGTCCCGGCCGGTCCAACGGTCGTTTAGGCCAACTCAGACTCAGGTCATCCCAAAAGGTAGGCGAAAAACCTGGGGTGTCGCAGCGCATCCAGTTCCGGCTGCGGGGGGGGCGGGGAGACAGGGAAGGGGTGGGCCGGGCTCTCCGCGGACGTTGCAGCCGTTAGGGTTGTCTTCGGGGACACCCCACCCCTCACAGGCCCCCAAGCTCGAGGCCCTGGAGCCACCGCCGGAGGGCCGAGTAGGGAAGGCTAGGGACTAGGATGAAACCTCCAAGAGCTCGTCTGACATCTCCCCTACAAGCACGGCCTCTCCACCTCAGCCCCGGCCAGGCCTCCCCCGGGAGCAAAGCAGTCCCGCCCGAAGTCCGTGTGGGAGCGTCCGCCAGGATGGGCGAGCATCAGGGCCTCCGCCGTCTGGCCTGCCCCCACAATCCTCAAAGTGCCCCCCCGACCCCTGCACCCCACCACCACCACTCAGCCAGCCGCTCCAGACCGGACCCGCGGCTCCTCCCCGCCCCCAGTGGCGCTGGCCGCCCCCTGACCCAGCTCGCCCCGGGGACTCCCGAAGGCCGAGGGACCAGGTGGTGGTGGGAGACCCGGGTCCAGAGGGTGGGGCGCTCAGGTGAGGGCAGCTCCGGGCCGACGCCGCCACCACACAAAGGACCAGGGGCTCCCGCCGCCATATTGAAAACTTTCCTCCTCACACGACAACTCGCAAGTCCCCCACCCCCACCCATCACACACCCCCGCACCCCGAGGAGGAGGCGAGGACCAGCCACCAAAGCCGTGCGGGCCCAGAGCCCTGCCTCGGTGGCCGCGTCTCAGCCGGGCTCTGGAGAACTCCCCAGCGACCACCCCGGCGGCTGCCACCACTCCAGCCCGCACCGCTGCCCCCGCCGTGCAGCGCACCAGCCCCCGCGGAGTCGCACCGACCTGGCCCTCCGGCCGCCCTGCCAGAGCCGCTGTCCTCACGGCCCGCATCCCACCCGGGACGAGCCCCCGCACCTCCCTCCCACCGCCGCATCTCCCACCTTCTGAGCCACCCCAAACTTGACTGGGCCCCGCGGGACGACCGCTCCCCGCCCCCGCGCCTCCGGCCTCCCGGGCCGCGCGTCCTCGCTCCCTCCCCCAGCCGCGAGCAGGATCCGGGGTGCTGGCTGACTCACCGGCGGCGGCCGCACCTTACAGATCCCAGTCTGCTCGGCTATGGGCCGGATCTTGTGGATGAAAGCGAAGGGGTCCGCAAACTCTTCCCAGCTGGGCTCGAAGACCGGACACTCGGGGGGAGGCAGGAACTCTCCCAGAGGGCCCGGGCCCCCGAGAGGGCAGCGCCGGGCGCGGGCCTAGGGGCAGCGCGGTGGCCGGCTCCATCACCGCGACCTGAGCAGGGGCGAGCACAGGGCAGGCTCCGCAACCGCGGCAGCGAGCTCCGCTCGGTCCGAAACCTGTGCACACGCACAGCTCGGGCGACAAGTCCGACTTCTACTAGCAACGGCAACACCTAAGGCTTTTTCAGCCTTCCTCCGACGACGTCTTGCCGCTACCCCACGCCGTGCGCCTCCGCCGCCACGGCGAGGAAAAAAGTCCCCGCTGCCACCCCGAGCCAGGTCTCGCCCCGCCCCCTAACCGGGAGGGGCAGGGGCCTTCCGCCTGGGATGTTTATCCTTAGTGCTTCAGTTGACCACTGAAGTTTCAGAATTCTTACTCTCAAGAAGTTAACAAGAGAGGCAGAGTACTGAAATTGGAAGAGTCTCCAGGTAAAGAAAACAGCTTGAACACAAGAACAGCAAGGACAGACGCGAGCTCTAGTAATGAGGATAGTAATAACTCTTTGAGCACTTGCTTATCCTAGTCATGGTGTAAAGTGCAAGTGCTTTTCGGGATTGTTTAGTCTGTGAGGGGCTTAAGCGTTTGACCAAATCCGACAGACAGTTCAGACTGTTTATTGGAAAGTGGGGGTGTTGCACAGAAGTCTACACATATACAAGGTTGAACTTGAGTAAAAGAATCTTGAAATAATACAGTGAAGGAATGATGGGGCCTAAATAAATTCAGCAGAGCTATAGATTAAAATGAAATTGTAGGAAATAAAAGACTAGGAAGGGACCATAGGAATACCATACTAAGGGTCTGGCCAGTTGACATTGCTGGGACAAACATTCAGATTATGCCATGCAGATGTCATTCTAGGGAAGATATATTCACTCCTTGAGCTTGAGATGTCTCTGGTACACAGATTTCCAACAGGCTAAAAGGTACAAGTCTGAAGGAAAGAGATGAGAACTGGAGGTTTAATCCTGATATTTCATCGAAGCAATGGAAGAGCTGAAAGGTTAAGTAACTATGAAATACAAAGATGGGGGATGGCCCCAGAAAAAGGGAGCTCATAAATAGCACTTGAACACAAAATGATTTCTTTAATCTAGAAAGCAACCAAGTGTGGAAAGACTGCTTGCCACGGTATAAGGAGGGATTAGTGGATCCACAGCCCTCCCTTCAGAACAGGCCATCTCTCTTAGCCTCTGCCTTTAGTTTTTAATAGGACTAATGTGGCCAAGGCTGGCCTGGAACTCTATATAGCCAAAGATGACTTTGATCTCTTGATCCTCCTGCCTCTACCTCTTAAACTCTGGGATTACGGATGTATCCCATCACACGCAGACCATGGCTCTTCATCTTAAAAAAGGAAGAAGTTAGAAGTTAGATGTGGTAGCATACAGCTTTAATCCTACACAAAGTTCCAGGCCAGCCAAATCTGCATAATGAGATCCTGCTTCAAAAAACAAGCCCGGGGAGAGAGAGCTCAGCAGATTAAGGCCATGGCTTCTGCCTTAGAGGATGTAAACTGAATTTCCAGATCAATGCCCATCAGCTCACAACTGCCTCTTCACTCCAGCCTCAGAGGCTCTGATGTCTCTTCTGGCCTCTACAGGCAACACACACACACATTCTAAAATATTTTTAAAATATAAAAATACAAAATACAAAACAGCTTTCAGTAAAGGGAAGAAAAGTCTCAGTCTTTAATAAGCATAGAGGTACCTGGCCTCCAAAACAGTTGAGCAATTCCTGGAGAAGGCAAAACTTTTCTTAGCTCCACAGGGATTTGGAGCCTGAGTAAGTCTTCTCCTGCTGCAGAGGAGATGGAACCAAAGAAGCAGGTAACAACCTATTCAGAAAAAAAAAAAATCACTGTAAAATAAGGTGACACAGCAAGTTGTAAGATCGTGGGGGACCTAGGTAAGAAGTATAGAATTTACAAAATGTTCAAGTCAAGGTTTCACTATGTATCTCTGACTAGCCTGAGACATATTGAGCAGGCTGGCTTCAAACTCGGAGGTGCTAGGATTAAAGATATGTGTCACTTCACCCAGCGTGCCATATTTAACCTTGCTGATTTTTTTCATGATAATGTATTGAGGAGGGGGAAAATTGAAACAGGATTGCATACTTGTAGCCCAAGCTGGCCTGGAATTCATAATGTAGCCCAGGCTGACCTCATTCCCAGGGGCTAGAATTTCAAATGATCCATCATGTTGGCTGAAAAAATTATTTTATTGTCGCTCTTGGCCCTGGCCCTGGGTGTTATATGAGTTGTGTGCCTTTGAGGGTCTTCCTGGAGTTGATTTCCTGTCATGTTCTCTGCCTTGGGAGAGCATAGTACTTTCACCCTTGACTTTGACATCCTACAAATCAAGTAGGTTATAACTTTAAGACTTCTGGACATACATGAATTGTGGGTATTTAACTGGAGGGTACGAGCTTAGGAAAAAATCTAAGTTGTCTATGGCCTAGGCATCTTTTCTCACTCCCAACTTTCAAGGTCTACTAGTCCTGCTTCCTCCATTTCCGGTAGTGATCCTAAATGATGAGATACTACTGCTCTCAGATCAAGCAGCAGCTATTTGGCTCCACACCCACCCAGAGAGACGCTGATGGAGCCGGCGGTTGCCAAGCTAGTAAGGAGAACCTAGGGCCTGAGAGGGATCTCTACTTAAAGGCAACTGCTCCCCCGCCCCACCGAAGACGCTTCCCCTTGCCCTTTATGATGTGTGTTTACATGGGCGGAGGGATCCCTCTCCAGCTGACAGCCACACCGCGGCCGGCTCTTCTTTTTTTAAAGAGCCTAGCCACAGGCGATGATTGGCCGCGACCCGAGCCGCATCAGCCTCCGGGGGCGGGGCCCGCTCCGCATTGTCTAGTGTGGGGCCGGCTGGACGCCCCAGAGGCCGGACCTGGCTAACCCCGGCCTGGAGGTCCCGGGTCTCGGGTTCCCAGAGGGCTGGGAGCGAGGACTGGGCGGAGCCACAGCGCCAGGTTCTCGGGGAAGAGGGGCTGCAGCCCCGGCGGCCGGAGTAGAACCGAGCCCGCACGGAGTGCCACGTCTCCAGGAACACCCCCCCTTACTCTTGGACAACACTCCGCCTCCGCCCCGGACTCCGTCCCCCAACCACCCCATGAGTGCTGGAGAGCCTCTAAATACATCTCTAGGGATCGATGTCTTTATCCGGCCCACTCAACCGTCAGACCTCAACCTCCTCCAGCAGGCTGAGTTCCACCCCCGGCCTGCACCCCAAAAGCGCAGCCTGTGCCCTAAATCTGCCTGCTGGCCTAAGAGGCGCCGGTCCTCCTTCCGGTCGCCGTGCAGTAGAGGCCAGGCTTCTGGGTTCCAAACGCGAGGAAGGACTTTTCCTCTCGCTCTCCGTGGTTGTTGCTCCCACCCCTCCCGCCTGGCTCGGGGTCTGAGCCGCAGATGAGAGGGGGGGAGCAAGCCTGGCTCCCCAGAAGCCCGGAGGGGGCGGTGGCTGGCGCAGCACGTAGCGCACGTGTCGGCCCCGCTCCCCACCCCCTCCGCACGGCTGCCGCCTCGACGGGGCTCCGGTGTCGTCCGCGTGCCTTCCTTCCGCTCTGGCCTTGAGTGCGTCGGGTCTACTACTGCCCGTATTTTCCCATCCCCATCTCCTGTTTTCCCAAGTTTCAGCGATGCACCATCGCAGTTTCTCATCTCCAGTTCAGTGACAACATCTGAACTCAGCACCTTCCGTGCTCTGGAATATTTGGTGTCAGGTGTCCCCTGGAGCAGCCATGGGCCATCCCTCTGCTTTACTTGTTTTGTGTCTTTCCAAAACGTCTCGTTGCTACTTTCTCTTTCTAGTTTTAGAGTTCGGCATCTGTTTCTCAGCATAGTCCCTGCTAACTCCGCAGCACGTGCCCCACCCCTTGGTAAGCCGCTGGAGGGAAGGAGTAAAGTCAGTACCAGGCACGTGGGAGCTGCTCCACAAATATTTGTAGAAAGGGAGGGGAAATGAATGGCCTTGAGTTTCTGTGACTCCTATTGTCTGAGGATGAAGCTTTGGGCTGGACACCGAGAAGAATCTACTTGTCTCACAATAATTCGATGGCGAAGTGTTGGACAGCCCACGCAGTGTGTGAATACAGTGAGATAAAGCGTCCTCCCCATTCCCTCCTCTGCTTAATTCCACTGGAATCAGTATCCCTCCCTCTCAGCTGCAAGGCCTTCCCTATGGGATATCTGTACTCTCTTGGTCCCCACCCCCCCAGCTGACACCGTGATAAAGGGTCTCATTACGGGCTCTATCCTTGGAAAGCGGGTCTGGTCTTGGGGAAGCATCTTTTAACTAAACAACACCTCCTCGATCCCTACACGTTTCTGAGGCGCACATACAAGGGAGGGGAGGAGGGGAAGACCTCTCCTAGACTGGCACTGTACCAGAGCTATAGTCCCAAACCCTGCCCCTTGCCACTCCCGGGATCTCTGCTGACTCAGCAGCTCAACTGCAAGCCAGAGTACACCTTCGGTGTAACTGGGTGTGAGACCCAAAGAACTAGACCCTTGTGTGGATCAGACACTCTCAAGTGGAATGTTCCCACGGTGGTGCTGGCCCTACCCACAGGGGCTGGGAGGGGCAAAGGAACCCTCACCAAGGCTTGGGCTCCAGGAGTTTCTTCCCCATTCCGGTTGGGCCACTTTGGAAGCCTGAGACTGTCAAGGAACAGTATTGAATATTTTTATGGCTTGTTTTGGAGACAGGGTCTTTCTGTGCAGCTCAGAATGGCCTCAGATTCACAAACTGACCTCAAACTCACAGCAATCCTCCTGCTTCAACCTCCCTTAGTTTTGAGGCAAGGAGCAATCTTGTGCTACTGAAGGGTGAGAGGAAAGTCACACTCCCTGTTTATCCCCAGCTCTCCTAACTCCTCCTCTCAGCATGTCCTCTGAGATAGCTCAAAGGTTTAGAATTCTCTGTATCTGGGATGTAACACGCTGGAACCTTCCAGAGCATCGCCAGACCTATCTAATTGAAATTTCCCATCCAGCTAAATTACATTGTATGTTCATCATAGCATGGCTTCCTAAATGCAAAAGGAGACTTTTTTTTTTTTACATTTTTCTTCCCTGACAGGAACAAATAATGTGGAAAAGAAAAAGAAAGAAAGAACAAAAGAGAAAGAAAGAAAACCTGAATACTGCATTATTGCTCTATCGTAAGTCAGGGCCACTAGCCAGGAGTCATTCATAGTCTCCTAGACACAGCAACCCTATGAAAAGTAGTAGGTGGTGTTGCTGTCATCATTTTTCAGATAGAGAAACTGAGACTCCCAGAAGTCAGCCAAGATCACTCTGATAACAGCTGAGCCAGGATGAGAACGGCAGTCAGTCAGCACCTGCCTTTGATCTTTCCCAAACACTAGTCTGTCTTCTGAAAACTATCAGACATAGGAACTTCCCCTCATCTCCCACCAGCTGTGCCTTCACCTTCTGCCTGGGTCCCACGACTTCTTCCCAGGGCACTGTGGCTGCACACCACACTCTAGTCATCCCCAGTGTTTTGTTTACATAGGAGCAGATGTTTCACAGAATGTCCTTATACCGTGGTGCACCTGTATGCTGGTTGAGCCTTGTGAAGTTGATTTTTGTGACCCATGATGGACTGTGTTTGAGAATAGACTGCTCTAAGGCTAGTTTTTCCTACAGTTTTGCCAACTTTAAAAAGCTGCACGAAGGTACAGAGAGAGAAGCAGGTGAAGCTGCTGAAACGCCACCAGGCACAAGCCTTGGAGAAAAAAGTCCCACTAACTAGTAACATTCTGATCTTTGGCGTATAGCTTCCAGAACTGTCAATCAATGTGTCCAGTTTAAACACATTCCTTCAAATCGGTCTTCTCGATATACAGATACATCTAAGTGATGGAAATGTATGTGTATGATACGGATACATAGTCACAAATCTTACTGATTTACTTTCCCTAGAGAGCCCTTAGAATTACCCACAGCAAGTCTTCCTCAAATACCTAACTAATCTTTAATTTCAGCCACTGCCCCTCCCTCCCCCACGTCTCCTCGCTGACCCGAGAAACACTGTCCCCATGGTATAGAAAGGCGCTAATTATACTGTGGCTCTTCGGATTGAGTTTTGTTGCGGCTTGGTCATTTGCATTCTTCCACTCCTTCCCCTCCCCACTCTGTTTCACAGCCCATCTCCCCCAGGGGCCACTTTGTGATCCACATCTTTTTGTGTTTTTTTGGTTTTTGTTTCTTTTTTGGTTTTTGTTTTTTTTTGGGTTTTTTTGTTTGTTTGTTTTCTTTTTAGTTTTTTGAGACTGAATTTCTCTATGTAGCCTCCATTGTCTCCGAACTTGATCTGTATAGCAGGCTGGCCACCCCAGTGCTGGGATTACAGGTGTACACCACTCCCCTCCCAAGCCCTCCCCTCCCCCCACCCTTGACTGTGTTCCATCTCAGAACCCCTAAGGCAAAATTAGTGCCAAGCCTAAGGCCAAGATGTATGTAAGTTCTTCCAATTTTTGTTTAATTTGGGGTTTTTGAGATGGGCAGTCATGGTATCCTGGACTGACCTTGAACTTACTATGTGGTCCAGGATAACCCTGAATTCCTGGTCCTCTTTCCTCTACCTCCCAAATGCTGGAATAACAGGTGTTTGCCACCACACTGATTTTTTGTTTGTTTAGTTTGGTCGCCCCTTTTATACAGACTCGTACTGTATAGCCCTGAATGGCCTGGAATTTCCAATGTAGATAAAGTTGGCCTGAGCTCAGAGATCTACCTGCCTCTTTGCCTGGAATTAAATCTAGCTCAACTAACTTGATTTTTTTGTTTTTTGTTTTTTAATTCAGATTTTCAAACAGTGTGGCCAGATTGTGTGGAGCACGGCCTCTCCATCAGCCAGATGAAACCAGTGGGCTGATGGGTTCCCTTGGTCCCAAAAGAAACAAAGATTGTCAGGAGAGCAAGGCAGAGCCCCCTGGGGAGAAGTACACAGAGAGGGGCATGTTCGACACCATCCCTAACAGGGTTAGAGGAGAATTCTGACTTCAGCCAAATTAAAGTCCTTAGCAAGGACTTGGACATCTAGGGCCAACAAGCACTGTGCTGCAGGTTAACAACTGCCCCTAACTGCGATGTTGACAAGGACCTACAGAGAGGGGTCAAGCCTCTGTCAGATTTATTCTTTCTGTTTTGTTTTTTGTTTGTTTGTGTCTGCCTCCTCTAAATCCTTCAGAGAAGTAGGAATCTGGTGGTAACAGACAGACAGTCTCTCTGAGTGGTTGTGTATCCAAAAGTACAGAGCGCACAGCAGTGCGGAAACCAGGGAGCTGGAGCTCTCAAACATTCAATGAAAAGAAGACCAAGTGGGCTGAAGAGATGGCTCAGTAGTTAAGAGCACTGACTGCCCTTTCAGAGGTCCTGAGTTCAATTCCCAGTGACCACATGGTGCCTCACAACCATCTGCAATGTGATATGACATCCTCTTCTGGTGTGTCTGAAGACAACTACAGTGTACTCATATACATAAAATAAATCTTAAAAAAAAAAAGAGAAAAAAGAAGGCCAAGCTGACTTCAATGGTAGAGAGTGGTGACTGTAGACTACTTGTAATCTAAGTAGTCAATAGGCTGAGAGACAGGAGGATTGCTACTGAGACCTAGTCAAGAGTGAGAGATCCTTATTTACAGAAGTAAAATTTCATTGAGTTCCTGGTACATGCCACGTATGAGTATGTGGATGGTGCTTTTAAATTTTTACAAGAACCCTTGAGCTATAATCTCAGCACTTGAGATTATAAAAAGGTGAAAGCATACAAATCAGAAGTTCAAATGTTTATTTTTATTTATTTATTTATATTTATTTAAAGACCAGGCTAGCCTTGAACTCTCAGAGATCCACCACCCCAGTCTCCTAGTGCTGGGATTGATGGTGTGCACCACTATGCCCAACTCAAATATTTAGTTTATGTGTATGGTGTTCTGCCTACATGTATACATGTGCCTGGTGCCCACAGAGCGCTCTGGAGCCCTGGAACTAGAGTTACAGAAAGCTGTGGTTGCCAATATGAGTGAGGAGTCTAAAGCCTGCCTGAGTTACGGAGTAAAGTCAAATCCTGTCTCAAACAACAAAAGAACCCTCAGGCACTTGAGGTAGTCATCTGTCATCTTCTCTTGATAGGGGAGGAGCTGGGCTTCAGAAAGACTGAATCATTTGGCCAAGATCACATGACAAGTTAAACAGAAGCAGATTCTAGCCTAGTTTATCTGAGCCTATAATCTGTCTGGTTTTTATTTTTCATTTGTTTTTATTTTAGTTTTGACAAACTAAAAGACAGGATTTCTCTTGTAACCCTGGCTGTCCTGAGCTCCCATGTGCGTTTCAACTACACTTTGTCCACAGCCCTCCTCTGCCTCCTGGCGCCGTCGCTCCCCCAGCATCTCTCATAGTGTTTCTTGCTGAACAGATCACTGTCAACTATCAGGATTCTCTCATAACCCATGAGTTCATAAAGACTGTTGAGCATGGCTCTCCAGGCCAGGTACTATGCTGTAGATATAGCACCAAATGAAACAAAGTGTCAACCAAAAAAAAAAAAAAAAGCCGGGCGGTGGTGGCGCACGCCTTTAATCCCAGCACTTGGGAGGCAGAGGCAGGCAGATTTCTGAGTTCGAGGCCAGCCTGGTCTACAGAGTGAGTGCCAGGACAGCCGAGCTACACAGAGAAACCCTGTCTCGAAAAAAAAAAACAAAAAAAAAAGAAACAAAGTGTCCTTCTGGAGCTTACAATTCTAGGCTAGTGAACAGTGACAGACCACACACACAACAAACATGGTCAGGAAAACATAACAGATCATCCAGTACGTAGGGAAGGGGAGAAGTGGTCCTGAGAGGCACTGGGCTCCATTAGCCAGTGACTGATGCAGGTCAGCAAAGAGAGCATCCAAGCTTAGGCGCGGTGGCAAGGAAGGGCAGCAATGGGGTAAACCTACAGAGGAGTGTTCTAAAGAACAACATGTTCAAAGACCCTGACTCAAGAGTCCTATATGCCTTAGAGGCCATCCTCCAAGAAAACAAGCCTCTAAGTCTAGCGGGAGACATGTCACAGGCAGGCCATAATCAGGAGCCAGGGCTTCCTTTTGTTTGCAGTGAGAGGCCCTCAGAGAACTGCAAGAAGAGGAGGGACCTCACCTGATTTAGGATTTTTCTTTTTCTATCTATCTATCTATCTATCTATCTATCTATCTATCTATCATCTATCTATCTATCTATCTATCTACCTATCTACCTATCTACCTATCTACCTATCTACCTATCTACCTATCTATCTACCTATCTACCTACCTACCTATTATGGTCTTTTCAGATGGTTATTCTGTATAGCCCTGACTGTCTTGGAACTCTGTAAATCAGGCTGGCCTTGAACAGAGATCTGACTTGTTCCTGTCTTCCAAGTGCTGGGATTAAAGGTGTGTATCATTAAAGGCCTGCTTCTTTTCCTTTTTTAGGTCTTTTTATGAAGTCTATGTTGGCTTATAACTCATGATACTCCTACCTTAGACTCCTGAGTACTAGGATTCCAGACATATGCTACCACATTAGATTTTATCTATAATTTTAATTTTTAAAAATATGTGTATAAGTTTTTTGCCTGTATGTATGTATGTATGTATGTATGTATATACCACATGTATGTCTAATGCATGTGGAAGTCAGAGGAGAGCATCAGATTCCCTAGAACTAGAGTTACAGGCTGTTTTGAGCCATCATGTGGGTTCTATGACTTAAACCTGGGTTCTCTGCAGAACCATCAAGTGTTCTTAACCATTGAGCTATCTCCCCCACCCTTTGAGTTGTAATTTTTACTTTGGAGGTAGTTTGTTTGGGGTTCTTGTTTGTTTGTGTTTTGTTTTGTTTTGAGATAAGGTTTCACTATCCAGCACCACACACACACACACACACACACAGAACGAGGGGGGAGGAGGAGGGAGGAGGGCTGGGATTAGCCAGAGAGAGTGAGAAGGAACATAAGAAGCTTTAGGACCCTGTGCACTGATATATTAGGAAAGAGATGAGCCAGGGGAAGGCGGGTGTCAGAAAGCAAGCAGTTCCAGGTGGAATCAGAACTGTGAATCTGCTGAAAAGGAATTCAAAGTGGGCTAAAGTCCACACTGCCAAGGACTTGCTGTGTAGAGTTTCAGAGAAGTGGGGCAGAACTTGAAACATGAGTTCAAGAGAGGTATTATCCTTTTTGACTTTCCTTCCACAGGAAGATAACAGACCTGCTTTTTCCATGATGACAAAGGCTCAGCAGAGAGGGAACAGAGATCATGCAAAAGAAAAAGGATGAAGGCAAGGCTGACAAACTCAGAACGTGAGAGGAAGTCGAGGCCAGGGAAGAATCGGGAGGGAAGGAGAGACCGGGCGGAGTCGCAGGGAAGCCCTGTGTGATGGAGCAAGCAGGATGGTTCTCAGCGCGAGGTTCCTGTTTCTCTGGTCTCTGCATCTCTTTTCTCCGTTCAAAGAAAGCAGCAGCTGCTTTTTAGGGCAAATTATAATTTGTAGGTAGGGATTATGAAGCACACACTCATCGCATGTATCCTGTACCAGAGCTCCTCTGATGCTATGAGTTGGGGGTTGGGACACAATAGTAACATCACAGAGGGAGCTGAGCTCAGAGGAGTAAGCAGCAGAGACCTCAGGCTCTGTCCCTAACTCCTAAGAGTGACTGACCTGATTGCCGCTCCTCTAGCCCTTTGTTCTGTCTTCTCCAGAACAGTGTTGACCTGAGAGGGCTGAATGAGATCAGAATTCCCCGCGGCCCAACACAGGCAGGACAGAAGGGAACTGAGGTATGTCTGCTGCGCTGAGGTCTTTTAACTGTAATTATATAGCCCTTTTCCATTAAGCATACTTTTCCATGTGTTTATGGTTTGGAGAAGTCTGTTCATCTGGGTATCTTTTACAGAAGTTCGTAAGTGAATCACATGACAAAAACTCTTAAGGAAAACAGGTAAGAAAAGTTTAATCTTACTATGAGTATTTTTTTTTTTTTTTTTTTTGTAACTGTTATCAAAAAACTAGGGGAGAGATGCATGTGAATGCTTATCAAAACACTGGGTGCTGAGGAAGGGCTCAGCACTTATGAGCATGACATGCTCTCTCACAGGACCTGAGCTCAGTTCCTAGTACCCATGGCAGGAGCTCACAACCACCTATAACTCTAGTTCTAGGGGACTCAACACAGACACAAGCACATAATTTAAA
This sequence comes from Mastomys natalensis, assembly GCA_021653895.1. Taxonomy (NCBI): domain Eukaryota; kingdom Metazoa; phylum Chordata; class Mammalia; order Rodentia; family Muridae; genus Mastomys; species Mastomys natalensis. The sequence goes on from JAJTUV010001260.1 coordinate 177,953, forward strand.
AAAAAGAAAATTAGACTGGAGAGGTGGCTCAGCCACTAAAGGCTAGGCTCACAATCCAAAAGAAAAAAAAGGGAAAAAAAAAGAAGGAAAGAAAGAAAAAAGAAAGAAAGAAAGAAAGAGAGAAGAGAGAGAGAGAGAGAGAGAGAGAGAGAGAGAGAGAAAGGAGGAGAGGGAGGGAGGAGGAGGGGGAGGGAGGGGAGGGAGGAGGGAAGGAAGAGCTGGGCAGTGGTGGTGCATGCCTTTGATCCCAGCACTTGGGAAGGAGAGGCAGGCAGATTTCTGAGTTCGAGGCCAGCCTGGTCTACAGAGTAAGTTCCACGACAGCCAGGACTACACAGAGAAACCCTGTCTCGAAAAAAAAAAAAAAGAAAGAAAGAAAAAGATAGAAAGAAAAAAAAAAGAAAGAGAAGAAAAAGAAAGAAAGAAAGAAAAAAGAAAGAAAGAAAGAAAGAAAGAAAGAAAGAAAGAAGAAGAGGAATTTAGAAATTTTGGCCTGGTGTGGTAGCATATGCCCTTTAGTCCTCCCACTTTGGAGGTAGAGGCAAGCAGTTTCAGGACAGCCAGAGCTATCCTGATGAGAGACCCTGTCTCTAAAAAACAAAGGATAATAATATTAATTAACTAGTTAATTAATTTAAAAACTATTAAAAAGATGGAAGACATCCTGAGAATGAAGGAGATTGGAGAATACTGTGGCCACTGAAGCACAGAAATCACATGACTACAATTTCTTTTTTTGTGTCCTGAGTATGCAGACAAGAATGGAACTCGTTGACAAGGCCCAGGGGAGCCTTGCTTCTCATAGCTGAGGAGCAGTCAGAAAAGATAAATAGAAAAGAGCAGTCAGAAAAGAGAATAGGGCTGGATGCAGGCACCTTTGAGCCAGAGCTGGCCTGCGTCCCAGTAACCCAGCACTCACTTAACTTACTCAAGGAAACAGAATACTGTGCTAATTGAGGCCTAAGTATGAGTAAAGACAGGAGTATATTAAGAATATCTTTGGGCTGGAGAGATGGCTTAGTGGTTAAGAGCACTGACTGCCCTTCCAAAGGTCCTGAGTTCAATTCTCAGCAACCACATGGCGATCACAACCCTCTGTAATGGAATCTGATGCCTTCTTCTTGTGTGTCTGAAGACAGCAACAGTGTACTCACATATATAAAATAAATAAATCTAAAAAGAATATATTTGAGCTGGGTGGTGGTGGTACAGGCCTTTAATCCCAGCACTCAGGAGCCAGAGACAGGTGGATCTCTGAGTTGGAGGCCAGTCTGGTCTACAACGTGAGTTCCAGGACAGCCAGGGATACACAGAGAAACCCTGTCATAAAAAACAAACAAACAAACAAACAAACAAACACAACAACAAAATCAAACTGTTAACCACCACTGCGTGGCTAATAGTTTGACTTTTGTTTTTGTTTTAAATGCATAGAGTACAATGCTCATCTGTTTCCAGAACAAACTGGCATGTTAATAGCGTTATTCCAGCTAGCCCTTATCATTTTGAGCGGGGAAACTTTGGGAGAGTTGAAACTCCAAACAAATATATGAAGAGAGACAGCAAATGTCATCACAGGACAGGTGACCTTCTTTCTCTAGGAAGGGAACAAGGCTGGGTTCTGTCAGGTTCCCAGATCAGTGTGTGTTCATGTAAATCATGTCATCTTAGGGCAGGGGAGGATAGGGCAGGGAGGAGCACGGTCTCCCAGTGTGCATACTGACCTCTTGCTCTAGGAGCCCTATCCCAGTGCAGACACGATGCGGTGTTCCATCAGGCAGTACTTCAGAACCTCTGTGGCCCTCATATTCCTGTGGCTCGTCACCATCCTGCAAGTCCCTGAGAAAAATGAAAACATCAAAAATGTGGTGACTATTCTTTGGGAAACTGGAAGTGCATGGTGGGAGAGCTGAGGACTGGCAGGTTGCCCAAGGACCCTGGACTTTCCTTCCAAACCTTTCCCTCGGAGTGGAGCTAGGTGTAGATCTAACCATTATTCCATAAATTAGCTACCTTTGCTTGTCGTGTTTCTCAAGGTAAAAGACAAAACAGATTCCACCAGAGCCCGTGGATCTTTTTGGCTTATGGCCAAGCACTGCGCTGGACTCTCTCTTAAGTTGGGAGAAATAAAGTCTGTTGTTTTACGAAAGGACCTATATATATTTTTTGCCTTTGTCGATGGTCCAGGTAATCAATCATGGCAGTAAGAAGAACTCCAGATCACTAGATGACTGGCAGAGCATCACCTCCAAGTATCTGAAAGAAATCCATCAGAGAAGAAAGAGTGAGTACCAGGGAGAGGGAGGGTGCAAACACTTGAATCTGCCTGACAACTCCCTGTCCCAAGACATTGACAAATCAGGAGTATGAGGAAAGAAGGACAGATAGAGGCAGTTGTTTTAAATAAGTGGGATCAGGGGATGAAGGATAGTTCAGTGGTTAGGGGCATTTGCTGTTCTTCCCAAGGATCTGAGAGTTCACATTTCCAACATCTCTCCCCGCTTCTCTCTCTTTCTCTCTCTCTCTCTCTCCTCCTCTCTCTTCTCTCTCTCTCTCTCTCTCTTTGTGTGTGTCACATACAACAAACATACCAGTTACACACATAACACTCATACACACGCATACAAAAACACTAAAAAAACAAAATAGGTGGAAACAATATCTTGATCTCATCTTACATTGTATATACACTTCTCTGCAATACCATATATCCTCACATTGGGTAAACAAGGAGTGTAACTCCCTTGTGTAACTTAACATTTCAGTCTGCAATTACAATTATGCCCTAGGGATGGCTGGCTATGTGACTTTTGTAGGATGGGAGGAGGTGGGAATGGATGATCCTGTGGCTTTTTGTTCATTTTGATAAAGGGTCTCACTATGTAGATAAGGCTGAACTCAAGAGATCCTCCTGCCTCTGCCTCTTAAGTGCTGGGACTGAAGGCATGCACCATCTTACCATGTATTTTATTTTTAATTAAGTGGATGCATGTGTCTCTGTCTATGGGTATATGTACAAGTGTCCATAGAAGCTAGATGAGGGCATCAGAGTCTCTGGAGCTGCAGTTACAGGTAGCTGTGAGCCTGCCAGTTGGGTGTTAGCAACTCAACTCAGCTCCTCTGAGCAGTAGGCACTCTTAACCACTGGGCCATCTCTCCTGCCCTCATGTGGCCTTTTTTGGAGGGGTGGCCTTAGCCATTGGTTTTTGTTGGCTTATGTGTGTATAGTATATGTGCATATACATATGTATATTATGGTGTAGGAATATGAATAGATCCCTGGGAGCTACAGTTGCAGGTATCCAGAGCTGCATGGCTTGGGTGTGAATGTAACTTTTATTTGTCAGATGTAACTGTCATCTCAGAGGCTTACTGCTAAATAAGCTCACCCTTTCTTGCCCTTTCTGAACTCTGGCTGGCTGGTTCAACTCAGCTGTTCTGGCTCAAACTCTTCTCCAAACTGACTGATTCAATCTGGGCTGTCTCAGCTTTTCACTGAATTGCTCTGCTTGGCCTCAAACTAACTCCAGCAATTTGTTCTAATCTTCTGACTCCTCACTCTCTGGCGTCAATTGCCTCTACTGCATGAACTGAATGGAACTGACCTCAACTCCATTGACTGACTGACTAAACTGAACTCAACTGACTGAACCAACTTCAACTCTACCCTCTTTTCCTGCTCTGCCTCTCGACTTATAGACTCAACCAAAATGATGAAACTCTATATCCTCCTGCCTCTGTCTCCTGAGTGCTGGGATTAAAGGCCCCACTTTGGGTGCCATTTTGCCCTGGCCTGTGGGGGCTTCGACAGGGTACCCTAAGAGAAAGGGGGAAAGAATGGAAGAGACAGGAGACACAAAGAACAGAACCAAGTCAAGTTTTCTGATCAAGGTCCACCAAGCTGTATTTTCTTCGAGATTTTATACAGGCAGGGAAGGGGATAATGTGTTTGGGGGAGTTTCACAGAAGCCAGGCCTTCTGCCATGGCGGATATCTTGCAGTGCCGATGTTTTTGTCTGGCTCAGGGCACAGCAACCACTTTCCTTAGGGCGTAGCAACCATTAGCCGCCTGTTTTCAGAAATAGCTGAGGGAAAACAAAACTTAAAACTATTCTTACTTAAAATGGAGTCTAAATGCAAAATGGAGTCAGGTTGGTTCCCAGCACATCATCATGCCTGGACCAAAGCTTTTCTTTACCTAAACCAGGCTGGCCTTGAACCATAGATTTGCTTGCCTCTGTGGTCCAGAGTGTCTGTGTTCCAGCCAGAGTAACCATGTTGCCAGATTAAAATCCCTTTTCACTTGGGTGCTATGAACTGAACTCAGGTCCTCTTGAGTATCAAGCTTTTGGATAAGGCCTCACCCTGTAGGCTGGCCTTCCCTTACTGTGTATCTCAACCTGGCTTTGAATTAAGCTTTCCTGCCTCACTATCCTGGGTGCTGGGATTAAAGGTGTGTACCCTCATGCCCAGCTTTAGAGCATTTAAATAAAAGGAAAGAGAAAATAACTGAAATATTTAAAAAAGAGTTGTGGCTAAAGTTGTCTACATGCATTTTTAGATAGAGGCATTCAATGACTAAACGGAATATATGAGTGAAAAATAAGATTAAATCACTGGTGAGAAAAAATAAAGTTAGTCGCTGGGCGGTGGTGGCGCACGCCTTTAATCCCAGCACTTGGGAGGCAGAGGCAGGTAGATTTCTGAGTTCGCAGGCCAGCTTGGTCTACAGAGTGAGTTCCAGGACAGCCAGGGCTACACAGAGAAACCCTGTCTCAAAAAAAAAAAAAAAAACCCTAAAAATAAATAAATAAATAAAGTTAGTCAATGTAAGAAAGAGCAATCACTGGATTAAAGAATATTGGAGACGGAGAGGGTCTTAGATCACAGAGCCCAAATCCTTTTGGTTTTATGGGTTTTAGGACTACTCTCTAGGGTAAAAGGAATTGGCTAACAACACAGCCAGAAGTGGCAGAACTGGGGTAAAAATCCTGGACTGGGGAAATAGAACAGCGTAGATTGGGTGCTCTCCCAGAGTGTGTGTGTATCTTAGCACCAAAGGGGGAGGAAAGGGCTCCCTGCAGTTGACAGTCACCACTCAAGGAAGTCAAGATAGGAACTCGCAGGAACCTGGAGGCAAGAGTTGATGCAGAAGCCATGGAGGGATACTGCTTAGGGCTTGCTTTATTTGCTTTCTTCCATACCCGGGACCACCTGCCCAGAGGTGGCCCCGTCCACAGGGAGTTGAGCCCGCCCACATTAGTCGTTAGTCAAGAAAATGTCACAGACTTGCCTACAGGCCCAATTTATGAAGATGGCTTTTCCAATTAAGATTCTCCTTTTCTGGATAACTCTAGCTTGTGTCATGTTGACACTAAGACAGTGCATGAGAACAACAGAAAAGTCTTGGGCTTCTGAATTCTTTTTTTCTTCCTTCCTTTCATTCCTTCCTTTCTTTCTTTCTCCTTTTTCTTTCTCTTTCTTGTTTTCTTTTTTTATAATGTATCTTCTTTAAAGGGAAGATAGGTTAGCTGAAAAGCTTAAAGCAGAAGGAATTATAATAACCATAACAATTAGCAAATATTTATCAAGTTCTTTAGCCACAAGCTTCAGGTTTAAGAAAAGACTCAGAAGAGTCGGACATGCTGGCACACAGCTGCAATCTCAATACTTAGGAGGCTGAAGCAGGAGAAACCACTGAGAGTTCACGGTCAGCTTAGACAATAAAGTAAGTTCTAGGGCCACAAGGTCTACACAGAAAGACCTTATCTTCTTGTTGTTGTTTGTTTGTTTATATTTATTTATTTTATTTATATGAGTACACTGCAGCTGTCTTCAGACATATCAGAAGAGGGCATCAGATCCTATGATCCTATTATAGATGGTTGTGAGCCACCTTGTGGTTGCTGGGAATTGAACTCAGGACCTTTGGAAGAACAGTCAGTGCTCTTAACCACTGAGCCATCTCTCTAGCCCTGGTTCGTTGATTTTGAGACAGGGTTTCTCTGTATAGCCCTGGCTGTCCTGGAACTCAATCTGTAGACCAGGCTGGCCTCAAACTGAGATTTACCCTATTCTGCCTCTCAAGTGCTAGGATTAAAGGCATGGGCCACCACATCTGGCAAAAATATTCAGAAAAAAATATTCAGAAGGATCCAGAGGCACTTAGCTTGGCATTTCTTCAACTCTTAAATATATACAAGTGATATAGTTGAAACATATTCTGAAGATGGCCTCAGGATTCTGTATGTCTAATAAAGTTGCAAATGAGGCTAAAGTTTCTAGATTGATAACTACATTTAAGAGTACAAAGAATGAGGTCCAAAGAAATGGTTCAGCAGTTATGAGCACTGGCTGCTCTTTCTGGGCACCCTCGTTCAAATTCCCAGCACCCAAATGGCAGCACACAACTGTCTGTAATTCCAGTTCCAGGGGATCTGATATCCTCACAGACTTACATACAGGCAAAATACCAATTCATATTAAATAAATAAATAAACAAACAGAGTAAAAATAGATAAATAAATAAATATTTAAACAGAACTCTTGATTTTTTTTTTTTTTTTTTGGTTTTTCGAGACAGGGTTTCTCTGTGTAGCCCGGCTGTCCTGGAACTCACTCTGTAGACCAGGCTGGCCTCGAACTCAGAAATCCACCGGCCTCTGCCTCCCAAGTGCTGGGATTAAAGGCGTGCGCCACCACCGCCCGGCTTGATTTTTTTTTTTTAAGAGTAGCAATAATGTGCACATTCTTTCTATCAAGTAAAGAAAAGAAAAGAAAAATAGGGGCTGGAGAGATGGCTCAGTGGTTAAGAGCACTCACTGACTGCTCTTCCCAGAGGTCCTGAGTTTAATTCCCAGCAACCACATGGTGGTGAGCCATCTGTAATGGAATCCAGTGCCTTCTTCTGGTGTGTCTGAAGACAGCTACCGTGTACTCATACACAATCAATCAATCTTTAAAAAAAAAAAAGAAAGAAAGAAAAATATCCCAAATAGCATCTTCTAATCCTTAAGATTTTTTTCTGTGTGCACATGCACACACACGTGTGGGTCAGTGTTCATGGAGGCCAGAAGAAGGTGCTGAATCTGGTAGCTGAAGTTACAGGCAGTTGTAAACTTCCTAACATGGGTACAGGGAACAAAACTTGTATCTTCTGCAAGACCAGAGAATGAGCCTCTGCTCCAGGCCTACTCCCTGGTACTCTAAGGTTTATTTTATTTATGACAGGGTCTCACTATGCTATGTAGCCCTTACTGAACTCACGGTCCTCCTACCTCAGCTTCCTTAGTTCCAAGGTTAGATTCCAATCCTGCCTCACCATGAGTTTCATCGTTAGCTTCTCTAATCTTTTTGAACACTCTGATCACTACCATCCACTGACAGTTGTCCCTGTTTTACCTCTCAGCATGGTTGACAGTGGGGATCACCTCAGAGTCACGGCAGGGTCAAAATGGCCTCTTGGATACACTCGCCTCCCTGTACCACGCCTCCTCCACATCTGAGCAGAGACAAATGACAGTGCTGGTTCACCTGGCAGACTCTGATCCCAACTGGCTCAGGAGAACTATCTCCCATATTTCAAGTCTCTACAAGTCCCAGATCTTGACAGGGCAATTATTATTGATCCACGCCCCACCTGATGCCTACCCCACTGTGAATGATGTCCAGAACAAGATCTCTCAGGGGCAGATCAACTCCAAGCAGAATATAGACCATGCTTTCCTCATGAGTTTTGCCACAAAGCTCTCCACATATTTCCTGTTGATAGAAGACGATGTCTTCTTTGCCCCCAATTTTGTCAGCCACATTCGCTCAAATGTGATCTACAGGAAGCCCAACACATGGGTGCTCCTGGAGTTCTCTAATATGGGCGTCCTGGGCAAACTTTTCCACAGCAGGGACCTTCCACTCCTGACTCGCTTCCTCCTCCTCTTCCATAAGGAGCGACCTCTCAACTGGCTGATCATTCATTTCCGTACCCTCCTGGCCCAGCAAAGTCCAATCCTCTGCAGGCCGTTTCTCTTCCACCACAGGTTTGACTCACTTCACTTTTGAGAACAAGACCTTAACGGGCCAGGAAAAGGATGCTCCTGTCCTCAATATCCTCACTGGAACTGTTTACACGGACATGAGGTTCTCTGACGTCCATTCCCCGGAGGAGGCCTTCACTCCGGATGAGTCATTCTTCTGGTCCGCCAATGTCAGCACAGGGAACTACTTGATAGTGATTTTGAACAATCCAGCGAACCTCAACAGAGTGCAAGTAAGAACAGGCTCCATCATGGATGGAAAGTACATCCTAGAAAAAGGACAGGTGGAGCTAGGCTATGAGCCTGAAGGAATACCCCCAAACTGTACCAGCTTTACCCTGCTGGGCCGTCTTGTGCACGGGCAGCTGGATCAGATCATTCTGGAAAGTGTTGGGTATGAAGTGAGCTGCGTGAAGCTGGCAGTGAATGCTAATCAAGCCGGTGGCCTCATGATCAGGCATATCTACATCTGGGGAGAAAATGCCGAAAGCAGAAAAGATGATCAAAAAGATGATGAGAGTTGATGCTATATCAGTGTATGAACAATTAAAAGCTCAAACCATTTCATCTAGCCAATATGAGAAATCCAAGGGAACAGTAGACAGGAAAGCAGGCTTGTGTTCCCAAATGGAGTATCCCCAGCCTCAGCCTTTGGCGGCCCTACGCACCCTGCTCACTGGGTTTGAAGAGGAAGTCTCAGACAGGCCCGGACATGTAGGACATTTCTATTGTTGCCACCCCCGCCCCAGGTGAGAAGGGAGGGGTGGAGTTTTTTTTCCAACCAAAAGGCCTTAGAGTAGGATTCCCTCATTTCTGGCTGGGTTACTTTAAGAAACCTGAGATTCAGGAAGCAATATGTCACAAGAGATAGGACAGAGAAGCCAGGTTCCTTGATTTCCCACTAGCAACATCGTCTATCACCTTCCTTCCATAGTGTGGGTGGAGACAGATATCCACTGGTACCAGAAGGAAGGGTGGGGCTGATGTGGTCAAGTTGTGGGAGACCACTGGGTCTGGGATATAAGACAGAGGTGACATCTCTGTAGGGTTACTGTGACAATCAAGGGTGATTAATGTGCGAGAGCTCATAATCATAAAACAAAAATACTTCACATGGGGTCATGATCTCACCCAGGTTCATTGGGGGTTGGAGAGACGGCTCAGTGGTTAAGAGGACTGGCTATTCTTCCAGAGGTCCTGAGTTCAATTCCCAGCAACCACATGGTGGCTGACAACAATCTGTAATGGGGTCTATGCCTTCTTCTGGTGTGTCTGAAGACAGCTACAGTGTACTCATATACATTAAATCAATCAATCAATCAATCACTAGTTGCTCTTCCTGAGGACCCTCACTTGATCCCCAGCCTTTCACATGGTGGCTCAGATCTGTCTATTACTCCAGTTCCAAGGGATGCCAACGCCCTCTTTTAGCCTCTGCAGACATTGTACATACATGATATGCAGACACGCATGCAGGAAAAACATCCATACACATAAAATAGAAATAAAGGTTAAAAAGAAAGTTTTAAAGTTCTTCAGTGGCTTCCTTTAGCCTTTTGGTTACCATAAATAGGTATGAGCCTAGTTTGTCTTCACTATAAGATGACTTTTGAGCCTAAGATGGAGGCAGGCTGGTTCTCCAATTAATATCTTGAGTCTTGACAAAAGAAAAGACACCTCCCTGGATTCTTCTGGTAGACAAGGCAGGTACCTGGCTGGCTGAGTGTTTGGATTGGCATTTTTAATGCACCTTGCTTAGCTCACAGCTAACCACTGTGTGTGACAGAGTTCTCCCAGCGCCTCTTGTGGGCCTGAGCCTTCCAATGCCCTTGCTCTTTTGCATGTGCTGTGTTCTGGCTGAGGCCTGAATCTCCTTCATCTTGCTGACCACTTGTCCTCAGCTTCTTCCTGCCACCACCAAGGCCAGGCCCTGTTACCCGGTCCCTTAGCATCTTCGTCTTCTATTTTACAGGTCTTTACAGGCTGTGGTTGTTTAAGGTTCATAATTCCTCCTCTCCTTAGACCCCAAACACATGCTTTCCGAGGTTAGAAATGGCATGTCTATTTTCTTCATCCCTGTGTACCTGGGGCCTCACAGAGGACTTGGTGCACAGCAGGCATTTTATCTGCTGAAACAAAGCAACCAAATCAGAGACAGCTGAACCTCCAGTTTCTTCATTCCCTTTAGCCCCAAGTCTGAGGTAACCAGTCACCAGCTGCCCCACCCCAAACACTCAGCCAGCCAGGTACCTGCCTTGTCTACCAGAAGAATCCAGGGAGGTGTCTTTTCTTTTGTCAAGACTCAAGATATTAATTGGAGAACCAGCCTGCCTCCATCTTAGGCTCTAAAGTCATCTTATCGTGAAGACAAACTAGGCTCATACCTGTTTATGGTTAAACTTATTTCTCAAGGACTGGGCTATGCCCTACCTGTAACCTTAACTACAAATGGTTGGGTACTGCCTGTTCCAGGAATGGTGATCATGTCTTCATTTCAAAATGTTATGACCAACTTGCAACCCTACCTTTGATTCCAAAGGTTATATGACTACCTATGACTATCTTCTTATGACTACCTTGCTATGCCCACCTTGCAACCGTGTCTTTGCTTCAGGAGGCCATTAGGACTAACCTGTTATGCATATGTTCTGCTCCTGTAATCCTGGCTATTTGCCTGCCAAATCCCCCCCCCCCCCCCCCCGTTTGGAACCTCCTTACCCCTGAGCTAGAAAAGCCTTCATCACATCTGGTGCTGAGCTTTTGAACCTTAGTAGGAGGCAACCATGGACACAAATAGAAAAGTTTGCTTTAATTAATTTGGTCATGATGATTTGGGTCAGTCATCTTTCTCCTCAAATCTTTGGGATTAGCATCAATCCACATCTTCCCTCTAGACTCCTCTTTGAGACCTGAAACTTAGCCTATTTACCACATCACCTTTAGGTTTGGGTTGTTCTGTGGACCAGTCAGCAAACCTGTGGATACCATTTTCTCTCTGTTAACCATAGAACAACCCCTGGCATTCTGAGTCTAGCTGTGTGCTGTCTTAGACAAATAACCATGGGCTTGTTTCTGCAGCAGAATACAGGGATACTTTACAAAATGGTTGGCATCGTGAGGTATCCCAATTACCGTCTGTGTCAGACGCTGTGCTAAGCACTTCGAGTGCCTTTCTTGGTACAGCTCAATGCAACAGGCTCCATTTATCTTATTTTACCTTTGAGGTTTATAATTGAGACCTGGAGTGGATGAAACAGAGGCATGCTCACACCTCTATTAAGCTGTGTGAACTTGGATTGGCTCCTGTCAGAGGCCCAGCCTCCTTCCCACTCAGAAGCCATATTCAAAATCCTTATTCTTTCAAGTTAGAAGCCGGACAGGTACAAAGTCGGTTGAGTCGTCTAGACCAAGTCCAGTCAACATCTGGAAGGGTTGTCTCCCAAAGCCAACTTGGAGCTTGTGCCTCTGTGATCATGTCTGAGATATGGGATACACAGACTCCCTCATAGGAATGAGCTCTTACTCCTTGGTAACTTTCACAGAATCCCTAGGAAATGACAATGAACAAGAACCAGATGCAGGTCTGGGGACCTACCTCCACAGCAGAGTGCTTATCCAGCATGTATGCACAAGACTCTCCGCTCATCCCTAACATGGGACGGAGGAACAGGGTGCAGACAACTACAGTGTATACAAAAGTAAGTGGCAGGAATTTGAGTCCGTGAACTTGGGTTCAAGATGTTAGGGAACATATTTTAAATCTCTATTTTTATTTGGGCCTGGAATGTCAGTAGAAGGAAGGATTTTTAAGGTATGTACCATTTGATCATACTGTTTCCTGAAATATCTGGTGCCCTAGGGCTGTGGTTTTCAACACTGGCTGCTTTATTCAGGAAGTTTATGAAAAACAAATTAGACCTACTCTGGATTAGCTCCACAGTGGCTCCGTGGCTGGGAGCCACCGGTTCTTAAAAGCTGTCCCTCTTGAGGCTGGACAGACAGTACAGCAGTTAACAGCACATTTTGCTCTTGCAGAGGACCCAAATCTGATGCCCTCCTCTGATCTCGGAGGATACTGGGCACCAGGCATGCATGTGATCCATGGGTACAAACCCTCCAGGGATTTTGGTGTAGCCCAAGATAATCACATCTTGTTCCATCGCTCTGTCCTTTTGTACTCTGGGAAGAAGAAGGAGTTAAGCAGCTTTCCATCAAGTTCTTGGCAGTGTTCCTTAGAGCTCAGGTTTATCTGCCTATGTCTGGTCCCCACTTCCTATTGTTCTGTTGGCCATGGAAGCCTTGTGGTACATGATCCACCAGGATGCCACAATTCCATCCCTGTCTATGTATGTCATCAAGAGGAAGGCTTGAGGCAGCTGTGCCTATAATCTCAGCATTGAGAGGATACTTTGAGACTAACCTGAGCTATATAATGAAACTCTCTTAAAAAAGAAGAGAAGGAAGGAAAAAACTTAACCATCTTCAGCAACTTCACCTATGGTCCAGCGAAAAAGTCAGGGAAGGAAATGACTCCAATCAGCAAAGCCATTGGAAGGGAGGTGACAGCAGCCCTATGCACTGTCCCTTGGACACCTGTGCCTGCCTGGCTGGTTGCCTCATGTGGAGTTCCACGGTCAAATGAGTCAGAGCTGCTGTCATTATTTTCAGGTGCCCACCTCAAAGCTCGAGTTTTGATGTCTCTGGGCTTCAGAGCTATTGAAAGGGCTTAATGGGAGATTCCCTTACTTGTCTGCTACTCCTTGATGTGTCAACCTGTAATTGGTGGAACTATACCCAAGACAAAGATGTCTATATCGTCCCTACCTCATGACAGCAACACTGTGATTCATGTGGCATTCAATATTTGTGTTTCTGACTTAGTTCACAAACTTTAAGCCTCTAAGCAGTAAATCTTTTGGTCTGCTCTAAGCTTCTAGTCTGCTCTAAGATACTATCACCAAGGATTATGGCCTGCATTGCCCTTGACATGATTCCCAACCACTGGTGTGTAATTGTTTTTGTAAGGTCCTGTACCTAAACTATCCATTAGGTGTTGGGATTCAGTTACTTTCAAGTTCTGTGGTGGTTTGAATATGCTTGGCCCAGGGAGTGGCACTATTTGGAGGTGTGGCCTTATTGGAGGAAGTGTGTTACTGTGTGGGTGTGGGCTTTGAGACCCTCCTCCTAGCTGCCTGGAAGTTAGTCTTCCCCTAGCAACCTTCAGATGAAGATGTAGAACTCTCAGCTCTGCCTGCACCATGCCTGCCTGGATGCTGCCATGTTCCTACCTTGATAATACCTTGAGGTACAGACTGAACCTCTGTACCTGTAAGCCAGACCCAGTTAAATGTTGTCCTTTTAAGAGTTGTGTTGGTCATGGTGTCTCTTCACAGCAAGGGAAACCCCAACTAAGACAAGTTCCTTCCATACCTCACCCTTCTCAGTTTTCAAGAAACAGTGTAGTGTTGAGTGTGGTGCTGCATCCAGCTAGCTAGCTGTTGCATCAAGCAGACCCTAGGGTAGACAGCAGGCTATGATGTCCAATGTCTTTACAGCTAAAGCAATTACCGCTCTGACATAGAATCAAAACAGAAGAACAACCTTGTCTTTTCTATGCCCCTACCTTTGACATCTTGTATTTTTGAACACAGAACTCAAATAATGCTTAATGAACAGATTGCTCCTCTTAATAGAATTCTTCTTCCTACATTTAACATTAGAAACTGTAAAAACAAAAAGGTTTTGAAGAAGCACACCCTTACCTTCTACAGCAGCAGTTCTCAGTGTGTGGGGAGAGACACCCACAAGGGTCCCATATCAGATGTCCTGCATCCCTATTTACATTATGATTCATAACAGTAGCAACATTACAGTTATAAAGTAGCAACACAATAATTCTATGGTTAGGGGTCGCCACAACATGAGGAACTGTATTAAAGGGTGGCAACATTAGGAAGGTTGGGAACCACTGCTCTAGAGGAAGTCCAGGTCATTTGTGTACACCTACCACACACAACACTTTAAAAGCGTTCCTGATTGGCAGTCTTCCCGGCTCTTCTCGACAGTGCTCCATAGCGCCCCCTCTGACTGAGTGGATGTGAAGAGAATTACCACTCAAGCTCTGCAGCACACTGGGTGGCAATCACACTGAGTTCAGATTTCTCAGCTTTTTTTTTTTTTATATATAGCTATTTCAGTAATCAAGTCATTTATAAGGATTCAAATTCAATGTAGTGTTCTCCTCTTCCCTTTCAAACTTAGTTCTGACTTAATCAAAGTACAGAAGTCTTTACTCATTCACCATTTACCAAATACCGATTGATGATAGTTTGAAGGCGGGGGAGGGTGGTTGCTAGGTCCTGGGAAAATTCCATCTCAAGCCTTAAAACTTGTAAGGAAGGGGCTCAGTAAAATACTAGATGTGACAACAAACAAACAAAACCCAAGGGCTTTAGGTGTTAAATTTCCTTTTCCCAGGCTTCCCCACTGCAGTCAGGCTGGTACTTAGACACTTAGTTCTCACTAACGGAGGCTCCATCTCCACCCTGCCTTTAAAGTGCCTTGTAACCCTGTCTAAGTTTGTCTTGTACAACTACCTTTCTGCTGCACTTCTCCTTACCTGTGACGATCTGCAAACCTCTTTGACCTTTTTTTTTTTTTTTTTTTTTTTTGGTTTCTCTGTGTAGTCCTGGCTGGCCTCGAACTCAGAAATCCACCTGCCTCTGCCTCCCAAGTGCTGGGATTAAAGGCGTGCGCCACCACCGCCCAGCTTTGACTTTTTTCTAGTCATACCTAGTCCTGTTTATGACTCCTCTATTTCTATTTATTGTGTGAAACATTTATTATTCCTATTTATATTAATGTCCTAGGTCTAATGAACAAATCACATTTGTGACTCAAGGCAGTAGAAGAAATTGGGGTTTGGTTTTTTTTTTTTGGTTTGTTATTTGTTTTTTGTTTTTTTTTTTTCAGCCATAGGTGGTACACACCTTTGCTTCTGGTGCTTGGGAGGCAGAGGCAGATGGATATCTGTGAGTACAAGGCCAGCAAGTTCTAGGATAGCCAGGGCTACAGAAAGAAACCTGTCCAAAAAAAAAAGAAGGAAAGAAAGAAAAAAGAAGAAAAGGAAGAAGAGGAAGAGGAGGAGGAGAAGGGGAAAGAAAGAAAAGAAATTGGTTCTTTCATAGTTCAGAAAGCCAGAGACAGGAAATCATTTTTCTCTGGGACAAAATCCAAGTGTTGCTGTTAAGTGAAAAATAAGCCAGACTCAGACAGAAGAGAAGAAGAACAGAAGGAGGGAAGGAAAAAGGGAAGGACAAAAGGCAGGTCTTTAATCTCAAACTCAGGAGACAGAAGCAGGTACATCTCTGTGAGTGTGAGTTAGAGGCCAGCCAGGGCTACAAGGAGAGATCTTGTCTTAAATAGATGACTTTTTGCCAGGGCTGCTATAACAAAGTACCAAACACCAGGTGACTTAAGACAGAACTCATGGCGGAAGGCTGGGAGTCCTAGGTCAGCTGTCAGCAGGGTTGGCTTGTATGTGTGTGTGTGTGTGTGGGGGGGGGGTGTCTGGCTTGTGGAGGCACAGTTCTGAGCTTCTGTTCGTTCCTAGCACAGTTCCAGCCTTCCCTGGGCACTCTCCCTGTGTGCACATCAGATCCTGGTTCTTCCCCTCCCTTTAAAAGAGGATAGTTTCTTCTTTTTCTAAAAAAAATATTTATTTTATGTATTTTATATCACTGTCTTCAGACACAGCAGAAAGGGGCTTTGGATCCCGTTACAGATGGTTGTGAGCCACCATGTGGTTGCTGGGAATTGAACTCAAGACCTCTGAAAAAGCAATCAGTGCCCTTAACCACTGAGCCATCTCTCCAGCCCCTCTTTCTTCATTTTTAAAATTATTTCATTACAGTTATCTGTTTACCCACTGTGCACACCTGCCATGGCACATTGCTGGAAGTCAAAGAACAACTTGCTGGAGTCGGTTCTCTCCTTCCAGCATGTGGGGCTCAGGAACCGAACTCAGATCAGCTTGACAGTCAAGTGCCTTTACCTACTGAGCCTTCTTGCCAGCCCTCAATCTTATAACTAAAAAATCTTATAACTATTATTTATAATTGTGAGGCAGGGTCTTACAATATATCCCTAACTGTCCTGGAACTCACTATGTGGACCAAACTAGCCTAGATCTCACAGCAATTGGCCTGTCTTTGCCTCCTGAGTGCTAGGATTAAACGTGTGGGCCCTTGCACAAACCTGGCTAAAAACATTGTTTTGTGTGTGTGTGTGTGTGTGTGTGTGTGTGTGTGTGTTCTCTCCTGCCACCATATCCCAGGGATCAAACCCAAGTCATCCATCTTGGCAACAAGCACCTTTACCTGTTGAACAATCTTGTCACCCCTGCACCCTTTTTTAGATAAGATCTCAGCTAAGGCTGCCCTCAATTCACTGTGTAGATCAGGATGGGATGACCTCATAGTTCTGATTCTCCTCCCTCCATCCCCAGAGTACTGGGGTTACAGGTGTGTGCCACACTAACCAACTGAGTCACATCCCCAGCCCGATTTGTCCCTTTAAAAGAACACTGGTTGTTTTGCCTTACGGGGCCCTCCTGGCCAATAGTTCCTCATTTTTATTTAAAAATT
The DNA here is from genome assembly GCA_021653895.1 of Mastomys natalensis. Taxonomy (NCBI): domain Eukaryota; kingdom Metazoa; phylum Chordata; class Mammalia; order Rodentia; family Muridae; genus Mastomys; species Mastomys natalensis. The sequence goes on from JAJTUV010001260.1 coordinate 194,631, forward strand.
TTATGTTATTTTTAGTTATATGTATGTGCATTTGTGTTGTAAGCACATGTAAGTATGGGTGCCCATGGAAGCCAGAGGAACTGAAGTTAGAGGAGATTGTGAGCATGCCAACATGGGTGTTGGGAACTAAACTGAGGTCCTCTAGAAGGGCTGCAAGTGTTCTTCACATCTGAGACATCTTTCCAGGTCACTCATCTTTAAAAATAGCTGCAAGGACCTTATTTCCATTGAAAACAAACTCCGAGGCACCAGGGATTAGAACTGCAGGTGATCAGCAGGTGATTTGGGAAAATGCAACTTTTTTTTTTTTTTTTTAATAAATTATCTTGTATTTTATGTACACTGGTATTTTCACTGCATGTCCATGTGAAGGTGTCAGATCTCTGGAATGGGAACTACAGACAGTTGTGAGCTTCTGTGTGAGTGCTGGGAATTGAACCCCAGTCTTCTGGAAGAATAGCCAGTGTTCTTTTTTTTTTTTTTTTTTTTTTTTTTTTTTGGTTTTTCAAGACAGGGTTTCTCTGTATAGCCCTGGCTGTCCTGGAACTCACTCTGTAGACCAGGCTGGCCTCGAACTCAGAAATCCGCCTGCCTCTGCCTCCCAAGTGCTGGGATTAAAGGCATGCGCCACTACCGCCCGGCTTTTTTTTTTTTTAATAGCCAGTGTTCTTAATCACTGAATCATTTCTCCAGCCTGGAAGAACCCAATTTAATCCATGATGCTCTCTCTCTCTCTCTCTCTCTCTCTCTCTCTCTCTGTGTGTGTGTGTGTGTGTGTGTGTGTGTGTGTGATTTTTTTGTTTGTTTGTTTTTTCAAGACAGGGTTTTTCTCTGTGTAGCCCAGGCTGTCCTGGAACTAGTTCTGTAGACCAGGCTGGCCTTGAACTCAGAGATCTGCCTTCTCTGTCTCACAAGGGCTGGGATTAAAGGCATGCATCACCATCGACCAGCCCTGGGTAGTTTATAATATAGCAAAAGATAAGTGCAAGAATCCTGGGCAGCCTTCTTAATGACTGCTTGATTCCTTCTGCAAGCTGTCAGTGCCCAGTGTCTGACCATCGCTCAGAGAAGTGCTTGGGTCTCACTGAGTGGCTGGGAATGAGGACAAAGTTGGGCCTGAATAAAATGAATAGCCCTTTCTGACCTACCTAAAAGCTTCTTCGTGCCTGGTGAGAAGCTGGGGTTCTGGGAGCGCAGGGGTGGGACAGAGGGTACTGAGTGGTTCTTTGTTCAGGTGGGCTCCCAGCCAGAGCCTGGGCGCACAGAGCAGACTGTGTGGGCTCCAGAACACTGAAACCTCGGGGGGTAAGAGGAGGAATACAAGTGGTGAGAGGCCTTGGCTACGGGAAAATAAGAATAATTAACCATTAAGAATGAGTGTCTTCAAAGAGCGTAATTGGGGAGAATGAAGAGTCGTAGAGACACACAAAGAAGTGATTTCGTAGAACGGGAACAGAGGGTTATTATCTGGAGACCGGTGGTAGAGGAGCAAGTGCTTAAATACAGAAAGGCCCCTTTCCGTCTTTGTGGAGGATTACAATCTCAGTGACTGAGAACCGCTCAACTCCTTGGACTTCCTAAGCCTCAGCGCGCTGTTCTAAGTACTGTGTGGCCGCTCCTCCAGCCACTCCGAGGTAAGCAGTATTGTCTCATTTTACAGAGCAGGAAACTAAGGTCAGGTATCACGGCAAAGAACACAGAGATGTAGCTGGCAAAGCTAGGATTCAAGTCCAGGCATTCTGGCTTTGAAGTCTGCACTTTCAGTTACCAACAATGCGGCTCAAGTTCAGCAAAATAGAGATCCACGGCTGTCTCTCTCTGACCATACCAGTACTGGGGCCCACTCTGAGTCCAGCAAGATGGCTCGGCTGGGCAAGGGTACTCGCTACCAAGTCTGACGACCAGAGTATAACAACTCTGGACTCTACATGATGGAAAGAAGTGATTCCTACATATTGTCCTCTGACCTCTACACTCCCCTACACACACGCACACGCACAGAGAGAGAGAGAAAGAGAGAGAGAGAGAGAAAGAGAGAGAGAGAGAGAGAGAGGAGAGAGAGAGAGAGAGAGAGAGACATACATATTTGAACATTAAAAACAAACAAACATCCAGCAACAATGGCCCCAGGACACTCAGTCCTCAAAGGCTCTCATACCTTGGGAATCCGTTCTTCTCCATTCTTAGTCCCAGCCTTCATTAGAGTAATGAGATGGGATCTCCTGCCTCTTCCTTGGACACACAGCCTATTTTCACCAATCCCCCAGGCACCATAAGCATAGGCGTTAGGGAGCTATTTTGTTCTGAAACAGTACACTGCCTGCTCTGTCTCTGTCTTTGTCCTTCGTGGTCTGCCTAGTCAATGGCTCAGTCCTCACAATCCTATCATGAACCCACCTTCTGCTCTGCTTCTGGCTTCTGGCCTTCCCTCACACGTCTACTCAGAATGGTCGAATTATACTGAGATTTGCTTCCTCTTCCTAGCTCTGTTCCTGTTTAGCCTAGACTCATGGCACATAGGTGTTAGAGACCCCATGTGCTTGAGACCTCTCAGAAGCAGCCATGTCTGGAGATTCTAGCACTTTTATCAAGGCTTGGGGAGGGAGGGTAGGAGAGGTGATACAGGCTTCCATTCGCCCAGGGGAACAGCACAAATCATGGCTAACTCCTTTCTGTGATGGTTAGCAAGCCTGCTTTTTGAGACAAGAGTCTTACTAAGTAGCTCAGGCTAGATTGGAACTTGAGATTCTCCTGCCTCTTCTTCCCAGGTGTGTATCCTTTCTTGGAGGGGCGGGTGAATAAATGGGATGATCTGAGGTAGTTTCACTCTGCACCTTAGGCTGGCCTTGAACTCACCAAGTACCTGAAACTCTCCTCTGGTCTCCCTCTCTGCCTCTAATTATTTGCTTTTTCTCTCTCCTTCTCCCTCCTCTGATTTCCCACTTTCCCTCCCCCACCCACAGAGACTGAACCCAAGCATGCTCAACTGCGGCCTCAGGCCAGAAGCCTGCTTGCTAAATTCCAACAGAGGCTAGGTAACCGGCCTTGGAGGAGCGCTAGAGTTCCTTCTCACTTAGGCCAACCCTCTCTCTACTCTTTGGTCATGGGATCACTATTCCGAAGCCTCCATGGGGCCAACTGCCCTCGAAATTCCTGGGGCCTGTTAGGAACAGGTGATTCTGCCTGCAGGAAGTTATCCAGGGCAGTTCATCCGCTGCAGGTTTCTGTGACACCACTTGAGACTGGATTCGTAGTCATGCCCACTTTGAGCACTTAATAAGATTCATTAAGGGTCAACAAATTCAGACTTAACTCTCTCTCTTTTTAAGTGTTTTTAAGAGTCTCTCTTATTTTCAGTGTTTTGTATGTGTGCATATTTTGCCTGCCGTGTATCTGCACACCACAAGTGTGACTAATGCTGAAGGACATGGTGAACCTCCATGTGGTGCTGGGAATCGACCTGTGTCCTTTGCAAGGACAATTGCTCTTAACCACTGACTGAGCCAACTCTTCAGCCCCTCAGACTCAACTATCTATCTATTGTATCTATCCATCTATTTTGCGTTTTTTTTTTTTTTTTTTTTGGTTTTTCGAGACAGGGTTTTTCTGTGTAGCCCTGGCTGTCTGGAACTCACTCTGTAGACCAGGCTGGCCTCGAACTCAGAAATCCGCCTGCCTCTGCCTCCCAAGTGCTGGGATCAAAGGTGTGCGCCATCACTACCCAGCCAGATACAAGTATTGAAGCAAGAATTTTACTTCTCTATCCTCACTTCCTCAGGACTCCCATCTTAGTTATAGTTCTATTGCTGTGAGGAGACACCATGACCACAACAATTCTTATAAAGGAAAATATTTATTTGGGGCTGGCTTACAGTTTCAGAGATTTGGTCCATTATCATCACAGCAGGAGACATGGCAGCGTGCAGGCCAATCTGGTGCTGAAGAAGGAGCTGGGAGTTCTACGTCTTGATCTGTAGGCAGCCAGAAGAGAACTGATTGGAACTTCTGAGACCTCAAAGCCCGCCCCTACAGTGACTCACTTCCTCCAGCAAGGCCACACCGACACCAAAAAGGCCATACGCCCAACAGTGGCAAGCATTTAACAGGAGTCTATGGGGGGCCAAACCTATTCAAACCACCACAGTTCCCAATATCAAAAGGACCGTGGCAGGGCTCTTCCAGGGATCAGCTCTATGAAGGGCACGTAGGAGTAGGATGTAGGATCAAGGTAAGGTGCAGATTTAACAAAGAGGACTGTCCCTACCCACCCCACCCCACTTTTTTTTTGGAAACAGGGTTTCCCTGTGTAACTCTGACTAGCCTGGAACCCTCGAGGATCAGCCTGCTCTGCCTTCAGAGCTGAGCCAACACAGCCAGCTTTGTTCCTGCCTAATTTTAAAGGGTGAGAAAACAGAGTGGAGCCAGAGGTACAGAGGCAGGAGGATCAGAAGTCAGCATCATCCTCACCTATACAGTCAGTCCAAGTCTGGCCTGGACTACTTGAGTCGCCATATCAGAAAAGCCAATTCTCACTCCCCTCAAAAAGAAAAGTAGGAGGTTATGAGGTTGTGGGGAGTGTAGAGGGCCCGGATTCTGTGACATCCTGAGTGAATGTGTGTTATTGGCATAGGCACAACCATGTCCAGGACCCTAGGTTCTGACCCAGAGAGAAATGACCAAGCCTTCCTTGTGGTCCATGTATGGATGGTGATTGTGTGTAGAATATGCCACACACCTTTCTCCTCTATGGATACTTCAGGCCTGAAAACTGCTTCCCTACAGAGGTTGCTCCTCCTTAGATAAACTAATCCAGCTGCACACCCTAAACCTTGCCTCTCTATTTATCTGTATGTAATAACCCTGCCTCTTTATTTGGCTACGTGTCATGACCCATTTCTTTGTTTAACCAGGTGGCAGCTGGTTTATCAAAGAACATGCTCTAGCTTGCTCCTTGCGCCTATAACCAACTTACACTATAGGGAACTCATCACAAAGGGTACTGAGGTTCGGTGTCCAGCCCTCACTGGATTCTCTCCTTCCTGTTGCCTGGGGCAGTGTGTGGGAGGCGTGGTCTCTTTTGTGACATGAACTTATAGAGGCTGTGGATAAATTTATGTACCTCGAGAGAGGAAAAGGAAGAAAGGAAACACCAACTCACCTGTTTTTCCATGAAGATACTGGCAGAACAGATGAATGGATCTACATCTATGGTGGTTTGAATATGCTTGGCCCAGGGAATAGCATTATTAGGAGGTGTGGCCTGGTTGGAGGAAGTGTGTCACTGTGGGCATGGGCTTTAAGATCATCATCCTAGCTGCCTGGAAGCTAGTATTCTGCTAGCAGCTTCAGATGAAGATGTAAAATTCTCAGCTCCTCCTGTACCATGCCTGCCTGGACACTGACAGGCTCCGGCCTTGATGATAATGGACTGAACCTCTGAACCTGTAAGCCAGCCCCAATTAAATGTTGTCCTTTATATGACTTGCCTTGGTCATGGTGTCTCTTTACAGCAGTAAAACCCTAAAACAGCATCCTTCATAGGTACTTTGATAGGGCAGCTTTGTCTAACCTCTACCTCCCTCCTATATGTAACTATCCTTATGGCCCCAGCCCTAGGAACAGTGGAAGAACCAGGTTGGTACTAGAAACAGCTTTGGAGGAAAATATTCTCAAATAGAGGGTCAACAGTGGATACAGTTGCAGAGCCAAGATACAGCAATGGGGACTGGTACTGTTTGAAATGGGAAAGGGGAACATGAATCAAAGAAGAGACAAGCCCAAGTCTTCTGGGCCATCAGAGTCAAGAGGACTGAATAACACAGGCTGAGAGCCCTGAGTTCTAGGGACTGAGGATGGGGTCAGGTTGATAGGGAACAGAGGGCAGATCCAAGCAAGGGACTGTCAGATCTCTCCACTCACAACTCCAAACACTGGAAGATGGGAAGTGGAGAGAACCAGCACCAGGGAATGACACTCAAGCAGGTCACAGCTCGGATTCAGTGCAATAGCTGTTTACATAGCTCTTCCATGGAGATCAAGTCTATAGACCTGGGTTCTAGACTATGGTCTCAGCAAAACCCTTCTGGAGGTCAATCAGGCAAGACTTACATTTACAAGTATTCTATGTCTCCATGGATGATAGTCCTAGACTCTTGAACACAAAGCAAGGCCACATGTGACAGTCCCAGGGACCTTCACAGTACATCAGTGCTTAACATCTGCCCAAAGTCAGGCACAGCAGGACTGCCCTAGCACAGCACCTGGGAGGCAAGGCAGAAGGCTCATGAGTTCGAGATCAACATAGGCTTGTGTCCAAGCATGGGGTAGGGGGAGGAAGCTGGGAGTCGATGCCGTCCTAAGAAGAAACAGGAAGTAGTGTAGTAGCTGGTTCTTTGTGCCCCAGGAAAGGTCTGCACAAAGATCTCATAACTGACTGGGCAGTGGTAATGCATGCCTTTAATCCAGAACTTGGGAAGCAGAGGTAGTCAAATCTCTATGAGTTCAAGGCCAACCTTGTCTACAGTGTGATTCCAGGACAGCCAGGACTACCCACTGAAAACCTATCTCGAGGGGCAGGAGAGATGGCTCAGCAGTTAAGAGCACTGACTGTTCTTCCAGAGGTCCTGAGCTCAATTCCCAGCAACCACATGGTGGCTCACAACCATCTGTAATGGGAACTGATGCCCTTTTCTGGTGTATCTGAAGACTGAGAAAATATACTCACATACATAAGATAAATACATCTTAAATAAAGGAAAAAAAGAAAGAAAGAAAAGAAAAGAAAACCCCAAACCAAGACAAAGCAGAAGAAAATATCTCACAACTGGGGAAAGGACAGTTACTTGATATCTGGCACTTTCCCACCTTGAAGAAACAAGGAAACAGGGTGTGGTGACAGAAACCTGTAATTCCAGGGGCTGGTGAGCTATCGGGGCAGGTAAGGGCCGCCACCAGGTCCAAAGACCAGAGTTCAATTTCTTGAATCCATGTGGTGACAAGAAAATAGCTAGCTCCTCAGGCTGTCCTTGGAGCCACACGTATGTTGTATTATGAGCACTGTAGCATGCTTGTGCACATGACTCTCACAGACACACACTAAACAAGTAAACAGTGTAAGAAAGAAATAAACCTGTAGACGGCTCCTCCTTCAGTTTCTGTCCTGCACTGTGTCTCCATATTTGCACCCTTGAGTATTTTGTTACTCCTTCTAAGAAGGACTGAAGCCCCCGCTACTTGGTCATCATTCTTCATGAGCTTTATGTGGTCTGTGAGTGGACCGTCTACAGACCATTCCACCTGGGTATCCATCCTATGTGCAGTCACCAAAGGTAGAGGTTGATGTGGATGTCAGGATGTACATGCTGACAGGAGCCTGATATAGCTGTCTCCTTAGAAGTCTGCAAGAGCCGGGCGGTGGTGGCGCATGCCTTTAATCCCAGCACTTGGGAGGCAGAGGCAGGCGGATTTCTGAGTTCGAGGCCAGCCTGGTCTACCAAGCAAGTTCCAGGACAGCCCGGACTACACAGAGAAACCCTGTCTCGAAAAAAAAAAACAAAAAAAAAAAAAAAAAAAGAAGTCTGCAAGAGTCTGACATACTCAGAGGCAGATGCTCACAGCGAACCATTAAACTGATCATGGGGTTCCCAATGGAGAAGATAGAGTGAAGGCTGAAGGAGTTGAGAGGATTCGCAACACCATGAGGAAAGCAACAATCCCAACCAACCAGAGCCCCCAGGGTCTAAACCACCAGCCTGGGAGCGCTTAGGGAGGGACCCATGGCTCCAGCTATATATGCAAGGGAGCTATATATAAGTGGGAGAAGAGATCCTTGGTCCCATGAAGGCTGGACGCCGTTGGGGGGGGGGGGAATACTCGAGGGTGGGGAGGTGAGGTACGGGGGAGGGTGGGTGGGGGTACACCATCATAGAGGCAGGAGGAGGGGGGAAGGGATAGTGAGTTCCTGGGAGGGAGGGGGGGAAAATGGGGTAAGGAGAGAACATCTGAAATGTAAATAAAATTTCCAATAAAAAAAAAAAAAAAAAAGAAAAGAATAAACCTGTAATTCCAGCACTGAGGAGAGTAGGGCTTGGGGTCCCAAGCTCCAGGATACCCTTAACAACAGTTAGGGACAACTGGGGAAGTTTGAATACTCATTTGGTACTCTTTTAAAAAAAAAAAACTAAGTGCATGTGCATGCATGTGTGTGTGTGCAGCATGTATGTGCATGTGCATGCATGAGTGTGTGTGCAGGAGTGTGTGTGTGCATGGGTATTTGTCTACATGCCACAGTATGCATGTCAGAGAACAACTAGTTCTCATCCCGCTCTGGATTCCAAGGGATCATGCTCAGGCCCTCGGCCTGGCAGTCGGTGCCTTTCCCTTGTTGACTCACGTCATCAGTCCTTATTTTGGTACTTTTATTTGGTATCCCTTTATTTGGGGGAAGTACTATTAATTTTGCTAGGTCTACAAATGGATGTGGAGCTGGCCAGTGGTGGCGCACACCTTTAATCCCAGCACTAAAGAGGCAGAGACAGGTGAATCTCTGAGAGTTTGAGGCCAGCCTGGTCTACAGCGTGAGTTCCAGGCAGCCAGGACTACATGGAGAAACCCTGTCTTAAACAAACAAAGAAATAAAAAGGAATGGGTGTGGAGCTAGAGAGAGGGCTCAGTGGTTGGAAGCTTACTGCTCTTGCAGAAGACCCAGGCACCTTCCAGCTCTGACATGGTGACTCACCACAGCCTGTAACTCCAGCTCCATGGGATTTAAAGCCTCTGGCCTTGGACTCCTGTATTCATATGCACATACTCCCACACAGACACATACAGACACAGACACACACACATAATTAAAAAGAGCAAAATCCCTTTAAAAACTAAATACAAATTAAACATAAAAACACTAAACATACTTATATCTATCACATATGTATATATCACAATCAAGGTTGTTTTCCCTCCTAAACAAAATTGACCCTCCCAGCCAGTGCCACTGAGGGCAGCAAGCTCACCAGCTCCTAAAGGCAGTGTGAGTCTTTCTCAGAGCAGCTAAATCTTTCCTAATGTGGGAACAGCAACAGCCGATCTCCCAAGAGGCTCCCTGCTTTGCAATCTGAACTACAGAACAACTTCTTCCACCAGCAATTAACTATGATCTGTAAGTCCTGGGGTCCAGGACTCCTTGCCTCCTGTCCTTTGTGGTCACCTCCAAAGGAGTGTGACAGCACAGAGGGCAGAGCATGCTTTTTTTTTTTTTTTTTTAAGATTTCTTTATGCTATGTTCTATCTGCATGTACACCTGTATGCCATTACAGATAGTTGTGAGCCACTGTGTGATTGCTGGGAATTGAACTCAGGACCTCTGGAAGAACAGCCAGTGCTCTTAACCACTGAGCCATCTCTCCAGCCCCAGAGTATGCTTTCTAATGTCACCACTGCCATATTTAGTTTTTTAAAAGTCTTACACTAGAGCAGTAGTTCTCAACCTATCGGTCGAGACCCTCACAGGGGTCCCATATCAGATATTCTGCATTGCAGATATTTACATTATAACTTACAACAGTAACAAAATTAGTTATGAAACAGCAATGAAAATAATTTTATGGTGGTGGTGGTGGGTCAGATCCCCACAACATGAGGAACTGTAGAAAAGGGCTGCAGCATTAGGAAGCTTGAGAACCACTGTTCTAGAGCAAAAAGCTCATTAAACATAAAATAAGTCCTATGCCAGCACCCTGGGAATAAGGCAGGTAACAAGGTGGAGATTAAATAAGTTTATTACTACAAGAGGAAACGATAGTGTTCACAAGTGCAGAGCACAAGAAGCCTTCTGACTTCTGCATTCCCTAATCTGACGAAGGCCTTTCTGAATGTCCCAAGTTGTTCTCTGAGCCAGGTGTGTGATATACATGTGTAATTTCAGCAACTAGGTGGCTGAGGCAGGAGGATCTCAAGCTTCTAGTTAGAGTGATCTATGTAGCAAGACACTGTGGAGGTGGAAAGTAATTCCCTTCAGATGTCGAGCCCTATCGTGGTTATGCCCTGGGCTATCTGAACAAGGAAGCCACTCCTTTGGCTTCTGGCCCAAACACCTCACTTTCTTGACAAATCAAGGGCTACCTGTCCTATTCTTTCCATTCCTAGTGCATTTGCGTCTCCTGGAATTTCTTAGGAACCACACGGGTTATGTGCTAATCTTTCTCTTCACTCTCAACTTGCCCTGACCTCTGTGGGACACCAGTTTACAAACTGGATGTTGCACTTGGACTTGTCAGAAGCAGTAGTAATTTTCCCATTCATAGGCACTAAGTTTCCATGGTAGAGCAGATAGAAGGCCATGTACTTGTCATACTCCATCATCTGATTAGAAAGTTCAATGCTCACTGGTCTTTGACACAGAGCTGCTCATGGTGGGCCTTTTCAGCTGGGACAGAGGTCATTAGTGGAAACTGGATCCAGGGTAGAGTAGTGAAAATTCTGGTTTCTTTAAAAAAAAAAAAAAAAAAACAAACCCAGTTATATTATGTGAATATGTTTTGGTTTTAATTCCAGGTGTGGGATAAGAGGCTGCTTCACAGCAGGTGATTATGATTTGCCTCATCAACTAGCAGGGGGGAGATTATTTTTGCCAGTTGCAGATAATTTAATGCTGAGGACTCTGGAGAGGGTATAAATCCCAGAGCCCCAAGAAGGGCCAGGGAACTCTGGAAGGAGACTTGCTGCTATCGAGGTTTGACAAGAACTGGAGCTATCTTGATGACAAAGATTGGATTTGCCCCAAGGAACTCAACACCCCCAATCACCAGGAAGTAATCTACTTTATTGGCTGAAAGCCATCTACAGCCCCACTAACCATCTTTCTCGCTTACCTAGTGTTGGGGGTCAGAAGGGATCAGAGTGTAATAAGTGTTAGAAGGGAGATAGAGATATAAGAACCCAATAAAATGCTAAAAGATAATAAAAAAAAATATGTCAACAGAGAAGAGCACCAAAAGGATCTGGAACTCCACACCCGAGGGCACCATCAGATACTGGGAATTGGCGATGGCAGAAATGACATGGCTGATGAACCTGTTGTAGGTCAAGCGCTCAATGTCCAAGCTGCAGTGACAGATGCCATAACTGGCCTTGTAGTTTACCACAAAGGTCCAGTCTGAGGACTTCAGAGTTGTGTTGGGACTTAAAGATGGAGCTGTAGGTCTCTCCAAGTGCTGTGAATATTTATGGGGCTGGGTAGATAGAAAAACTCCAATTGGACTTCTTGTTTGAGAGAAAGGTGGTGTTGGGTTAGCAGGGAGTTAAAACCTAAGCCTGAGCTGCCTCTTGGTGCTGGAAGGTCAGCAAGCTCTTGGGCACTGTGCACTCACTGGTTTGTCTACAGAAGGGACATCACCATTAAGGATACAGGGGGCATGTCCCTTGTCCAGAACCCCTCTCTCTTAGGGAACTCTTGACTGTTCATACAGTGATTATTACCTAAATATAATTGCATTCCCTTCCACACAGTAGAAATTTTGAAGCATAGTTTATACTCCTATGTCTTATATGTAGAACAAACAGTTTGACAAGCCTATATACTTATATAACCAAACAACGCAAGAAATGGAAATTATATAACTAAACCAATCAAGATTCAAAAATTCCCATCATCACCCAAATGGCTCTTATGTCATTTTGCTTCACCTCTATAGAGGTGAGAAAAGAATACAAGAGCCTTGGAGTTCTTGGCACAGGTGACCTAGACAGGACAGGTGAGATGGTTGACTCTAGACAAATCGTCACATCTCACCTCACTCTGGAACCTCAGAACCTGCAGGTTTACCAAATACCCTAGCAATTCTGATATTGGTCCTTGGGCCAGAAAGGCATCCATCTACCAATCACATGCATAACGACAGAATAAGAAAGGTCTAAGCCCGGGAGACGCTTTGTTTTACCTTCATTCTGAGAAGAGGAGCACAGAACCTAGAGGCCCCAATTTCTACTAAAGCGCTGAGCTTGTCTACACCATCCCTGTAGAGCAGCAGAGCCAAAGTACTGGCTCCAGCTGGCCTTACTCTCAGACTGTAAGGAGCAAACTGGAAAAGCACTTAAGAGCTAAGGGAGGCTCTCCCAGCTGGAGGGATCTACAGAGTCCAAGAAAAACATGCGGTGCTGTTAGACACAGATCAGAGTTCAAAGAAGGTTTGGATCAGATAGTCCAAGCAAGTAAGCGGCAAAGAGAAGTGGGAGCCAGGAACTCTGGGTAGGGCAGGTTATTCAAGCTTCGAAGCGTAAATCCAACACCAAGCAGGGCACATAGCTCCCCTAGAGGATCGCTGGGTAGATAGAAAGCACAGCGGAATGACGTCTAGCCCGTGTTTTCCCCCTTTTCCAGTACGTGGTAATCTTTTAAGCCAGAAAGGGAAGGCTAAGGGCTAGTGACCTCTTGCAGGTGCCAAGGCCACTTGGTTCCAGCGCCAGTTTTCAGATTCATTCCATGACCAGATCAATGATCTCCTCCCCCATTGTACACTGGTATGGGCATAATTGCTGCTTGGCATGGGAGAGCTGCCCGCAAATGCCAGCTCCTAATTCATTTTAAGAGGAAGGAGAAAGGCAGAGACAAACGGGTCTAATCTCATTTCCCGAGAGGGCCCGAGGCTCTACAAGCTTTGCTGGGACACTGTGTAAGGGTAAGGGCACGGCAGAGGGCTGGACATGCATCATCTCTGTGGACCCACTTCTAAATCCGTGTTCCCATTGGAGCTGTGAGAGAGTCTGAGGCATCGTTAACAATCCCTTCTCTGGCTGGGTATGGCAGTGTATGTCTATAGTTCCAGCCTGTGGAAGGCAGAGTTTAAAGTCATCTTCACTATATAATGATTTTGAGGCTAGCCTGGGCTACATGAGAGCCTGTTCTAACAATCTCTCTCTCTGATTGGAGCCATTCATTTTGCCTGGCAAGGAAATCAGTCTTCAGAAGAATCTTGATTTAGTATGGAGTAAGAAATAAAGCAGAAAACCCAGCCCACAGTTTAACACCTAAAACATCAGCTTTATAAAGCTGGGAGAAGGGTACAGTTGTCAGGAAATTGAGGAACTTCAGATGCAGAAGGGAAGACGAGACCAGCCAAGTTCACACAGGTCCATCCTGTTAGAGGGCCATTTCAGTCAAAGCTAAGCAAGGGGCTGTCAGGAATGTTCTCAACTCCAGCTCCTTGGGCCACATTATCCTCAAAAGCCTGAGTGAGGGAGACAGAAGGTTGGGAGTTTTATTTTCTCCCATTCCTTTCTGCATACCAAGCCTTCATACCAGGTCTGACCCTTGACTCAAACATCTGGTAGTTTCTAGGCAGAACAAGCCATTAATCCCTCTTTTAGCAAAGCAGGGAACTCCACCCCCACCCGTCCCCCAGATTCCCTAGGCCCCCAGCCGCCGCATTCCCCCCCCCCCACAGCCCCCTTCAGCTCTCACTTTCTACACAAAAGCCATTGGCTTCAGGCTCTGGTGTTGTTCTTGGCAAGGGACCACCTGCATTCTAAGTGTTTTCTCCCTAAGCAGAGTTTCCCCCTGATTTCAGGACTAGCAAGAAATGCGGGCTGCCCACTCAGCTGTGACAGCAGGCTCCAGGTCCACAAAGACAGCCTGGGAGATATGTTTCCCAGACTGTCTCAGTGAAAGAGGTGTTGAAGGAATGAATCCTTTCTGGACCCAGGATCTTGTCTGTCAGCATGATGTCATGGGCTGTGTCCAGCTCCAGGCCATGGAGCCTTCCTGTCAGCAGGGATACCCGTCTGGACCCTGGCTTGGTCAGGAGAATGGGGGATCCATCCAAACTGGTAGAACAGAGCAGCATGACATGCTGTATGTGGGGAGCAGGGAGGGGCCTGAAAAGCATTCCTAAGAAGAGGCCTTCTCCTTGAAGGCTGAAGCTGTGTGTTGTTGGGTTTGAAATCCCAAAGACAGGGGCTGGAGAGATGGCTCAGTGGTTAAGAGCACTGACTGCTGTGCGTCGCCTTGACCAGCAAGTAAGACACTACACGGTCGATCCTTTTCAGTCAGCTTTATTGCAGGAACGACTCTTGACTTATGGACAGGACAGGACCGGGAGGGATGGAGACCCCCAGCAGCAGAAACGAGCTGCTTATATATCTTCCCAAGGCAGGCTGGGTGACGTGTTATCTCAGGATAGGTTAAGCTGCCAATACCTCATTAGCATTAGCCCGCTAGGGAGGGGCACGAGGCCGATGCATGCACAAAGGACTTGTTTACCAGTTTAGCTGAGCTGGCCACGCTGGAAGCCAGCTGCCTACATGTCAGGTGCTAGTCATAAGACTTTGCAACTGTACCAGGTGCTATCTTAGACACGGCTGCCTACAGACTGCTCTTCCAGAGGTCCTGAGTTCAATTCCCAGCAACCACATAGTGGCTCACAACCATCTGTAATGGGATCTGATGCCCTCTTCTGGAGTGTCTGAAGATAGGTACAGTGTACTCATATACACAAAATAAAGAAAAAAGAAAAAAAGAAACCCCAAAGACTGGGCTCTCTTTCTAAGTCTTCCTGCACTTGGAAACCAACAACCTCCGGGAGCTCACTGCCCTCACTTAAGAAGACAGTGAGTACGCCTGGCTCTTGCAGGACAGGAACTAGAGAAAGCCAAAACCAAACAACCAGATCCCACTGCATTGTGTGCCCTCTGTTGTCTCTGACAAGAGCAGAGAGTCCAAGACAGGTCTACCTGGAGCTTCCAGCTTCCAGCACTGGGTCTAGACAGGTCTCCCCCATGGTAGCACCTCTGTCCTCCACATTCCAAAGGGGCAGAATCTCAACTGTGGACTGAGGGAGTTATAACCAGTCTTCTGAAAAGTTGCGCACTGCCTCCTACAGTAGAGACAGGTCAATCCAGGCGGCTGGCTTCACATTCAAAGGTCACACAAGAGGCCAGAAGACCTACTTATACCACATCTTTCAGCTCTCCTCACTCAGGGAAGATTTATAATGTGTAGACTCTCCTATTTTCTCATTTTAAACTTTGTGTGTGTGTGTTGTGTAGGAAAGAGAGAAGAGAAAGAGAGAAGAGAAGGCTTGTGTATGTATGTGTAGTGAATGCCCACATGTGTATGGGTATGCTTGTACCTGAGGCCATAAGGAAGCCAGAGGACATGGGTGTCCTGTTCTATCCCCTCCACCCTGTTCCTTTGACACAGTTTGTCACTTACTGAGCCAGGAGCTAAACTGGAAGTTACCAAGCCCCAGGAATCCTTTCTTTCCATTCCTGCCTCCAGGTTTTGACTGTTTTGTTGACACACCATGACCAAAAGCAAGTTGGGGAGGAAAAGGTTTATTTGGCTTACACTTCCACATTACTGTCCATCATTGAAGGAAGTCAGGACAGGAACTCAAACAGGGTTAGAACCTGGAGGCAGGAGCTGATGCAGAGGCCAAGGAGGGGTGCTGCTTACTGGCTTACTCCCTATGGCATGCTCAGGCTGTTTTCTTATAGAACCCAGGACTACTAGCCTAGGGATGGCACCATCTACAATGGGCTTGGCCCCTCCCCCATCATCACAACTAAGAAAATGTCCTTCATCTGAATCTTATGGAGGCAAGTTTTTTTCAGTTGAGGTTCCCTCCTTTCAGATGACTCTTAGCTTGTGTTAAGTTGACATAAAGCCAGCCAGGACAGTCCCCACAGTGCAGAGGCTACTCATACATAATAGGGATCTGAACTCAGGTCCTCAGGATTGCATAGCAACACTCTTGCCCTCTGAGGCAGCTCTCTGGGCCTCCTCATTCTTCACCCCCCCTGATACCCATTCCAGAGGACAAAGGGTCTGGTTTGGTTTTAGACAGGATCTCACTCTGTAGCTTTTGCTGGTCTCAGACTTGCTCACATAATCCTGCCTCTGCCTTCAGAGGGCATGGATCATTGGACACAATCTAAAATCTTTTTTTTAAAAAAAAATTCATTTGTTTATGTATATGAGTACATTGCTGCTGTCTTTAGACACACCAGAAGAGGGCACTAGATCCCATTACAGATGGTTGTGAGCCACTGTGTGGTTGCTGGGAATTGAACTCTGGACCTCTGGAAGAGCAGTCAGTGCTCTTAACTGCTGAGCCATCTCTTCAGCCCTGTTAATCTTATTTTAACTGTCACATTATATTGGTGATCACACTGTTTTGGACAAAAAGCGCCAAGCAGAAATGAAGGATCCGGTGTGGCGCAGCCTTTAATCCACACTTGGGAGGCAGAGGCAGGCGATTTGAGTTCGAGGCCAAACCTGGTCTACAGAGTGATTCCAGGACAGCCTGGGTACAAGAGAAACCTGTCTCGAAAACAAAAAAGAATGAAGGATCATTAGAAAAGTCTCCAGGCCTACAACTCATTCCTTAAAGAGAACTTCAGGTCTCTAGGGTTCTTTTATATTTACTTCTTTATCAGACTAGAAATTCAAATCTAAGCCTCACAGGGGTGTTTCCATTTCTCTGGTACATAAGAATTCAGTTTTCCAATCCAGGCTGGAATAAGTGGATGAGAGCAGTCAAGTCAGCCCCCAAAGTGCCATAAAATTGCATAATATAACATTTCACCATCAAGCATTTGAGACAGTGTGGCTGTGTTTTAGTTATTTGGGCATATTTAGATGCATGTAATACTTGGCACGATGTTATATAGTTTGAAAGAATCCACTTTTAAAAGCTAGGATAATTTGTAACATTGTGTTTACCAATTTGATGTAATGTTGGGGCTTTTGAAGTCTTTAATGGCAAGTTGGACTGTTCCCAAGTTCCTTCCACAAAGCTATCCGAATGCTGCTGGTTTGGTTCACCTGAAAGGAGGAAAATCACTAACCAGTTATTTGGCTCAGAGAATCGCTTTGACAGGGCTGAGAACCTCCCACGCACGGAAGGGACCTTCTACGAGGGCAGGAACATAGTTTTGTGGTCTCAGGAACTATCTAACACACAGCTTCAGAGCCCTTAAGTGGGGCTGGGGGATTGGAACCTACTTGGGGATCGGAAAATTCTTCTGGGCTACTGCGACCTGTCCTACAGTTTTAGCAGAGGACCCAAGTTTTTCAGCACACACACAAAATGAGAGCCAAGAGCTCTATTCTCCCAGGTACCGGAGCGATCGGAAGCTCTGAGTAGTTCCGGGACCGAAGGGTGTGAACCTGCCATAGATGCACTGGCTAGACAAAGGCTCCAAGGCGCAGGGCGAGTTGGGAACTGGAGAAACCTGTCCCGGCGACCACAGAGTGCGCCTCCAGGTCCCAAGCGAGGAGAGCGGAGCAAGGCGGTTTCAAGATCCCTGCAGACCCACAAGCCCAAGTAGTCCTGGGTTCGCGCCCCGAAACCCACCTTTCAGCGTAGCTCACGCCCTGCTAACACAATCACTGCGCTTGCTAGGTGAGGTCCGGAGGACCACAGACGCGCGGTGCCACCAGGAGGGACTCTCATTAGGCATGTGGCGACAGCCCCGAGCGATAGGGCTGGACCGGGTCTGTAGCCAGGACGGTCCTTCTGTCTTCTATTGGGTGGCCGCATACTGTGTCGTCGAAGGCAGTCATGGGCAGTTTAGGCCTGCGGCCGCCTTTCTCTCCAGCTACACCTTCCGTGGGAGAGATCCAATCTTTAGGGGCACACCTTCCGTCTTTCTCTTGGGGTTTTACCCAGTACGACCGCGGAGCTCATTCGAAACGTGGGCAAACCTTTAGTAAGCACTAGAGAAGAAAGAATGCGGCACTGAGACCCAATCCTAGCCAGGCGTGTTGGCACATGCCTTTTATCCCAGCACTCAGGAGGTAGAGGCAGGCAGATTTCTGCGAGTTCGAGGACAGCCAGAGCTACACAGAGAAATTCTGTCTCGAAAAGACAAAAAATTAGAGACAGAGACCGATAGAGCCTGTTCCTGGCGACCTAGCAAGGTGGGACCAGATGGAAAGGGACGGGCTGCGAGGGTGGGCAGACAGGTATATAGAATAACAGTGTAGGTGTTGGTGACTGGGCAGCTTCTCCTGTTCAGATGACTCAGACCAGTGTTTTAGGTAGTAATGGATGTCACTTCTACATTATTTTTCCCCCAGGGAGTAAGTGATAATGTTCTCTGCTCAGGGTCCCCTCTCTAGGCTGCTTATTAGCTGAGGTGGGGTTTTAATACCTACGAATTATAAACTAGACCCTTTACTAACTCGGGAGGGTTAATTGATATTTATTAAATGATTGCACATCTCACCCCACACTCTCGACATTTGTGTAGCACATTCAAGAGGAGCCCAAGCCATCTGTCATCACTTCCTGCTTCAATTCTCATTGCAGTCCTGCATTCAGGCTTGGACATTTGAATTGCTTGAAGACTATCTGCAGTCGTAATGACTCTCTGCTGAGAACACAGGAAGATTCAGCCACTATGACATCAGACCAGACTGCTGCTTGGATTCCTGCAGCCATCTTCCCACAAGGCTAACCATGCTCTTTGAAACTGTCTTGCAGCATTTTGAACATCAATGCTTGTTTTCACATGACTCAAGGAGGTTAAAATCCAGTATATATAAAATCCAGGTGTGTATAGATTAAGTTCAAATTCTGCAAAGTGTTCTTTGATTTCAAAGAATTGGGCTGAATGAGGCTGCCAGATCTAAAGTGGAGGCATATGGGAAGGGACCGAGAAGAGCATGGGGTGAGCATCCAAGTGTTTCTGCACCTGTCACTAACCCTCTCAAAATCACAAACATAGTCTACTGAAGTCAGGGATGCTAATAATAAAGAGAAGCTTTTACTCTGAGTGTGCAGGGTCATTCCTGTCGTCCCAGCACTTGGGACTGAAGCAGGAGGAAGGGGCAGTTTCAGGTCGCCTGGGCTACATGTTGTTCCATGTTGTTCCAAAAGGAAAATGAAAAGGAAGCTTCACCTGGGACCAGCACTTAGGAGGTGAAGCGGCAGGATTGGAAATTCAAGGTCATCCTTAACCATGGAGTGAGTCTGAGGCCAGTCTGGGACCTGGGAGACCCTCTCAACTACAAGTCATACACTCAATGGTGTCAGCTCTTCCTTAAACTCGCTGCACCTGCGAGTAGTCAGCCAATGAAAGATGTCCTTTCCTTCCTGCTGATTTGCCGGCTATAGCCCACAGACTATTGGAAATGAGCGTCTGTAATGTCATGCGTGGAAACCGCACAGCCCTCTTTTGTGAGACTTATTTACATCTGACCAATGAAAACTAAGCTGTTTAAGGGCATACGGATTTAGTTATGTTGTCTAAACCACCTCCAATCTTAAGTTTTATGTTGTTGAAAATATTTAATCCCAATCCAGGATTTATACCCTGCCTTTGACCCTTCAGATCCTGGAAAAAAAGACACACAACTTTTATTATTTACAGTAAGCCTTAATCATTTAGAACTGGGTAGATATCTATTCTCTATGGTATTAAAATCTATTTCCTATCGATAATTCCCAGTCATTACTATGTTTCATCTGGGCTGCTCTTAACTCCAATTGGCTGGGCTCACGGCCATGCTTTCTTGACCCCTAACCATGGCATCTTCTCTCCCTCCTTCCTCTCCCATCATGGTCTCCTCTGACCTCTAACCCTGAATCCAAGACCATGTCTATCTCTCTTCTGCCCAGCTATTGGCTATAGGCTTCTTTATTCACGAACCAGGGATAATTTGGGAGGCAAGGTCACACAGCATCACTTGGGTCTAAATGCAGATCTGTCATCCCTGGGAGCAGCCAGGCCATGGGGGGCGGTATGTAATAACACAACAATAATAATATAAGCAAAAGCATGGGGGCTAGTATGTAATAATAATATTACAATATAAGCAAAAGACTAATCCTTAACAGTTTTATCTCTCTATTAATTGCTACTAATTCTACTACTACTACTACTACAACAACAACATTGAGACAAGGCCTTGTTACATAGCTTTGGCCCTGTAACTCACCTTGTAGACCAGTGGCTCTAATTCAGTGACCAGCTTGCTTCTGTCTCCAGATTGCTGTGGTTAAAGTCATGTGCCACCATACTCAGAGCTTCTTTCTCTTTACTATCATGTGTATGTGTGATCAGGGGGAGGGCACGTGAAGTCAGAGGGTGATTTTGAGGAATCGGTTCTTTCCAGGTTCTCAGAACTGAGCTCAAGTTGTCCAACTTTTGGTACCAGGCCTGTGAGGGTTTGATTCCTGAGACCAGGAGGTGAAGGAAGTAACTCTTACAAGTTGTTGTCTGCAGACCTGACCCCACCCCAGAGTCAAGGTACACAGTGAGCAGCAGGGCCATGCTTTCCTGCCCACTCCAAGCCAGGGCCAAGCTCCCAAGCTTTCACAAGAGTGAGTTACAAGTGCAGACACCTCAGCAGTTCAAGATGGTACCTTACGAGAACCCACTTTCCCTATCACTGAGATCAGATGAGAAAGACTCCATTTTCCAATCTTTGCGAAGCACTTTTTTTTTTTTTTAAAACAGGATAAGCTCTTAACAGGATAATTTTTTTTTTTTTAAAGATATAGTCTTAATACTATTTATACCTGTGCAACTGGGTTCACCTGAAAGGGAGCTGGGAATGAAAGGGTGACAGAGAGCGAGAAGAGATGAAGCCAAGTTCTCTGATCAAGGCTCAATGCTTAAATGTTCGCCCGAACCCTTCCAGTTTCAGCCGGGGAGATGGGTGGGATAATCCCTTCTTGGTCACGGTCATGGCTGGAGATATCTCAAGACAAGCCCAGGGGCAGTTCTTCTTTTAAGTTCTGTACAGCCAAGGTGGGTAACTCCACCTAGATCCTTACTGAAAGATTTCGTGTGCAGACTTGGAACAGACCACAGCAGACCAAGATGGTTCCACGAGGAACCGTTGCCAGGTACTGTGGGGAGGAGCATACCTGGCTGTTGTCAGGTAACTGTGGAGGTAGAGTTTAGACAGAATACTAACACTTATCACACTTGGTCTGTTGTGGTAAACAAGGTCTCTCCGGCCTGCTCAAGGCTGCGGAAGGGCACAGTTCCCCCTTTTTAGTTTTATGAAATATGAGCAGTGTCAGCAGCTGGATGGGGTACAAGATTTCATCCCATCTAGGGTGCAGAGTGGCAGGGCGACCGTGTCTGGCTTAGGTTGGCGTCTATATTGCTCCTATATTACCCATCCTTGAGGAAAACATACATAGCATATGGAGGAAAACATATGGATGTATGCCTCTGCCTTAGGTTTATAGGAGCTCAAGAACACTCTTACTCGTCTTTGACTAACCGGCCATCATTGGCACACTCTTTCCCAAACAGACCAAAGCCACATTGAGACCTGTGAGCATGCACTTGATGCAATTCTTCATAGCAATGGATAACTGCCATGATGAATGGCTGGGCTTGCTGAGAGAGATCCTGTGTGAAGGCAACCTATCTGTTTGAGACACAAGGTTCAAAGGTTAAAAGCAACATGATTATCCAAACAATGTAGAAAATAAGGTTGGAAGCGGAAATGTTCCAGTGTCTAATCCAACTGCTGTTTGACAGGGATTAGACACAAGGTCTGGCCACCAGTTATATAGTAGGTGGCTTTAAGTATAGATGGAGACTACATGCCAGGTTAAATCAGCAGATAAGGATTTCGAGCCATCTTCATCATCAGAATCATATTAGGCTCAAGATCTGTGCCCACTTGATGGACCAATCTTTCAGGCAGCCATCCAGCTTCTTTTTCTGAGAAAATGCAGACCAAGCCACGACCCCAAATGAAAACAGGGTCAGGACCATTCCATGTATTAGTTAGGGGATCTCTCCATTTGACCCTAGCAATGAGCTGGAAGTGACTGGATGTCATTGGCGATCCACTGCAGACTGACCTTTAGCATCAGTTTGCAGAAAATTTAAAACAACACAAAAGCAAGATGTGCTTTTGGTGACCTTGGAGGGTATAATCCCCCCCCCCCTTTAGTTTTAAGGAGCCAATTTTTTGGAGTGTGATGTGCACGTTCAACAATTCCTTGTCCCATTGGGTTATAAGGAATCTCAGTAATATGGATAATATTAAATTGTCAACAAAACATCTCAAATGTTTAACTGCAATAGCTAGTTCCATTGTCTATAATCTGATATGGAACACTAAGCACAGAAAAATAATGTATGCAATAACTAATTATAGTTTTTAGTTGCTTCTCTTGTTAAACAGTTGCAACTAGAAAGCCTAAAAGGGTGTCAAGTCATACGTACATATTTTAATTTTCTTTTGTTAACAGGCACAGCTATAAAGCCATGGAGGGAAGCAGGCACAACTTTAATTCCTCCAGCATAATCATTATCTATTAACTCTGGCCCATAAGCTGTTGTGAATGTCTTTTGGGTCTAAGGCTGACGCCTCCCCCTCAAGGAACAAACAAGAGAATACAAAAACTCCAGAAAACACCCTTCTAGGGGCGGTCTTGATGACTAAGACAAAGGAATATCTGTCACACAAGCTTCTGCTGCACCCACTCTGTGCATAGTCTTAATTTAAATGTGAATGTTCTTAATCTGGGCCTATATCCTGAGGCCTGGCCCAAAGATTATCCTTCCTGCAGCAAGGACAAATTTCTGGCAAGCGACCTTGGTGACCTGATTGTTGCTCGTGCCTTTGTTCCTGGGACATCATTTTAAAAATGACCTAAATTTCCACATTTAAAACATCTTTTATCTTTACGGTTCTGTGCAAGCATTGCTTGTACAGTGGTCTCTTGTACAGCAGCTATGGCCAGACCCTGATTGTATGAGGGCCTAATTTCAGCATAAAGACCAATGTATCTATGTAAGTCTGTCTTTGCCTTGTATGGTCTGATAGCTGTGCAGGCAGTTCAACCTGATTAGCATTACCTTCACATTGACCTTCTCTTAGAAGCATGTTAAGACCCCAATCTACATTGCCTGCCTGAGCATTCATCATGGCGATTCTCTTACTTGTATCACTCCATTCTGAGCTCCAAAGCAAGTAATCTCCTCCTGACAAAATAGCCTTACTATTCAACTCTACCTGCTCTATCCTCTTCTCAACCATAAACATGGGTGAGTCAAAGAATTCCAAACTCACCATTGAACTGCCAACTGCAACAAATGGAAAAGTGGCAGTTTAGCTATATTTTTAAGTTTCTTAAGCAAAACCAATTTTTAACAATGTAAACAATCTATTTTCTTAAAATCAACACCAAGTGGATTACTTTCATGTTACAAGGTTTTGCTGCCAGTTCTTACATATGAATGCATGATAGTGCAGCTTCTAATATCTCATTAAAGAGACATTGTTTTAAATCTTTTATACATCTGGTTTCTGAATGACTCCTGATAACTGGTAACCCTGAGTTATCAGTTTTAAGCCAACTTTCTGTCACCAAAGTTGCAAATTTTTAATCAAACCCAGTAACTTACAGGCCAATAATCTACAACCAAGACATGTAGAACATATTTACACTTTTAAAACCAATCAGGGGGCAGTGGTGGCACACGCCTTTAGTCCCAGCACCTGGGAGGCAGAGGCAGGAGGATTTCTGAGTTCGAGGCCAGCCTGGTCTACAGAGTGAGTTCCAGGACAGCCAGGGCTACACAGAGAAACCCTGTCTCGAAAACCAAAACAAAACAAAAACAAAAGAATTGGGGTTGAGAGATGGTTCAGGGGTTGAGAGATCTGACTGTTCTCTCACTCACATCAGGAGATTCACTACAGTCTGTAACTCTAGTTCAGGGGATCTGAGATCCTTTTCTGGTCTCCAAAGACACCTGCACACTTGTACATTTAACCTCATGCAGGAACACATACATAAATTAAAAACACACAAAACTGTTAGGAAAAGTATTAATTCCTGCAGTATGACAGAATGTGAACTGTGTATCATGTACTGTATACAAAAATAGAGACCCTGTCTCTAAACCAAGTTAAAAAAAAAAAATTCAGAAACAAAAATGAAGTAGCTACATATGTTAGTATTCTGTCTAAACTCCACCTCCACGTTACCTGAATGCAGTATGCCTCCACAGTTACCTGCACAGTCAGGTAGGCCTGCCCACTATAAAAGGGGCAGCTTGCCTCCTCCTCTCTCTTGCTCCTTAATCTCTTACCCTCATGCTCTCTTAATCTCTTGCTCCCTTGCTCTCTTGCCTGTAGCTTCTCTCTGCCCCTCCCCTTTCCCTTCCCCTCTTTTCACGTGGTCATGGTGGGCCTCTACTCCTCTACCTCTCTGCTCTCTCTCTGCCTCTATTACCCTCCTGGCTCCCTCCCCATGTCCTGAATAAACTCTAGCTATACTGTTGGGTGGCTGGTCCCTCAGGGGTAAGAGATGCCTTGGCATGGGCCTGCTGAGACATCCCTTCCATCACTGGTCCATATTCCATCATTTCAATATATCTTATATATTTAGACTAAACAAAATTTTCTTGCTTTTTCTAGCTGTAATTTCAAGAGAAAAGCACCTTGTCACAGAGATTTTTCTGGGACAAACTCTCAGCTTCCAAAAGGCTGCTGGTCCCTTTAAAAGCAGCTTATGCCGACAATTCCTGGAAAGCTTTTCCAGCTCAGCTAGACTCTTAGCTACAGGTATAGGGTAACTTATCAGTCTTTGCTGTGTATATTAAGACTGCCTTTAAAACCAAGTTAAACTAGATCAAGGGGTGGATACGTAGTAGCTTTAACTGTTTTTTTTTTTTTTTTGTCTTTTGAACATGAAACATAGAACAAACATCTAGACAATGAAACAAACAAACAAAAAAAAACAACTGACAACGTGGACATTGGCGCGCCAAGGACAGACAACAAAGACCTCTAGGAGCCAAAGAGAAACTCAGGACATCTCCTGATTTTCCTCCTGTTCCTAGGAGAGCTATGAAACAGCCTTTTCATTCTTTTTTGCTGACACAGCTCAGAGAGAGGACAATTGCTTTTCTGAAACTCCTTCTTTCTCTCATATTCAAGATCTAACTCTTCATCTCTTTCTTTAGGAGATGTAGTGGGCGGCTACTTTATAGTAACACCTCAGTGCCCTGTTTTCTTAGTTTTTCAATTCCTTCTAACCCTACTCCTCTTGCCTGAAGCAGCTCTTAGGCTGCAGCAAATGCCTCTTTGGAATTCTCCAGTCCCAAAATTGCTGTCACCTAGGTGAGGTAGATGTCGAGTCAACACCTATTCAACCTAGACTGTGTCCCTTAAACACACTTCCTGCAAACAAGCCTCCAAAAAACAACTATTAACTAGCACTAGTATCAATATCTTTTGCTGCTTACCAAGTGCACGGGATACTCTCCTTCTTGTTCCATTTTCCATGGAGCTCCAACCAAGACAGCATTCCTCAGTTGATCAAGCCTCTTGTTTAGACATCAATCTGTAGCCGCCTGCGGCCACGAATCAACTGGGTTCACCTGAAAGTGAGCTGGGAATGAAAGGGGGACAGAGGCTCGAAGAGATGAAGCCAGGACAAAGTTCTCTGATCAAGGCTCAATGCTTTAATGTTCAGCTTTTCAATTTAAAGGGAAAGACTCCGCCAGAACCCTTCCTAGTTTCAGCCGGGAGATGGGTGGGATATCCTTCTTGGTCACGCGTCAAGGCCGGAGATATTCAAGGTAAGCCCAGGGTAAGTTCTTCTTCAAAGTTCTATGCAGCCAAGGAGGGTAACTCCACCTAGATCCTTATCACTTGGTCTGTTGTGTTAAACAAGGTCCTTCAGGCCTGCTCAAGGCTGGGGGAAGGGCGCATACCTGGTTGGTCTAGCACTTGTTATGTGGACCAGGCTGGCCTCTGCCTCCTAAGTGCGGATGTTA
This sequence comes from Mastomys natalensis, assembly GCA_021653895.1. NCBI lineage: Eukaryota > Metazoa > Chordata > Mammalia > Rodentia > Muridae > Mastomys > Mastomys natalensis. The sequence goes on from JAJTUV010001260.1 coordinate 220,392, forward strand.
AAGTCCATGTGCCACAAGTCTAACTGATTCTGTGAGTTTAAAAAAAAAAACTAATGTTGTGTTTTTTGTTTTTGCAGGTTTCTGTTACCTATTCATCCTGGTCCTGGAAGAGGCTGGAGAAGCCAGAGGTGTCTGATCCCATTGGAAACTGGTTTACATGTTGTGTTTGCTGCATGTTGGTTGTGTACAACTGAACCTGGTCTCTGCAATAGCAGCAAGCACTTAACCAACTGAGCCATCTTCCAGCCGATTTCAGTTTTGAAAGGACAATTTTTGCTAGAAGGTAAATAGGTTTAGCAAACTCAGTGCTTTCCCATAGGACCTGAAGGATTTTTCTTGTTGTGGGTGTTACAGCGAGACATGTCACAGTAGGTACATAGGTACCTTACCCAGCATCATACACATTCTAGCCTGGAATTGCAGGATGCTACAGTACAGCAGCAACCAATGTTCACCTCTATCCACCTCAGGTGAGGAGCAGTGGAGTTCCAAGTATTACTTGATAACCTGTGACAGAGAGGAAGAAGAGGTGACATTGTTTTGTACAGGTGGTCTTGAGTGATACATCAGCCACTTGAGACCTCAGGCTAAGCACCTTCCTTCAGGACTCACTTTCTTCTGCTCTCACAAGTATGTATGCGGTCTGCTCGAGGACAGACACGACTCCAACCACACTATTGAAATGACTTTATTTCGTTCACATCAAACTGAAATGGCAGAACAGTTAAGTTTTTTTTTTTTTTTTCGGTCACTGGGTCAACAATGTTTGGCAGTTCGCAAAAAAGGACACAAGCTGAGTTTGAGGCCAGCTTGGTCTATACAGCAAGTTCCAGGTTGGCCAAGTCTATTTAGGGAGAACCTGTCCCAAACCACCTTTCCCCACCACCACCCTCCAAACAAACAAACAAACAAAATGTGGCCAGCAGGAATAGAAAATTTTTTTTACCAGAAGTGCACATAAAACAATAAGATACTTTAAAAAGTGAAAGTGGCAATTTAATGATAAAAAATACCAGGGGGGTTGGGGGTGGGATACTGGGGTTTGCTTTGAAGAATGTGTCCATACGGCAAAGAGTGACAGCGTGCCTACCCCTCGATTCTGGTTCTGTGATGAAAGCCAAGAAACTATGGGCAGAGATGCACAGTTAAGTACCCTTGTTGCTATGTCATTGTTATGAGCAACTACAGGCAACACAACAGGGGATGGTTGACAGCATCAGCCAGCACCACCATGGAACACTATCTATAGTGTGCACGGCTGGGAGTACTGACAAGGAAGATGTTCCCTATTCTGTTAAACAGAAAACACGTTATAAAGGAGTACAGTATGATCTCATACTATGTTTGCATATACACACAGAAAGACACTGAGGATATACACGTTACCACTGGCAACCTCTGGCTGATGGAACTGTGAGTTAATTAAAACTTCACACTGATTCTTATAACCACTACGTATTCTCTCTGTGATTTTAAAAGGAGGCAGAATTAAAAGCCTAGTTTAGTTCAGGTCCTTGAATTGTGAAGTGAGTAGTTATGTGTCCCTAGAGACTTCTGTGTCTTCCTTCTGACAGGTGGGCTGTCTCAGCTGCCCTCCTGCAAATGCCACACTGCAAGTGCTTGTTTGTCTGGAGAGCATGGTCTCTCCTTTGCTGCTTAGAGCCGATTCAGATTCTGGTGGGGAAGGAATCGAGCAGGGTGTCAGTAAAACCATGCCCAAGACATGGCCAAGAGGGACTTTAAGAGGGAGCCCTTAAAAGCTTCATCGAGAGCGGGTGGTGGCGCACACCTTAACCCAGCATTGGAGCAGAGACGGATTCTGAGTTCGAGGCAGCTGTCTACAGGTGGTTCAGACAGCAAACTATCAGAAAACCGTCTGAAACCAAAAAAAAAAAAAAAAAAAAAAGCTATCGGAAGAACAGAAACAGATGCAGAGAACTTTTAACTGTAAGTTTTTATTTACTTATTTGTATGCATGTGCCTGCTTGTCTGTATGTGTACCACACGTGTGCAGGCAACTGCAGGGACCAGAAGGTGCAAACCTCCTTGAACTGGAGTTACAGGCAGCTGGGAACCTCCCATGAGAGTGCTAGGTATTAAACTCAGGTCCTCTGAAAGAGCAGCAAACATTCTTAACTGTGAGTCATTTTTCCAGTTCCTACTTGTTTTTTTTGTTTGTTCATTTGAAACAAGATCTCATGTTATACAGGCTGGCCTTGAATCCGATATATAACTGAGGCTGACCTTGAACTCTTGATCTGCTCTCACTTCCTAAGCACTGGCATTAGGAGGAATAATGAGGTCTCTACTTATCTCAATTCAGGCCCCAGAGGAAAGGATGATGACACAGTATTTGAACCTTTTATGCAGAGTCCTTTTAAGCTACTGAATCACTCCAGGAGAGAAATGACAAAGTAACTGGAAATCATGTTTAAGATTTAAGTTGGCTAATAAGAAAAGGTGACACCAAGTCTGAAACAAGAGAAATCTCGGTGGAAAAGGTTTGCATTCTGGGTTGGTATAGACAGTCCAAGTGGACCAAAATCCTGAGGACCGGATACCTGTATTTAATGAATGGTGGCAAAGCCACCATTAAAACAGTCTTTCCCAATGAGCCAGGTGTAAGCTGACTAAGGCCTACCTTTTGTCTATCCTACACTCTCTACTCTGATTCCAAGAGAGCCTGGGACACAGCTAGGGCTGAGTTTCCCTTAGGGTTGACAACACAGACTGTAGTGGCAAGGAGCTAATAAAAAGAGAAACCTCATCAAGAGCTGAGGGGAGAAGGGTCATGCTCATCTTCACTATAAAATGCCACTATCAACCCAGAAGGCTCACAAACACAGTACTGAAAAATGTGTCTAAAGTAATGTGTTTCTGAATAGGTTTAAATACTGACATTTGTAAATGTTTTACTTTAAAAAGAATAAATTTACTGTGGCCAAGTAGGTCACATACAATGAAGTTACTCTTAAATACTTGTATGCTTTATGCTTTTTTTGAGACAACTCTCACCTGGCCCAGGCTATGTAGCTGAATCTGGCCTTGAACTCCTGACCTTCCTGCTTCTACCTCTCAAGATCGAGGATTACAGGTGTGCACCCTATTACACTTGGCTTCTAGAATGAGAAAAAGTGGAGTTTCAACTATTAGTGAGGGAGCATCTGACTTCCTGTCATCATGGCTAAAAAGACAAACGCTGCTCTTGTTGAAAGAAGAGAACTGTGTGGCGGCGGAGTGCCAGGGACCAGACTACACTGGTAGAGTAGTTGCATGTTCTTCCATGTTCCAAACAGGGGAAAGGGCTTCAGGACACGATGTGACAGAGAGGACTAAGTGGGAGGCATGCTCTGAGGCCTGACGGAAGGGAAGCAGGGCCGGCCATCTGCAGGTTCAAGGGCAAACGCCAGAGCTCATCATTTACATCAGTACCAAGAAGTCTGCCAGCACAGCTGACGCACCAGGCCAGTGTTGGTTCCTGTGGGGAGAGCTTTATAGCTAGGGTGGAGCCAAGTCCCTATCCCCTCAGTTACTCGTGGGAAACTCGTTCCAAGGCCACATAGAAGCTGTTCTTGTCATCTAGGCAATGCCAGCCAATGGGTCCAATCTCACAGTCTGCACAGACCAGAAACTTGATGTTGCCCACGTCCTTGGTGAAGCCCACGTTCTCAAAGGTGAACATGTCATTAACCAGCCAGTGTTCCTGGAGGAGATCACCATCAGGACTGCTGCCGTCGGCCAGGTCTGGCTTCTTCCTCATGGAGGGGAGGAAAAGCTGCAGTGGGAGAGAACATAAGGATAGAAAAGCTGAACTGGCTCTGGTCACATTTCACTCCCATGTGCCTACACTGGACTCTGATGCCTAGTGGCTTTCTGGAACGGGAGAAAATAACAAAGACAGCAGCCATCACATCAGGGCATGCACTAGGATGCTGGCTGCTCTTTCGATGCCTGCCCTGATTATTACTATCACTATTATTATATTATTATTTAGAGATATACTCTTCCATTCCTTGGCTGGTCTTTAATTCACAAAGATCTACCTGCCTCTGCCTCCTGAGTACTTGTATTAAAGGCTTGCCCTGGTTTTTGAATTTTCACTTTCCATATCTTTCTTCATTCAATTGTGTACATATAAACCACACAGCACTAGTCAACAGTGTCTGCTTTCAGAGCTGTCCTTTTGCCTGCCCACTCCTTCCCTCCCTGTGATGCTTTGCCAAATCATATGAGGACCTCATCATGGTCACATACCTCTAATCCCCCTCCCCTTTTTTTTTTTTTTGGTTTTTTTTTGTTTTCGAGACAGGTTTCTCTGTGTAGTTCTGGCTGTCTGGAACTCACTCTGTAGACCAGGCTGACCTCGAACTCAGAAATCCGCCTGCCCCTGCTCCCAAGTGCTGGGATAAAGGCGTGCGCACCACCGCCCGGCTATCCCCCTCCCTATTATCCCTCTCCACCACCACAAAGTGTCACAACTGCCACAACTTCCCATGCAATAGATGTATTTAGCTTCAGGTTGTACACGTGTTCAGGTTGGTTTGAATCTGGCTCTATGTTCTGACTACATCACTGTGAGGCCAGTTCAGTTACTTTTTCCTTTATAACCAAGCTCAGCAGCAAGGTCTGATGGGAAGGGACCAGAAGGTTTGTTCTGAGACACTTCAGCAGTGCTCTCTGCTTCACGTCCACGAGGTCATGGCATGCATGGCCTAGTTTCCCCTACTTCACTGTGTGTCAACACACTGGCTGCTGCTTCTCAACAAGCAGTAAGACGGTTCTGTCTGCACACTTGGATAGCTGTCCCTTGTTGGTTGGTATCAGTGCAAACATAACCTCAGGAGTCTTGACCACAATCTGAATGAATCCATACTGCTTTCTTTTAATACATATTACTACAATACTATGAAGAATACTGTGCATAACTTGCACATATGTAAGTGCATAGTCTGCCACATTTGGGCACATGTATGTGCTAATGAAAATATCATAATTAAGATATAAACATATTCATCACATTCATCAGTTTCCTCATACCATGCTCACGTTTTCTGAAAAATGTCATATTAGATTTTGTGTATGCAAGTATATATGTGTATCACATATGTGCCTGTTAGATTCCCTGGAACTGGAGATATAGTTGGTTGAGAGTCACACTGTGTGTGTGCTGGGACTCGAACCAGGGTCTTTTGTAGGAGCAGCAAATGCTGTTACCTGCTGATCCATCTCTCCAGCTCCTAAAAACATCTCATTAATTTGTTGTTTACCTTGCTCCATTAAAGTATCTGTTCCTAGATTGGATTAACTTTATAAAAAAGAAAATCTAACTTTAGAATTCGACATGTTATCTCCAAGATATTTTTTAAACTTTTATTTGTGTGTGCATATGTTAAGTGTATGCAATGTTATGTTTGGATGTGGGTGCTGGGAACTTAACTCATGTTTTCTGGAAGAACAAGTGCTCTTAACAACTGAGCCATCTCTCCAGCTCCTACCCCCTACCCTAGACCTTGCAAACTTCAACCTATGTATCTTCTCGGTCTACAATTGCTGGAAGCAATTAGTGCATGTGTGCACATGCACACGAAACAACCACTTTGAGTTCCTGTATGTGTAGCATGCACACTCTATACTGCAAAATGCAATGCCAGCAAAGCTTACTAACCCTGCTCCTCTACATGGCTGCTGCCCCATCACCTGCTTTCCACCCACAATACTTCTGAGACTGCATGTTGCTATTGCCCTGGCTGATCAGAAGTTATCCTCCTGTCTCACAGCTGCCTGAGTACTGGGATTAAAAGGCAAAACATATACATATTTTTTTTTCTTTTTTTGAGACAGGGTCTACTATGAGGCTGACTAACCTTGAACGCACCAAGTAAACTAGGTTAACTCAAGACCCAGAGGTCTGCCTGCTTATGTCTCACGAATGCTGGTATTAATGGCATCAACATGCTCAGTTTCTTCCTCTTCTTCCTATTTATTTATTTTATGTGTGTGAGTGTTTGGACTGTATGCACGTATATGCACCATGTGTGTGCCTAGTACCTGCTGAGGTCAGAAAAGGGCATCGGAGCCTCTGAAACTGGAGATACAGAGGATTGTGAACTAGTGTGTGGGTGTTGGGAACTGTACCGGCTGGTTTGTGTCAACTTGACACAAGCTGGAGTTATCACGGAGAAAGGAGCTTCAGTTGAGAAAATGCCTCTGGGAGATCCAGCTGTAAGGCATTTTCTCAATTAGTGATCAAGTGAGGAAGGCCCATTGTGGGTGGTGCCATCCCTAGGTTCGTAGGCTTGGGTTCTATAAGAAAGCAAGCTGAGCAAGCCAGGGGAAGCAAGCCAGTAGAAACATCCCTCCATGGCCTCTACATCAGCTCCTGCTTCCTGACCTGCTTGAGTTCCAGTCCTGACTTCCTTTGGTGATGAACAGTAATATGGAAGTGTAAGCTGAATAAACCCTTTCCTCTCTTTGCTTCTTGGTCATGATATTTGTGCAGGAATAGAAACCCCGACTAAGACAGGAACCAATCTCGAGTCCTTTGCAAGAGCAATAGATCACGGAATGTTTACAGTCTCAGTCCATCACCATGTGGACAGAGTGGCAGAGCAACTCCCATCACAGGGGACAGAGAGCAGAGTACCCCAATAACAAGATACCAGGTAGGGCAAGACTCTGCCCAAGCACAAGCTCCACAGTGAGCACACTCTAACAGTCTACACAAGTTCTGAATTCACCACCAGGCTACACCAGAGCCCTCATTAGCTAATCCTCACAGATCAGAGCCAGAGATACTCTATTCACCTCCTAGGTGTCTCAATTAAGTTGACAAGATTAATCATCACAGCCAGATGTAGGGGTGTACACCTTTGATCCTAGAACTCGGAGCTGGGCAGGTGGCTGGCAGGAGGCCGCCTGGTCTACATAGTGAGTTCCAGCACTGCCAGAGCTACACAGTGAGACCCTGTTTTGGGGGTAAACGTTTAATCATAACAGTGGGGATATTAAACAATACTACTTTACATAGCTAAGATTCATGTTTGATTTGACTTGTGTGGGGTTCTGTTTGTTTTTTTGGTATATGTGTGGGGTGGTAAAATTACAATTGACCATTTAACCACTTTAAAAGGTTGGTGTTTTTATCATTTATGTGCACATGTGTGTATCTGTGTCAATGAATGCCACTTGTGTGTTGGCCTGTGGAGGTCAGAACCCTCGGATCCCTTGGGGCTTCGGTTAGTGGGGGTTTTGAGCTGCCCAATGTGGGTGCTGAAACCAAACCCAGGACCTCTGAAGTACAATAAGTGCTCTTAACTGCTGAGCCACCTCGCAGTCCTCATCACTCTTCGGTGTACACTTCAGTACATAAGAATGTTCACAGGATTGTACTGCAACAGTCAACAGCCAGCACCAGAGCTGCTGCTTCATCTTCCCAAGCTGAGACTCTGGTCCCACTGAACTGTCTCTCTCATTGGCCTTGAGAACAGCAACCACTGTGCACTGTTTAGAAGCAGTTCTAGGCATTTCCTGTACATGGGATCAGCCTGTGCACGTCCTTTTCTGACTGGCTTGTTTCACTTACTGTCCCGACAAGCTCATATTTAGTGTTAAGAAATAACTCTAGGGAGCTGGGCATGCCTTTAGTCTCAGCAGAGGCAGGTAGACAACTTTAAGCTCAGTCAGGGTTATGTATTGAAGCCCTGTCTCAAAAGCCAACAACAAAACCCAGAAAGCTAGTTCAGGAGTAGCCAAGAGCAACTGCCATTCTTCTGAGGACTCAAGTTTGGTTCCCAGAAACCACTTAAGGTGACTCAAAACTCCCTATACTCCAGCTCCAAGTGATCTGATGCTTGCTTGTGGACTCTGCTGAAACTTGCAGATGCATGCATAATACACACACACACACACACATACACAGACACACACACACAAACACATCTATAAACGAAGGCACAAATAAACATAAAATTTTTAAGGACTAGTTAGCACAGAGCCCTTTAACCCAGCACTTAGGAGGCAGAGGCAGCCAGGTCTTCCTAGCCAGTTCCAGAGAGTCAGGGATACGTAGTGAGGCCCTGCCTCAAAAGACAAAACAACGCCGGGCAGTGGTGGCGCACACCTTTAATCCCAGCACCTGGGAGCAGAGGCAGGCGGATTTCTGAGTTCAAAGCCAGCCTGGTCTACAGAGTGAGTTCCAGGATAGGCAGGGCTTGGGGGGAAAAAAAAAAAAAAAAGCCAAAACAGCAACAAAAGTTAATACAAATTTCTTAAGCCTAAGTCCTGGAAGACAACAGCTCGCACAGCTGACAGGTAGCTCTCACAGCCGGAGAACAAGGATACAACCCTGCGATCCCATCTGGCTCTCTCCAGCTGTCTGAGTTTTGTTGCTGTTTTTCACTTAAGGTCTTCCTGCCCAGGGTGGCCTTGAACTCTGATCCTCTTGCCTCTGGCTCCTCGGTTCCCCATTTACTGTGCTCACTTGCCTGCATATTTAGTTCTATGCCATTTTTTTTCATCATTATGGGTAGGATAGTGAATAGGGCCATCATAAGAACCTTGCTGCCCTGGCCTAACCACATACATCAATGCCTTGCCCCTCAATCTCATCCACTGGCAACCATGGATCCATTCTTCATTTCTGAAAATTTCTCATTTCAAAAATGTTATACAGGCTGAGTGAGGTGGAGCAGCCTTTAATCCCAGCACCCAGGAAGCAGAGGCAAGTGGGTCTCAGTGAGTTCGAGGACAGCCTGGTCTACACAAAAGAGACTGTCTCAAAAAAAAAAAAAATGTTATACAGATCTGCTTGGCACAGTAGTACTCACTATAATCCCAGCTATGTGGGATGCTGAGGTGGGAGAATGAATTCTAGGCTGGCCTGGGCAGCAAACTATCAGCTTACAGAGCTGTTTGTCTAGCATGCACAAAACCCTAGGTTCAGTCCCTAGCACAATATAAACTATAGGCTTGGTGGTCCATGCTGTGATTCCAGCATTTAGATGAAGGCAGGAGCATTGAGAATTCAAGGTCATCATCTCAGCTACACGGTAGGTACACAGGTAGTCTAAGCCAATATAGGTTACATAAGACCTGTCTCACATTAAACACACACACAAACACACACACACACACACACACACACACACGGAGGGGGAGGGCCTCATTCTAGCCCTGGAAAGATCAAGGCAGTGAGATCTTCAAGATCTTCAAGTCTGGGTAACATAAAACCGCAGATCAGCCTTGCAAGCACAGTGAGATTCTGTGCCAAATAAACAGAGGAATGGGATCAAGAGAGACTCTTATACAAATAGATTCATAAAGCTGGTAAGCGTAGAGGACTGACTTTTTCACCAGCATAATTCTCTGGACTCATTCAAGTTGTCTGTATCAAGCTGCCGGTCGTGGTGTGATCCCAACACTTGGAAGGTAGAGGCACGAGGATGGGGAGTTGAAGGTCACCCTCCACTACAAAACAAGTTTGAGGCCAATCTGAATTACATGAGATGCTATCTCAAAACAAAACTAAAAAAACAAAGCGTAGTTCGTCTGTATTTACAGCTGCCTAGTACTCCATTCACCAACTGAGAGACATCTGTGGTGTTTCCAGTTTGGTGCTATAATGAATGCAATGTAAAGCCGGGCGGTGGTGGCGCACGCCTTTAATCCAGCACTTGGGAGGCAGAGACAGGCGGATTCTGAGTTCGAGGCCAGCCTGGTCTACCGAGCGAGTTCCAGGACAGCCCGGACTACACAGAGAAACCCTGTCTCGAAAAAACAAAAAAAAAAAAAACAAAAAAAAAAAAAAAAAAAAAAAATGAATGCAATGTAATAAAGAGAGAGCGGAAGAAAGTTCACGGGCTAGCGAACCAAGCAAAGTTCGCAGTGCAGCGAACCGAAAGTGAGTCAATGACTACTCGGGCATATAGTTTTGGGTGGAATTTAGTGATGGGGACGTCTCAGTCTCATCCAATTTTTCTGGCTCTTCAGGAGCTGCTCTTATCAAAGAATTTAAAATTAAAAAGAACAACCTTAGAGAGAGTTCTAAGTGAATGTCCGGAGGTCAGGTAATCTTACGTACCCTGCTGGATAAGCTCAGCAGAGACCTAGATTTCACCTGGGAGCAGGGAACTTTGAAGGGAGGAGTGAGGCCAGTATGGAAATTAGTTAGAAGTTGCCTAGAAGATCAGAAGTGTTGTAAAGCTGTGGAGGAGGGGCAAACAGCGCTGGAACAGTTGCAAGAAGAGAGATCAGAAAAGGCAGACATCGAGAAAGGGAGCAAAAGGAAACGGTCTTTGTATCCGGATCTAAAAGAGCTGAGAGAGTCTGAGTCTACTGACTCGGATGAGGAGATTCAGGCCCTTGTAGAGCGTTTAGAGCGGACGGCCTTGAGAAAGAGAGAAAAGAAGAAAAAAGAAAAAGAGAAACCTCCGGCTGTGGCGATGAGTGTAAATGAAAATCCCGCCACAGTCCTCTCTGCTCCACCCACTTATTGTGAGGCTACTCAAGCAATGCAACCTGCACCACATTCTGGTGGAGGCATGTCATTCTGTCCAAAAGTCTGGACTCAAGTGAGAACGGAAATACAGCTAGCCTGTCCGGTTTTTCAGGATGCTCAGGGGAACAGATATGAAGAGCCACTTGATTTCAAGACAATTAAATCCTTGGTCGAGTCTGTTCGTACTTATGGCACCACAGCTTCCTTTATCTTGGCTCAGGTTGAAGCCTTAAACAGGCATTGCATGACCCCAAATGATTGGCAGGACGTGGCCCGCGCTTGTCTGAATCCCGGAAAGTATTTGGATTGGAAAGCCTTTTTGGTAGAGTATGCCACTGAGCAAGCAGTGGCCAATTTAAGAGCTGGGAACCCTGTTGCCAATTGGGATAGAGACATGCTTCTTGGCATAGGAAGGTTTGCTAATTTACAAACAACATACCCTGTCAAGTCTACGATTTATCAGATAGGCATTAAGGCTTGGAAGTCCCTGCCCAATAAAGGGGAAGTATGTGGCAATCTCACCAGGATTTTGCAGGGCCCTATGGAACCATTCTCTGATTTCGTAGCTCTTATGGTGGAAGCTGCAGGAAGGATCTTTGGAGATCCTGATGCAGCCATGTCACTTATCCAACAGCTGGTATATGAACAGTGTACCAAGGAGTGTAGGGCAGCTATCACCCCATTTAAGTCAAAGGGATTAGAAGTGTGGATGAAAGCATGCAGAGAGCTAGGAGGACCGTTAACTAATGCCGGCCTAGCTGCCGCTGTAGTACAGCTAACCCAGAAGAAAGGAGGAAATTCTGGGGTATGCTTCAAATGTGGAAAGATAGGACACCTTAAATGGCAGTGCCCAGAATGCGGAAGCACAGAAAGCTCAGGAAGTGGACAGCACTCTAGGCAGCCTAGCCTATGCCCTAAATGCAAGAAAGGGAACCACTGGGCAAATGAATGTCGTTCTGTGAAGAACATTAATGGTCAGCCCCTTGCTCAAGGGTATGGTGGAGCACATTCAAAAAACGGACAGCGGGGCCCACGACCCAGGGCCCGCAAATGTACGGGGCAATCGAGAATCAGGAGGAAGAACAGGGTCAGAAGAGGTGGCCCTCCCTTCGTCATCCGAAGGACCTAGGAGAGCCACTGCGGGCTCAGTGGGACTAGACCTCCGCTCCACTACCAGACTCGTATTAACACCATGAATGTGGGTCCAATTAATTGAAACAGATTTTAAAGGACCCCATTGAGTCTGATACTGTGGGCCTGCTTTTAGGAAGGTCGTCATCCTGGAGTCATTGATCCTGATTATACAGGAGTGGTTAAGATCATGGTGTCATCCCCTCGTGGGATTACAGCTATTTCTCCTGGAGATCGGATTGCCCAGTTAGTTATCCTACCCAGTCTACATAACAGGTATGCAGCAAAAAATCAAGAGAGGGCAGGGAGGGTTTGGATCCACAGGCACAGACTAGACTTTTCTGTCCTTGGATCTCGACCAGCGCCCAGTGTTAGAACTGACAGTTGACGGGAAAGCTATCCTGGGGCTGCTAGATACTGGAGCAGACAGAAGCATAATTGCAAGAAAGGACTGGCCTTCGGGATGGCCTGTGCAAGCCTCCTCTCAAACATTACAGGGACTAGGGTATGCTAACACTCCAGATATTGAGTGCAAGACAACTAAAGTGGCAGGATCAGGAAGGACACTCTGGTGTCATGCAGCCCTATGTTCTCGAACTGCCTATCTCCTTGTGGGGAAGAGACCTATTGAAGGATATGGGGTTTAAGCTAAGCAATGGGTACTCTGACTCCGCCCAACGCATGATGCAGAACATGGGTTATGTTCCAGGCTTTGGTTTGGGAAAATATTTGCAGGGACATAGAAATCCCGTATCTACTCAGCAGACACCTAAGAAACAAGGCCTGGGTTTTTCCTAGGGGCCGCTGAGGAAGGCATTCCCAATTACATGGAAGACAGAGGATCCAGTGTGGGTTCCTCAGTGGCCATTTTCCTCTGAAAAAACTGAGTGCTACCAAAGAATTGATAGCCGAACAGCTATCCTTAAAACATATAAAACCCTCTGTATCTCCCTGGAATACTCCTATCTTTGTCATTAAAAAGAAATCTGGAAAATGGAGATTGCTACATGATCTGCGAGCTATAAATCAGCAAATGCAGATCATGGGACCAGTGCAACGAGGTTTGCCACTTTTGTCATCCCTGCCGGCTAAATGGCCTATAATAGCTGTAGATATTAAAGACTGCTTTTTTTTTCTATTCCCTTATGTGCTAAAGATAGTGTAAAGTTTGCATTTGCAGTCCCATCAAGCAATCATGAAGAACCTGATCAAAGGTTTGAGTGGGTAGCGCTACCGCAGGGCATGGCGAATAGCCCCACCATGTGTCAGTTATTTGTGAGTGCTGCTATCGCTCTTTTAAGACAGAAATTTCCTGAGTTAAGATGTGTCCATTATTGGATGACATTTTGCTTGCAGCAAAAGATGAACAGATGCTTGACCGGGCCTATGAGGAATTAATCAGGCTGCTTGAGGGAAGAGGTTTGTTTATAGCCCCTGAGAAAGTTCAGAAGGATAAGGTGGTGGATTATTTAGGAACAAGAGTAAGCCCAGATAAAATTATTCCACAAAAAATAGAGCTCTGAAAAGATAATTTGAAGACATTGAACAATTTTCAAAAGCTGCTGGGAGATATTAATTGGGTAAGAAACTTTTTGAAGTTGCCAAATTATGAATTAAAGCCCTTATATAATATTTTGATAGGTGATTCAGCGCTTGATTCTCCTAGGCAGTTAACAGAGGAAGCCAGGAGGGCCTTGTATAAGGTAGAGGAACGGTTGCAGAGCGCCTTTCTACAGAGGTGGCAAGAAGGGCAACCTATTATATTGTGTATTTTTGCCACTTATGGTCAACCTACAGGATTATTGTGGCACGAGGGGCCACTATTATGGATATATTCCAAGATTTCTCCAAATAAATCTGTAGAACATTATCCCACAGCAGTTGCTGTGTTAGCCTTGAACGGTATCCAGTAATGCCTACAGTTCTTTGGCGTCGCTCCTGCCAGCATAATTGTGCCATATACTAGTTATCAGGTTAAGATTTTGTGTGGCACTGTAGATGATTGGGCTATTTTACAATGTGGTTTTGATGGAGTGATTGATAATCATTATCCCAAGCATCCCTTACTATCATTCTTTAAGGAACATCCCGTAATATTTCCAAAAATTACCTCTGTGTGTCCCCTAAAAGGAGTGCCTAATGTTTTCACTGATGGTTCGAAGACAGGCTGTTCGACCGGGCTCTCCCCAAAAGTAGAATTAAAGATTGTTATGGAAGTGTTTAAGAATTGTCAATTTGCATTTAATTTGCTTTCAGATTCAGCTTATGTGGTTAATGCAGTGAAGATTTTAGAAACTGCAGGTCCTATTAAGAATAGTAGCACTGTGTCTTCCTTATTACAAGAGTTGCAACAGCTTATCTGGCAAAGAGAGAAGCGCTTTTATATTCAACATATTAGAGCGCACACAGGGCTGCCTGGACCATTAAGCAAAGGCAATGATAGAGTTGATCAATGGACTAGGATGGAATGTATCTTTTGGAACTCATCTATAGATCTAGCCAGACAGTTTCATCAGTTATTTCATGTGAACGCAAAGACTTTACAACAGAAATTCCACCTGTCTAGAGCAGATGCCAGGCAGGTGGTCTTGGACTGTCCTCATGTGTTACTCATCATCATCCTCCTGGTGTGGGGGTGAACCCTAGAGGACTGCTACCACTAAAAATCTGGCAAATGGATGTCACTCATATATCAGAATTTGGAACCTTAAAATATGTTCATGTGCCCGTTGACACCTGCTCAGGTGTCATGCATGCTACCCCTCTAAATGGGGAAAAGGTTCGCAATATCATAGGACATGAGATGCCTGGGCTGCGTGGGGAAAACCACAACAGTTGAAAACAGATAATGGACCAGCCTATATGGCTCAGATCTTTGCCTCCTGCAAGCAGATGGAGGTGCAGCTTATTTCATGGATTGCCATATAATCCTCAAGGGCAAGGCATTGTGGAACACACTCATTCTTAAAAGAATGTCTGCAAAAACAAAAAGGGGGAATAGGCCAAGGCCGCACCCCAAAAGAGAGAATATCTTTAGCCTTATTTAAATTTTTAAATTTGGATGTTCAAGGCAGCGGATAGGCATCAAGATTCCCATGGCCCATCGAAAGGCATGGTAAAGTGGAAGGACATCTTGACAGGTCTTGGCGAGGGCCTGATCCCGTGCTGACATGGGCACGAGGTTCTGTTTGTGTCTTTCCCCAGGATCAACAAGACCCAGTGTGGGTGCCGGAACGCCTGGTGAGGAAGATTCGCCATGAAGACCTCGCTGAAAATCCTGACGCTGATGGCAATTCTGATATCGGGGATGGCGGAGCCGCGATGGGGGATTCTGTCGGTGCCTGAGGCCCATGCCGATAAGACATAATGCACAAGTCTTTCCCCGCTTTTTTATTAGTAATAGGAGTTTAGATTTGCCCTTTTTGCCTAAAGATAATGAAATAGCTAGCATTAACGAGAATAGAAGCTTTGAATTATTAGGGCATTTATGCTTTGTTAAGGTTAGGAATATTAGTGATAAGAGTGACTGTGTATTGATTTATAATCAGACAGCTGCTTGGTTTTATCTGCCAGATGGTCCTTTGGTTGGGACGTACTGTCTCATGGGTGTCTGGCTGGAAGGATGGTGGCCTACTAATGATGGTCAGGCCAATAAGCCGCCCGTCCAACCCCATTGGGCACCCTTTTGTTTTGGCTACACGGAAGACCTTTTGTTTCCTTGGACAGGATGTCAAGATAGGGTAGTGCAATGAGCAAGGAGGGGATATTTTACTTTCTCACCAGGAATGGGGACCACTCATAATACCACCTTTGCAGGGTATAATTATACCTGGCAAGATCCTAGTATGGTCATGCCTATTAATCCTTATAATGTATGGCTACTCTGTGGGATAAATGGCAGCTGCACGGATTTGTCTCCTATGGCAATGATTGGAGGTGGAGCTCATGGGATAGCGAGATTCTCAGTGGAAACCTCTCCGGGGGCCATGGTAAAAAGGGACGTTTTTTCTCCTCCCACGTATTACTACGAGAAACCCTTCCATGAAAATGTTCACAGGAGCTGGGCGGTGTGGTGCACGCCTTTATCCCAGCACTTGGGAGGCAGAGGCAGGCGGGTTCTGAGTTCGAGGCCAACTGGTCTACAGAGTGAGTTCCAGGACAGCCAGGGCTATACAGAGAAACCCTGTCTCAAAAAAAAAAAAGTCAAAAAAAAAAAAAAAAAGACAAAAAAGAAAACCAAAAAAAAAAAAAAAAAAAAAAAAAAGAAAATGTCACAGGATATGCCAGGCAGAAATATCTCCTTTGGTCCTACCTCTGTTTGTTTGGGTGCCTTTTGTGTTTATTGTCAGTAATAGTAGTCAACAATTTGTAAGATATTTGAATTGTAGTGTGCAAGATTGTTTTTATAGTATGTGCTGGGATGCTGAGCGTTTTCCTATTGCTATAGTCGCCCGTCTTCCCAGATGGGTTCCTGTTCCTGTTGAAGCTCCCAATTCCCTAGTTCAATTTCATTCCAAAAGAGATTTTGGTATAACGGCAGCCATTGTGGTCACCATTTCCATTGCAGCAGCAGGGGCTACTGCTGCTGCCATAGCCATGGATCAGACAGTACAGACGGCTCATGCTTTAAATAATCTGTCTGCTAATACAGCTGCTGCTTTGGATTTACAAGCGTCTTTGAATGCCCAATTAAAAGGAGGACTTATGCTAGTTTATCAAAGGGTTGATCTGGTGCAGGAACAAGTGAATGCTCTATGGCAGCTTGCCCAAGTTGGGTGCGAATGGAAATTCCCAGGACTGTGTGTCACCTCCATTCAATTTCAGAATTTTACTAGAGCTGCTAATCTTTCTTGCCAATTGTCTAGTCATTTTAGCAGGAGATTGGTCAGCTGATTTTGATGGATTGATGAGACAACTACGGATGGCCATCGTGGCGGTGAACTCCACGAGCCTAGATCCTAGCCTTATGACTGGATTCACGGCTTGGATGGCCTCAGCGATTGACCATCTGAAGGAATGGGCGGGCATGGGATCCCTGGCTATTCTCTTGGTGCTTGCCTCCCTTGTTTGCCTGTGGTGCTTATGCAAAATCAGGGCCACACAGAGGCGTAATGCAGCCATGATCGTTCAGGTCTTTGCAGCCATTGAGGCAGGACAGTCCCCCCCAAGCATGGCTCGCGACCATGAAGCCATGACTGGCACGTTCAGGTTGCGAGGAGAAAGCACTGCACTTGGGGCATACTGGTTGCCGTTAGCAGCCTCAAGGAGAGCACGTCTGATTGATGCGGGTTGGTACCGTCTTATCCCCTAAATTGTCCCACCATCGTTCCTGTCTCAGTTAAAAATGGTACCGGACGGGTCTAGCCCTAGCTAGCACAATGTCCTTTGCTTCTCTGAGATCAGACCTCTACTCTCACATGTTTCGTTTTAAAACAAAAGGGGGAACTGTGGAGAGCTGCTTTGTTCTGATTCCCACCTTTCGCTAGCCCGATAGCGAGTGCTCTCCCGGACATATAGTCCTTATTTGGCTGAGACTGATGATCAGGCTTGCTCTCGCATAAATGTGTCTGTAAGCATGTGCCACGTGGCTTACTGGGGTTGGCGGCCCATGTAGTATTTTAGCCTGTAGCGGGCTCTTCCCCGGGGGAGTAGAAAAAATTATTCAAGGTTCCTGAATAAACTGCTTAAAGAAGAACCCGAGTGTTGCATCTCCTTTGCTGGTCAAAGTTAGATGCAACAAGTTTCTAAAAAACACACTATATTTTAAATTAGGAAATGTCACCTGTCCCTATTTAGCTTAGCCAACAACTTTAGTTAAGATTATTAGAAATCTGGCTGGAGACATTGCTCAGTGGTTAAGAATATATCCCACTGTTTCAGGGAATCAACGAACGTTTGGTCCCCAGAATCCACAAGATGGCTCAGAACCTCCTATAATTACAGTTCCAGGGGATCTAAAGCCCTCATCTGGCCTCCAAGAGCTCCTGCATACGTGTAATATATACACATAAACACGCACATGTAAGCACACACATAATGAAGAACATTTAAAAGATTGTGAAAAATCTCAATTCCTCAGTTCCCAAATCCAATCTGACATGCCCCAGTGTTCGGGACTCCACACTTGGTGTCATGGAGTGGGATCTAAGCAAAATAAAGGCTCACCAAAAAGACATCAAATTGTCTTCAACTTATGTGGAATGGTGGACGTGAAACAAAAGAATCCCACGTTTAGATTTGTCCCTCAAGCCTAAAATACTTCACTGTGTATTTGCAAAAACTTCCTCCACTCCACCCCCAAAATCCCACCCCTGAATCTTGACAGTTCTGGTTCAAAGTGTGCTGGGTGGCTTTTTGTCAACCTAACACAAGTGGTCATCTGGAACAGGGAGCTTCGATTGAGAAAATGTCTCCATCAGATTGGCCTGGTGGCAAGTCAAGGGGCATTTTTCTTGATTAATCATTTATGTAGGAGGCCACTGTTAGGCAGACGGTCCCGGGCTGTATAAAAAGCAGGCTGAGCAAACTATGAGGACAAACCAGAGCAGCTCCCCTCTATGGCCTCTGCATCCAGGTTCTTGCCATGACATCCCCTCATAACGGACTGTAAGCTCTAAGATATAATAAACGTTCCCCTCCCACAGCTTCTGGCTGTGTGTACAGCCACAGAAATAAACTAAGACAGAAGTCAGTAGCAGAGGGCAGCCTATTGCTGTGATCAGCATGTTTTAGGGAGGACCATGGAAGTGTTTAGAACGTTGGGTTGGGAAAGCCACTGAATGCTCAGAACATAATGGGCTGTTCTGTGGGAGCCTGGGAGGCAGGACTGCTGAGAGCCAGCCAGCAAGCACCATCCCTCCGTGGTCTCTGTTCCAGGTCCCTGCTCTGCTTGAGTTTTTGACTTGGCTTCCTTCAATTAATAGACTGTAATCAGGACATGTAACCAAACAAATCTTTTCCTCTCCAAGTGCCTCTGGTCCAGCCTTTACCAAATCATAGAAAATAAAGTAGGACAGAAATTGGTCCTGAGGGTGAGTAAGGTATGAATATTTTATATGGGAAACCAATTTTATGACTAAAAAGAACACAGATCGAATGCTGCAAACAGGAGAAAAGGTGCCAATCAAAATACCGACCCAGGGCTGGGGATGTGGCTCAATTGGCAGAGTTCTTGCCAAGCAGGCATAAAGTCTGTCATAAGTGCAATACCCAGGAAAGCATACTGGGGCAGTGTCCATGCCTGTAAGCCAGAATTGTTAAGTCCAAGATCATCCTCAGTCACAGAGAATTCAAGGCTGGCATGGCTTTTCAGGACTCTGATTTTATAAAACAAAGGGCTAATAAAACCATAAAATTCTGATCCAATATATCAATCATAACCCATTATTTGCCCCAGACTACTAGCTTTTATTAAAACCAAATTATTTCCTAAGTTCTCACTATGTACACAGTCTAGAAATAGAAGATACATATGTGGATAGGACACAGGCCCTCAGACTCTAGTGTACCAAAAGTAGCAAAAGGTACCAAGAGGAGGTCAGCTGAGGTGGCAGAGGTGCCAGAAATTTGCAATGTAGAGTCTAGGGTTTCTGTACCTTAGAATTTCTGAAAATTTGGGCCAAAGAATTCTTAGCTGTGAGGGGTAGCCTGGGCACATGATGCAAGGCAGCAGCCCTAGTCCCTACCTACTAAAGTCAGTAATATCCCTTTCCAATTCTTACCATGGAAATACCTATGTATGTCTCTAGACTTTTCCCTTTAGGGACAAACTTACTCCCAGTTGGAAAACATACTGCCTTAGACTATGCCATGGAAGGCAGAATCATCAGTGGGCCCTACACACATCAATGGTGGGATGGTTTTCGTAGCTTTCCCATGTGGAGACTCCACTAGACTACCGCACAGGTGAAAGCGCTCTACACCACCTCTAAGGAGACCTCCTCATGCCCTGTCTCTCTCCAGGTTCACTTCCGGGATGAAAGAACCTCTTTTTTTTTTTTTTTTTTTTTAATTTTAAATATTTATTTATTTTTGAGTGTTTTGCCTGCATGTGTGTATCACACCCATGTCTGGCGCCCACAGAAGGTGGAAAAGGACACCGGAGTCCTTGGATCCAATTAACTGGAGCAACAAAGAGTTGTGAGACACCTGGCATGTACTTCAAGGACAGCCAGTGCTCTCTTAACCACTGAGCCACCTCTCTAGGCCTGAGAGGGCATCTTTTATTTGGTTTTAATTTGTTTTCTATATTGAGGTCAGTCTACATAGAGACTCCAACTGCTCAGATAGTTTCCTCCCACCTCCTGGGAGCACATCTGTAGGAGGAGCTAAGGTGGGAGGAGTTAGGAGAGGAAGAGGAAAAGGAAGAGGAGGAGATGTGGGAGGATGGAGAACCACGCAGGTATGGAGAGCACTCATGGGGAACAACTTACAAACTTATAATTAGGTTAGCTAATTGGGATACAATTCTCTTTGTATGGGCATCTTGTTATTAATCATTATCAAACATATAAAGCCTTTGATTAATCTATAAGAATTAGAGTCTCATTCTCTTAATGGGCCCGCATGGATGGCAGAATGGTCTGGGGAATGCCTTGCCTTGCAGAGACAGTGTGGAAGATTGACAGAGCCATCTCTCACGATGGCATCTAGTGGGTGGCAGGGCTGGTGTTTCTGGCGGCCGGTTCTAACTGGAGCGTGCACTTGGTCTCAGGCTGAGAAACATGGTGGCTGGGCTAGGCAGAGCCACTGCAGCTTAGATAGTCGGCCTGAGCAGAGGCCTGTTTTTTTTTTTTGGTTTTTTGGAGACAGGGTTTCTCTGTATAGCCTGGGCTGTCCTGGAACTCACTCTGTAGACCAGGCTGGCCTCGAACTCAGAAATCTGCCTGCTTCTGCCTCCCAAGTGCCGGGATTAAAGGCATGCACCACCACTGCCCGGCACCAGAGGCCTTTTTAAATAATTACTACAACACACATCCTCCCACCTCCTGGGAACACATCCTTAACAGGGACGAGCATCCACTTTACTGGACTGGCCTCACGGTGATCTCTCAACAGTCTAGGGTAATGACTAAAGAGCTATGTTTGACGTTCTACAGGGATTCAGTTAAAAAAATGTGTGTTCCAAATGATCTGTTTCCAGTAAAGGTACTCTGCTGAGAAACAAAATATGATATGTAATATATAATTTAATTTGCTCACAGGTTCCCTTCCACAAAACATCAACTAAAAACACATGAAACAAAAACTTTAACTATAGACTAACTTCTTTCTTCCTTCCTTTCTTTCTTCCTTCCTTCTTTCTTTCTTTTTGGTCTTTGAGGTAGTTTGTAACAGTCCTGGCTGTCCTGGAACTTACTATGTAGACCAGGATGGCCTCGAACTCACTGAGATCTGCCTGCCTCTGCCTCACAGAGTACTGGGATCAAAAGTGTATGCCATTACGCCTGACTACAAAACTTCTTTTAAAAACTTCTTGACTTTTTAAAAAAGATTTATTCAGTTCATAGGATCTCATCATGTATCCTTTTTGCTTTGATCTCACTCCCAGGCCATCACATACCATTCAGGAACATTTATGTTTCTGTCAGTTTACACAAGCAGGCAAGCTGCTATATAGACAAAAACTGTCCAATACAGGAGGCACAGTGCTCAAAGTTTCCAACCCAAACCTCCCTACTCATCAACTTGGTCAAAAATGAGTAATCGCAAGCTCATGGAGGGTCAACAACTCTTCCAGTGTTAATAAGTGCTCAGGTTAGGATCCAGTTCCTTAGTTCAGTACCATCCTCCAACAAGGCCACTGACTTTACAAAACAAATGGGGAACTCTATTTCCTGTCCGTGTATTTCCTATTAAAACAGGGACTTCCACCCACGCTACAGACAAGGTTATCAAAACACACAAGATGAAGGACACACTAACATTTCTTTCCTTCTTTATAAAAATGTTTCTGCTCTTGGAGCAGATACTGCTGTACATGACACTTCACCACATGAAAGGATAGTGGCCCACCATCTTCTTTTTTTTTTTTTTTTGGTTTTTCGAGACAGGGTTTCTCTGTGTAGCTCGGGCTGTCCTGGAACTCACTCTGTAGACCAGGCTGGCCTCGAACTCAGAAATCCGCCTGCCTCTGCCTCCCAAGTGCTGGGATTAAAGGCGTGCGGCACCACCGCCCGGCGGCCCACCATTTTCTTACAGACCATTTATATGATAGCCTGAAAGCAATTTACAGTTTGTAATGTCCAATAGGATGATATGTTACACTTAAATTAAAAAAAAAAAAAAAAGGCTCAGAAAAATATTTTTTCTTCAACTTTCTCTTTGTGGTGATGGTGGTTTAAGACAGTTATTGAAAAATCCTACTGTAAGTGGTACATACCTTTAATCCCCAAGCAGGTGGATCTCTGAGTTGGTGGCCAACCTGGTCTACAGAGCAACTTCCAAGCCAGCCAAGGCTACATAGTGAGACCCTCTCAAACAAACAACAAAAAACAAAAAAAACCTAAACACACACACACACACGCGCGCGCGCTACATGAAAAAGTCCTAACTGCAAGAAAAGAATTGTTAGCCTTCGAAATCTATTCGAAACGCGTCATCCTGAGAACTGTATCTCGCAGGGCTTAGGAAAGCTGGGTACTAGCAGTCACTCTTGTGAATTCTCTCCACTAAACTTGATTCTGGAGCTCCTCTGTGGAGCAGCAAATGAGACAGGAAGTAGGTAGGGACTGAAAGACGGATGAAAGCTATGGTGGGACGGGATCAAGAGATTCTTTAGGTGCCCTGGGGCGACACCGAGTGGTGGCGGGAGATACACCTGCGGGGTACAGCAAGTTAGCCAGCCAGAGCTCCAGGAAGCAGGAGGCAGGGGTTCGTCCCTCAGCTCGCGCAGTGTACCCAAGGCCTGGGGAGGGTGGGCCGCCTAAGAGAGGTGCAGCCTCTGAGGGAGGATTCTGCGTGAAAGAACAGCGTAGGAGACCAGGCAACCGTTCCAGAACGCCCGGGTCCCGGTCGCCGGCCGAGACAGTGGGGCGGGGCTAAGACGCGCGAGGAAGGGCGCGGTCTCCGGAAACCTGGGAACCAGGACCAGCCTGGAGCCGCTGGGTCGCTCAGGACGGCGCGACTCTAAGCAGCACTAAGCACTTTCCTACCTGGCGGCGAGAGAAAAGAGCAGTCCCTGGCTGCAGGACCCGAGAGCCGCAACGCTGGCACAGCACCGCCTTCCGGTTCCGGCCCTCGGCTGACACTAGTTCGTTCTGCAGCTCGCAGGGTTCCATCGCCGCGCCTCCACAGCATCAGCAAAACGGCGCACGCGCGGTCTGGGCTGGCTCACCCGGAACTACGCTGGCACGGCTCCGCAGGGGCGGGGCGCCGGTGCTTCTCGCTGTACCTCTGCGCAGGCGTCTGGACACTATTGCGCAGGCGCCTTTATCTATTGCCGGACGGAAGGGTCAGAGTTACTTGTGACAATCCTTTTTCTCTATACCCGGTCACCTGGCCTCCCTTAATATTCGCCTAAGCAAATCACTATGGCTAGCCTTACCACTAACTCTTGGGATATTTACATTGCCTCGTGAGTAGATGGCGATAATCCGGGTTAGGCCACACCTCTGCAAGATTTAGCTACAAAACATTTGCTTCCTATGTAAGAAGTATGTAGAATGCTGAGTACATTTCGTGTTGGGAAAAGTTGCGTGAAAATATTAAGCCTAGTGTCTAATAGTGGCCATTTATTAGTAGCAAAGCGTTGCTTATATGAAAATGTAGTAATTTCCTTAGAGGGTTTGCCCTCGGATATAGTGCATGAAGAAGGCTAAGATAAGGTTTGCAATGGGTCTAGGTTCCAGGGTGTTCCAAAGTCACAGCTCTTAACCTTCTAACTGCTCTTTGTATCTCTAGAATATTAGTTCTAGTGCAACCGTGGGGAACGAGACCAGAACACCAGAACAAGGGAATTAAGCCACTTTATTGTTCCAGAATGTGCAATCTTGTTCCCTATTAGTCCCACATTACATGATGATGGACATTGTGTGTGTGAGAATAGTAACCTGAGAAAGTCACAGACTCAAATAGAACAGTTTCAGAAACAACGTACTGTGAGTGAAGCATGGATTAGGAAACAGCTCTCTCTGTCTAGGGTGTTAGGTCTTTAACTCTGTATTTATTTTGGAGGCAGAGTTGCTCTGTGTAGCCCAAGCTGTTCTCGAACTTAAGACAGATTTGCCCACCTCAGCTGGGATTAAAGTGCAACCACTGCTCACCCATCTTTTATTTATTATTTAATGTATAATGTACACCATTGCTCTCTTCAGACACACCAGAAGAGGACATCAGATCCTATTATAGATGGTTGTGAGCCACCATGTGGTTGCTGGGAATTTGGAACATTTGGAAGAGCAGTCAGTGCTCTTAACCACTGAGCCATTTTTCCAGCCCCCCCCCCCCTTTAAAAAAAAAAGATATTTTTTATAAGTGTTTTGCTTACATGTAAGACTGTGTTTGTGCCTGTGGAGGCCAGAAGAGGGCACCAGATGTCTGGAACTGGAGTTAACTGACTGTTGTAATCTCCCACATGAGTGCTAGGAACCCAGCCCAGGTCCTCTGAAAGAACAGTCAACAGCTGGCACTCAACCATGAGCCATCTCTCCAGACGCCCTAGGTATCATTTCAATTAACCATTAGGTTATCAGAAATGCAAGATTTCAGACACAGGATGCAGTACACTAAAAAAGGATCAAATTTAGGAATGATTTGCAAACCAGTGACTCAAGTGTATTTTATGCAGACAAAGAGACTGTACTAATAAGATCAGAATGGTAGAATATGCCCCTCAGCACCATGGATTGATGCATGTTAAGGAAATTGAACTTTATAGTACAAGATATGGAAATCTATGGGGACAGAAACATCAATATTTAATAATAATTGCCTCTATATTAAGTACTGTCATTGGGGGCTTGCAGAGGTGGCTCAGCAGTTAAGAGCACTGACTGCTCTTCCAGAGGTCCTGAGTTCAATTTCCAGCAACCACATGGTGGCTTGCAATCATCTGTAATGGGATCCGATGTCCTCTTCTGGTGTGTCTGAAGATTGTATTCATAAATAAATATATATATACATACATAAAATTTTTTTTAAAAAAAGTACTATAAGCCGGGCGGTGGTGGCAAACTCCTTTAATCCCAGCACTTGGGAGGCAGAGGCAGGTGGATTTCTGAATTCGAGGCCAGCCTGGTCTACAGAGTGAGTTCCAGGACAGCCAGGGCTATACAGAGAAACCCTGTCTCCAAAAATCAAAACCAAAAAAAAAAAAAAAAAAAGTACTGTGATAACAACATCTGAATTTCAGAAAGAACTGCTGACAAAATAAATGGGGGGGGGGGGAGTGTACCGGTTAAGGACATCATTCACTTTATATACCTCATAAAGCAATGGATCTGAACTATGACAAAATTGTGTAGAACTCAGATGATGATGATACAAATAAAGCTTCCCAGGACTAGGAAACTGATTGATCCTGAGTGAAGTTGTTTTACAAACAGAACAATGCAGGCATGGTGGCACCAGCCTGTAATCCTAGTGATGGGCAGAGACAAACTTTGAAATTTGGGGACTCAATGGCATACAAGAGGCAACAAGAAGCAACTCAGTGGCATGTAAGCCTGGCAACTGCAGTTAGATCACTGGAACCCACATAAAAGTCTGTGAGCTGACTCCACTGAATTGTCCTGACTACACACACATAGCTACTCTCATACTAAGTTAAAACAAGAAAAAACTCACAAGGTGGATGCTATCTAAGGAACAATAGCTAAGGCTATTCTCTGCCTCTATCACACAAAGTGTGTGCTAAAAGACAGCTCAGTAATTAAGAGCAGACACTGCCCTTCCAAAGGCAACAGTGTTGGGCAGGCCACAAACTCCAGCTCCAGAGGCTCTTGGAGGCCTTCTGGGCTCCACAGGCCCTACAACTGAGTGTACAGGTCACATAGTCATACACATACATATTCACATACATTTTTTTTTAAAGAGGAAAGAACAAATGAATGGAATTCTGTTTGTGAACATATTTTGTATATAAAGCTGTGGAAATTTAAAAAGAATCAATGAGTTTTATATCCTGGCTTTCTGTAACTGTTTACTGGTTGCTTCAGTGTATAAACTGTGAACACAGCCCAAAATTCAGCAATCAGCACTGATGCCCAAAAGCTACTTACCAGTCCTTTCTCTTGAGTTTTCTTCTCCTACCTGCCAACCTTCCCTGGTCCTCTAAGATAAATGAACCACATTTCACAGGCTGTGGTTCAATAAGGTGGCACAATACATCTGCTAAAGACAGAGCAAACAGCCTTACCCTCTTGTTCTGCTTTCTCTTGGCTCTGAGACTGAGAGAGACTTGTGGTTTTAGCTGGGTATGGTGGTGCAGAGGCAGGTGGATCAATGCCAGCGTGGTCTACACATCAAGTTTTCAGGACAGACAGAGCTCAGTTGTGTGGCAAGCTTTGTACACAGCTATTTGTATGATCATATGCCATTAACTGAAGCAAACAGAGAAGACTACTAGGATGACAAAAACCCTAAAATTCATGTATGCTAAAATTGTTCAAGGCTGCTTCTTATCTTTTTGGTTTGCTTTTTGTTTTTCTTTTTCTTTCTTTCTTTTTTTTTTTTTATTGGTTTTTCAAGACAGGGTTTCTCTGTGTAGCCCTGGCTGTCCTGAACTCACTCTGTAGACCAGGTTGGCCTCGAACTCAAGAAATCCTTTGCCTCTGCCTCCCAAATGCTGGGATTAAAAGTGTGTGCCACCACTGCCTGGCGCTTTTTGTTTTTCAAGTCAGGGTTTTTCTGTGTATCCCTGGCGGTCCTGAAGCTCACTCTGTAAGACCAGGCTGGCCTCAAACTCACAGATCCACCTGCCTCTGCCTCCTGAGTGCTAGGATTAAAGGCACCACTGCCCAGCCCTACCTATCTATCTATCTATCTATCTATCTATCTATCTATCTATCTTTTTTTCATGTAGATTCACAGTGTGAAAGGGCAATAAATTGGACAAATTTGGGTAAATATTTTACTGATGCTGCCAGAGAAGCAGCTGAGCTTGTTGGCAGACATCAGGTAAACATGTTGGATGACACACCAGGAGCCTGGATGTCCTTCAACATATCTGCTGAAGGCAGCACAACCCACAAATTCTCTTACAGCCATTTGAGATAGTTCATTTTTAATGTTTTCTTAAAAAAATACAAAGGAAATTAACTCTGTCAGCAAACACAATTCAAGGAAAGAGGAAAAGTGGGATTCCAGAGCAAAAGGAAAGTGCAGCCCAGTTTAGGCTACCACATTCTCCTATTTGCTATACCAGTAATTCAAGAGTTTCACCATATGACACAGAGGTGCCTAGAATGGCAGCTCAGGAATATTGGCAGAGGTACAGAAACAAAAGATTTTCAACTATCCTTGATTATTTTGTTCCAGGATGAATAAAATACACTGTAAAGACAGGTACAGAAGATATAGCAGGAAGAGAACTGAATGTACCACACACAGCAGTATTAAGCACTCCTTAGTGGAAGTGTGCCCTTAAAACAACAGGGCAGTAATCAGGTACCTGAACTACTAGGCTGTAGCCACCCCACCCATCCCCAAATAAATAGTGTGGAGGCGTAGTAACGTAGAGCGCTTGATCACCAGGAAGACGGTCTTTTCACCCAGTTAAAGACAAATGTTGCCACGGCTATAGGAGCCCTGGCAGGGACTAAGATGATTGTAAAATCACAGATATTTCTACTTTACCACAGGTATATTGAACTCTGCACATTTACAGCATCTTTTACTCAACTTTTTCCACTGTTAATCTCTTGGTCTCCAATGCCAAGATGGTACAACATTTTACATTAGAAAGACTGTGGAATCAATTAATATGTCCTTCCCAGCCTTCCAATTTACACTTCAGTGATCTTCTGGGTTCACCCACATTCCATTCAACTCCAGCCACTTATTCAAATCTCTGCACCAACTATGTCTCCCTAAGTGAGAACAGCATGAATTTTCCTTCTTGGCCTCTCAAATTTTAATATTTTGGTTTCCTACAGAAAGGAACTGTGGTGCCTTGAGCTACCTCTGTACTTAGAAAAGATATTTTTGCTTCTGAGAGGGAAAAGGACTTTGATTTTACCAAGCTTATATAAACTGATTCCTTCCAATCACCTAGGATGGACATTGCCCACATCTAGCAGGCCATACTCACCTTAATTCTCTGTAATATATGAGGCACAACATACATACATACAAACATACACACATACATTCTCCCAAGCACATGGTAAGTTAGAAACAGTAAGAAAGTGCTGCTCAGACCACAGAGAGTCATGATCTGGTTTCTCACATCCAAATGTGCATTCTCTTCCTTTGAGTACCTGTTCCCCATGCTTCTGAGCAAGATTACCAGTGCGAGGGAGAGTATGCATCAAATAAGTACAATCATCACAGCACTGGTGCCTATAGTCACCCTGTGCACACAGTGAGAAATAAACATTCTGGAAAGGATCCTTGATTCTCCCACAAACTGTTCCTTGGAGTAGTCACTGGCTCCAGCTGGTGTTCAAATAACATTTACTTTTCTCGGAGAACACACACACCAGCATCACAACGCTGGGTTCCCATGGAGGCCACTACTTCCCAGCTGTCGATGATAGGGTCATAACACTCAATGCTGCTCAGCAGAGAATTCCCATCGTATCTGATGGGCAAAAAACAGAAAGAAATGAGGCCTTCATCCCTTTACATACAAGTCCTATCATTTGTCTTCATGTGCAAGGGCCCACTGCCCGCACTGGGACAGGAAGGAAAGCAACCCCAGTGCCCCAGTGGTTGTTCCCCACAACACACGTTACACCTCCATCCCAAATGGCTTCTTGCCTTGGATACATGATTCTAGCCCACTTTCAAAATCCTCACCCTGCAATTGCATAGAGTCTCCCTCGAAGCACTGTGGCCCCTACATAGCATCGTGGCGTGGTCATACTTGTGACAGTTGTCCAGGAATCAGTGCGAATGTTATAAGCTTCAACAGAAGAAAGGTGGGCTGTACCATCAAACCCCCCCACCACATAAATATGGTCATTCAGTAGGGCTACACCAGCACCTGGGGAAAAAAGAGAGCATTAGCAAATGAACGGCGATAAGCCGAGCATCTGAACCCAGTAACAAACATGGTAGATAATGGCTGAATTGTGGAGATGAGAGATGCAGACGTGTGAAAGCACTAGAATAGAGTAATACATCAAATGTTAGTGCGTGCATTGGTCAACCCTTAGGCAAGGACCTGAAATTCTAGCAGAAGACTGACAAGGGTCTCATCTCTGCTTTCACTAATTCAGTCTATCTTCAGTTGGCTGCATAAAAAGCAAGAAGAAACGTGTTAGTAACAATGAGAGGGGCATAGGAGCATGGCCATGGCTCTGCTGTGATCTCTGTCAGATGCAGTTAGCTGGAACAGCATGGTGTTTGCATCACAATCTAGTCTACTAAGAGTTCTTAGCTGTTATTGGGATGTACCTCTATGATAAAGTACTTGCCTAGCATATGCAAGGCCCTGTGTGCAGTACTCAGAATTTTAAAAAGAAAGTATTTTTAAGCATTAGAGATTTTATGTAATACTTATTGCCATTTATTATTAGGTATATGTCACATATCTGCAATCCTGGGATTACTTGGAGTCTAAAGTTAATGTGAGCTACATACTACATACAGTGAAATCTTAGATTTAAAAAAAAAAAAATCACCAATGTAGTGGTATAACTTGAAGCCAGAAGCAGGAGGATCACCTCATAGCAACTTGTACACTGACCAGGACTGCACGGTAGGACCCTCAAAACAAAGTCCAGCCAGGTTTGTCAGTGCATGCCTTTAATCCCAGCACTCAGGAGGCAGAAGCAGGTGTAGGTGGATCTCTGTGAACTCAAGGTCAGCCTGGTCTACAGAGTGAGTTCCAGGACAGCCAGGGCTACACAGGGAAACCCTGTCTTTAAAAAAGCAAAACATCAACGTCCAAAGAGTAAAAAAAGCAAAGACATAGACCTCAACAGGACAAACACATTTATTTAACATGTACTACACATACAAAATGAGGCTAGTGGTCAGACTACAAGAATAGAAAAAACAGTACTAAAGAATAAGAAATCACTGTCCTCAAATGGACAATCTAGCTCAAAGTTTAAACTACCTTCCTTCATCCTAATATTTTAGGGAAGGCAGAGGAGGAGGAGACTGGACTGTGACTCACCTTCACAGTGGGTCTGCGTTGAAGAAAGAACTACAATTCTGTCTTACTGATATCACACCCAGTAACTACACCATCACCATACACCTCGAGATTGGCAGCACTTTCATTATGTCATAGATACGGTCTTACCAGAACGCTTGGTGGCCATAGGTGTAACATTAGTCCAGTGTCCTGTATGGGGATCATATTTCTCAACTGAATTTAATATATTCAAGCCATCATATCCTCCTGAAAGACAAAGTGGAGAACATTCCAAAGAGAAAGGTAGATTCTCAGATTCATTTTAGTTGCCCTTCTGTGACTAATTCAACTGACTCAGTTCTATTTTTTTCAGAGGTCCAAGTCAGAGAATATGGAACATCCTACATATTGCTTACAAGAAAAACATAATCCTATTCATGGACAATATTTGAGATAAATCAGAATTTTTGTTGATGCAAGTATATGCACTTAATTCTGTCCTCCAGAGTCTGGTAAGCAGTAAGCTCTCTCCAGGCCCATCCCAGGCTCATACCTAGACAGTAGATTATTCCGCTGGCCACTACTAGTCCTGCGCCCTCTCGCGCTGTCTGCATATCTCCCAGCATACTCCACTGATCTATGTTTGGGTCATACCGCTCCATACTTGTATGACGCCTGCTTCCATCAAAGCCTCCAGAGACGTAAATCATATCTGCTCAGAGTGAAAAAATTATAGACTGTTAAATTAAGAATGACAATTTCTAACAACTTTTTTCTCTACAAATTACCCATTGTCAAGTGGGGGAAGAGGGAGTTTTACACATGAATGTAATTACAACACTTGGGAGGTTCAGAAGGAGGTTCAGGAGGCTCAAGGCCATTCCTGGCTACAGACTAAGTTAAGTTAGCCAGCCTGAGCTATCTCAGAACTTATGCCAAGCAAAAAAATTCTTATATTTCTTCAAGTTGATTTTTATTATTATTCATAAATGTCCCACTGTGTATATTAATTGTATATGGACTGTATGATACTACATAAGTATATTCTTGTAAAAGTATATTTTGTACTCTGAGCATTTTCCCCTTAAATGATAAGTCACTTAAGTCTCAGAAAGAAGAAAAGCAGTACAAACAAGCACTTAAAGCTCATGCCTGTAAGCCCAAGTTTGAGACAAAGGTAACTATGCAGAAAAACTTAGCGAACTCCATCTCAAGAAAATAAAAATTCTTTAAAAAGGAGCTGGGTGGTAGTGGTGCACACTTTAAATCTCAGCATTCTGGAGGCAAAGGCAGGTGGATCTTTGAGTTCAAGGCCAGCCTGGTCTACAAAGGGAATTTAAGGGCAACCAGGGCTACACAGAGAAACCCTGTCTTGGAAGATAAGACAAAACAAACAACAACTAAAAAGAAATACTTAAAGGCATTTGGAGACTGTCCACATGGAGTTTATAAAAACAGGATCAGTGCCCACTACCACATAGCACAATAAAACACGAATCACCAGTTTTATAGTCAGTATTGAAATGTCTACAAATAATGAATAGTTTCTGTTAACAATGACATTTCTAAAAGCAAGAATGAGTGTTTGAACTCAGACATTTAGCCATGCTCCTACCAAACAGTAGAAGAGCTACATAAAGCATCATTTGTTATCAAACCTACCTCCTAGTGTGGTGGCTCCAGCAAGGCCTCGCCGCACATTCATAGGGGCCACAGAATACCACACTCCATCTTCATCTGCTGTGTAGTCAAGACATTCCACTGAACTGAGGCGGGAACGGCCATCATAGCCACCAATCACATAGATCCGGTCATGTAAGGAAACTGAGGCCACATACCGTCTCTTTCGAGTGATACTCTATGGATTGGGGAGGAGAGGAATAATACCATTCAGATGGGCAAGATCTAGCCCCTTCTGTTCCCCATCCTGCCTGTTTTCATCTTCTTTGCTTCTTCCCTGCCATCAGAAACCCCTTTGTGGCTCAGGTTCATCCTGAAGAGGCTAGACGGTGACTGCCTACAGTGTGGAATGCTTCTGCCTCATTGTGACGTTTACAAAAGACATCATGGCTTTCTACTGTCTTCTCTAAGGTACTGGGCTAAGAGACTGAAAAGTACAGGCATACTGCTAATCCTGTAGCCAGGTCTGGAATACCCTAAAGGGTAATAGTCCAAAGTTTTCCCATGTTTCCTCAGAAATGGTTCTTGGTTGTACAGCACTGAAATACTGAAAGGAAACTTAACTTCTTCAGTTGAACAGGAGTTAGACTCAACAAGTTCAATGAGTACAGCATGACAAGGAAGCTATGTAGCCTAAATGGTGGCAGCAGCTAAATTTGATATACTGACACTTCTACAATGAGAACTTCTAATCCAAACAGTCAGAAACTAAGCTGGGTGTGGTGGTGGCACATGCCTATGACGCCAGCATTTGTCAGCCTGAAGCAGGACTGCCATAAATTTAAGGTCAGCCTGGGCTATACATTGAGTATCGGGCCAGCCGGAGCTATACTGCAAGACCTTATCTCAAAAAACAAGCCAAGTATAGTGGCTCACATGTGTAACTCTGGCCCTCAGGAGGGTGAGGAAAGCCTGTAAGTTTGAGGACAGACAGGGTTACATAGTGTGTGTCAGCAAGACGGTTTCAGGAAGTAAGGAAGCCTGTAAGTTTGAGACCAGCCAGGAATACAGAGCGAGATGTCTCAAAACAAACAAACAAACAAACAAACAAAGGGACCAGCAAGATGGTTTCTTGGGTAAAGGTGTCTGTTACTAATGCTGATAACCCATCTGATCTTTGAAAATTATTCTCTGACCTCCACACACATGGTATGCCACAGACATGCCCACATGTGTGGACAAACACAAAAACAATGGAATAAAAAATGGAAAAACCCAAGAAACAACCACTACTATCCAAAGAAAAGAAAAGCAACCATTTATTGGATACCTAACTATCCACACAGCATGGCTGAAAGGGACATGCATTTTGCCATTCCGCAGCTTTTCTACTCTCAAAGTTGGTCATTTATGAGCTAGTGTCAGGAACCAATAACATTTCAACTCTGCTGGAAATGGTTCCACTGTGACTTACTGGCAAAAAGCTCCACTCCTGTGTCTTGGGGTCATATTTCTCTACCACATCAATAGGAGACTGCTGACTTCCGAAGCCCCCAACCACCAGAAGCACTTCATTGGCTCCTAAGGACAAAGGCAGGAAAAGGCAGGTTACTTCACCCTGGCTAGGTGATTGCGTACGGGAAAATATAAATAGAAAGATTCAAACAGGAAATTGTTGTCTTCTTTCAGAGGCACTAGGTACTGGATCAAGGGCCTCAGTGTTCTGCCACTACCTGTAGACACTCCTACACCACATTTAAACCTTTTTATTTCAAGACTGGGTCTTACTTAGTTGGGCTGGTTTTGAACTCCCTCTGTATAGCTAGGCAGGCCTTGAACTTGCAAGCCTAGTCTCAATCCCTGATACAGCTAGCTTACAAACCTATGCCACCAGGCCCACCTAGGATGCTTTTGTATTTGCCTGAGAAATAATCTAAAATAAAGTTGTGTAATAGGAAGGTATCTGTTTTTGTTTTTTTTTTTTGTTTGTTTTTTTTGTTTTTTGTTTTTTTTTTTTGTGGTTTTTCGAGACAGGGTTTCTCTGTGTAGCCCTGGCTGTCCTGGAACTCACTCTGTAGACCAGGCTGGCCTCGAACTCAGAAATCTGCCTGCCTCTGCCTCCCAAGTGCTGGGATTAAAGGCATGCGCCACCACCGCCTGGCCGGTATCTGTTTTTTAATTTGTGTTTCCATGTGTTTGAGAATGTCTGTATAAGTTTGATTGTATGTTTTATGTATATATAGGCACTGGCTCTTGTATTTCCTGTGTGCTTCCCTGTGTGTCTGGTCTGTATTGTTCTCTGCCTTGGGTTTGAGACAATGGCTACTGAACTGCAGAGCTCTGCAATTAGGTTGAACAGACTCAGCAGCAACTCACTGGGCTCCGGTGAGCGCTGCCATGTCTGATACATGCTGGAACAGGTAGATATCCACTGTGACGAGCAGCCTCCCCTGACGCAGGAAAGGACTTCTTTCTGAGGCTATAACTTTTCAGAGTCTGAATCTCTGAGATGCACTCATCACCATAAAAGAAAGTCCTGGGCCCCCAAGACTGCTCCATAGGTAAGATCATTGGCTGCTAACCCTGATGACTTGAGGTCAATCCTAGAACATGGTAGAAAAGGAGAACTGACTCCTATACAAACTGTCCACATGTGCACCCCCAATGCACAAAATAAATGTTAAAGAGAATAAAGACAGCCCTTTGTTTTCTTACAGAAAGTAACAGCCTGCATATCAAACTTTCCCTCCCCTGAGTCTTATTTCTGGCCTTGGCTCTCTTCAAAGGGCAAAACCTTGGCAGAGTTCTTCTGGACATCTACTCTGATAACTCATGGGGAGAATAATTTGGTGATGCACTAGTCAGACAATTCAGTAACTAGGGGTTTGCAACCTCTTGTGTCAGTGTCTCAGGTGACCATGGACTGAAAGAGCAAATGCAGCACCGTGTATCTGACAAGACAGATAGAGTCAAGTAGCAGATCTGATAGCCAAGCTCTCTTTTTGCTCCCCTTCACCCCCATCCCTTTCAATTCTTTGAGAACAGGTTCCTCTGTGTTTCCAATTCCTGAACTAAGTGTTCTCCCACTTCAGCATGTACCAGATTATATCTGGCTAAAACATGGTAAATGACACTAAAGGGATATGATCAGAAAAATACAGTAAGTTTTCTATTGATTTTTTCAGCTGTTATTTGTTACATTATATAATTCCCATATTTAAAAATATCAACAAACAAACCACATCAGAGGCAGGCAAATCTCTGTCAGTTCGAGGCTAGTCTGGCCTGTCTCAAAACTAAGAAAACCAATCAAAAAACCAAAAAACCACTTTTTTGTTTTTTGCTTTGGCTTTGTTCAGCAGCTTGTAAAGATTAAAGAAACAGCAGTAGGCAGGAAACAGATTTTGTTATAAACCCCAGAAAAATGACAACTGCCTGTCAACACAAAATTGTTCCATAAATACTAAAGTCCACAGTAGAATTTGGGCAGAGAGGTCAATATGAGTGAGTCACATTTGTTTTTTGTTGAGACAGTCTTGCCATGTAATCCAGGCTAGCCTTAAACTCACCATCCTTCTGCTTCTACCTCTCAAGAACTTTTTACTGTAAAACATTTAACATGTTTTAGTCAAATGTGATTTATCACCATGCTTACCTACTTAGGGATTTCATGGGTTTACATGGCTAGGACTCTAGCTTACTGGAGTCTTAACCTTCATTATAAAGGACTTCATAGCCGGCGGTGGTGGCGCACGCCTTTAATCCCAGCACTTGGGGAGGCAGAGGCTAGGAGGCCGCCTGGTCTACAGAGTGAGTTCCAGGACTACACAGAGAAACCAAAAAAAAAAAAAAAAAAAGGACTTCATAATTTTCACAAGGCTACAGATCTGTTTTGAGAGACTGTTAACCAGGCTTTACAGATAGCTTAGCTGTTAAAGGCTAGGCTCACAACCAAAATATAAGACTGCTAACAATAAGCTTTAGTAAATTCCAGTAATCACCAGTAACACCTTTTGTTTTGGGGAGAGGTAGAAGAGGGAAGATGGACGGGATCTAGGGATGTAGCTCAGAACAGCCCCAAACTTGTGATTTTTTTTTTCCTGCTTCAACATCTCAAGTACTAGAAATACAGGTGTGTACTACTATGAAGGACGTTGCTGCTGTTTTTGTTTGTTTGTTTTTGAGAACAGGTCTCTCTATGTAGTTCTAGCTGGCCTAGAATTCATTGTTGAGCAAGCTGGTCTAGAACCCAGAGAGATTCAGCTGCTTCTACCCCATGAGTGGAGTTAATATGCACCCCCAAACCCAGTGTCAGATGATTCCTACCTTCCTGTTTGTTACTCAGGACTGAACCAGGCTCTCATATGCTAGGCAAGTGCTCTCACTGAGCTACCTCCCCAGCTATTTCTGAGCTTTCATCTTGAGACAGACTGTCTGAATTTACTTGGTAGACCACTATGATTACAAACTTAAAATCCTGCACTGGCTTCTTGAGTAGCTGTGATTACAGGTGTATACCAGGACACCTGACAAGATTAATGTGTAAGCTGGTGCATGCCCTTAAAAAAACATAAAAATTGATCTAGTCAAAGATAATGTCAGCATTTTTTCAAAGCTATCAGTTACATAAAACTAAATCTAATTCCTTAAGGTCAGAAAATAGTTTTCTGATCTGCAAAATAGTTAAAAATAACAACGAACCTCAAGAGAACTCTGTATTCTCTAGCTCATAAAAATTTTCATTGCTTTAGTTCGTTTAATAGCAATTAATGAATATATTATTAAAAAAAACCATACCTTCTGTCTTGGAAGTCCTAGTGCGTGACCTTAACCACTTACATGATACAAGCTGGAAACTACTATCTGAACATAACCTAGAATGTTTTTTTAAGACAACAGTACTGCCATTTTTTAGGACTAAGTGCTGAGGTGTAACTAAACAACTGCTAGCTGCCCCTGCCATCACCCTGTAGGGTAATGCTGTTAAAGGCTGAGTGTGGTGGGTCTCTGCTTCTACCAATAACTACTCAAGAGCTCTGCCTTTTAAGGGCTGAGGACCAAACTGGAGGCTCCCATTGGAGGCAGGCCTTCCATCACTGAGCTATATACCTAGCACTGAGCTATATGTCTAGCACTTGCCCATTTTCAAAATGTTTTTTTTTCCTTTAGATGCCCAGCCAGCACAGCTTGGTGCCTGTAGTCCAGCTACTTAAGAGGATGAGGCAAGAACCTTAGGTCAGATTGGGCTACTATTTAAAAAGAGAGAGAGAGAGAGAGAGAGAGGAAGGAGAGAGAGAGACAGACAGACAGACAGAGAAAAGAAAACGCTGGGGATAATGAGCTGACTCAGCAGGTAAGGGCATAAAGACATTTCCCACCAAGCCTGGACAGACACACCATGGTCTGTGCAATGTCCTCCCACTGTGCTCAATACATAAGAAAGAAAGGAAAAAGGGAGAAAAGTCCCAGCTGTGCACACTTGACTCCATTTCACTTGGTTCTACACCAAGCTATACTGTAATCTACTGAGAGCTGTCGCAGTGATTCAGAGCACTGGTTGCCCTTCTAGAGGAAAGAAGTTTGACTTCCAGCACCCACTTTGTCGCTCACGATTGTTGGCAACTCCAGTTCTATGAGGATCTGACATCCTCTTCTGGCCTCCCTGATGCACAGACATCCTCCATTGAGGCAAAACACTCACATATTATAAAACAAAATACAAATATTTAAAATGGTAAGAATTTCATTAAAAACAGCAGCAAAGAGGGCCACAGAGATAGTGCAGTGGTTAAAAGCTCACACTATTCTTGCAGAGGAGGTTTGGTTCTAGCACCCAGCTGGCTCATTACAGACTGTAACTCTACTCCAGGAGATCTGCTTCCCTCAGAAACTCATATAAACACAAACACACATGAATATAAGAAATCTTAAAAACAAAACAAGAAAAAAACTGGAAAAAAAACCACTGCTTATTCCTCTATCAAGAGAGGACTTGATGATTATCAATATCCTAATATACATTAATTCTAAAATCAAAAATAAGAAAAGGAGATAATGATAAACTATTTGGGGCTGATGAGATGGTTCCATGCTAAGAATCTGTTCCTAGAACCCACATGGTGGTTCTAACAATCGGGAACTCTAGTTCCAGGGAATCCAATGCCCTCTTCTGACCTCTGTGGGCACTGTACACATGTGGTACACAGACATGCAAGCAGGCAAACACTCAAACATATAAAATAAAAAATAAATTCTTTAAAAAATAAAAGTAAATGAAGTGCCACCTCATATATACAGAATAAATGATAATCTACAAAATAGTTTTACACAGTGGCAGGAAGGCTCTCTTGACAGAGAAGTAATGGAGACCAAGATAAGATAAAAAATAGCTAAGTATTTACTCTGTGTCAGCTAGGTATCTTATCTATGTTCCAATTCAATCCTCCCAACAACCCACTGAGAAGAAACTAAGCCTCATTTTAAGGGTAAAAGCATAGGATAGGATCAAATAAGTGTTTTTTTCAAAATATTTGTTTATTATTGATTGATTGATTGATTGATTGATTGGAGACAGGGCCTACTATTTATCCCTGGATGCTCTGGAACTCACTATCTGGACCAGGCTAGCCTTGAATGCAGAGAGATCAACCTAACCAGGCCTCCTGAGTACAGAGATTAGCACTCTGTGCCACCATATCCAGTTAGGATCAGGTAAATTGTTATCACCAATTAGCCACTGGCAGGGCTTAGATGTGAACCTCTGTCTGCTAATGTAAGTAGCATGTACGTGACAGTAACTATTCCTAGTCTTTTCCTAGATTTTTTCATTTAATTGTCCTAACTTTCTTAGAGCTGGATGTTATGTTGATTTCCAGTTCACAGATAAAGCATCAGAGGCAGACAGAATAAACTTCCTGTCTAAGGTAAGTAGCAAAACAGAAATCTGTACCACAACTCTGGCCTCACAGGTCAGGATTTTACCTATGATATGTGATTGTCAAAAGCCCTGTAGTTTTAGGACTTTGTTTGAGACAGTCTACGATGCTGGCTTCTAACTTTGTATGTGCCCAAGGACGAACTTAATCTTCCCGCCTCTACTTCCCAATTACAGGCATTTACCACCATACCCCATGTATGCTGTGCTAGGGATTGAACTCAGGGCTAGGAAAGCACTCTAACAACTGAGCTACATCCCCAGCTCCAAGCCCTTTATTTAAATGCTTAAGCAGAAATTTAATGTTACATAATATATGATAATTTGTAAAACCTTTTTCTCTCTACTTTATCTAACTTAATCTCCAATAGTTATATATGATAAAGACATTCTCAAACTACAGGAATTAAAAGTTTAAAATGGCAGCTACTTGTCTAAAGAGATTAAAAGCAGGTTTGAAACAAGTCTACTGTATGCATTACAGATGTTATTTCCAACTATATCATACCATCTGAAAAAGGAATTGACAGACACCCCCTCATTTTGCCAGGAATACCAGCTTACCTAGACGGGCTCTTGTCCTGGGTCCTTGCATCTGACTCCGAAGTTCAGGCCTTAGGTGAAACTTCTTTGCTTCATCAACTAAATCCCTGCACTGTAAACTACATCGGATGAAAGGCTAAAAGACAGAAGAAAGAAGGGAACTGGCCATTTCTAATATTGTAATAACAAAATGACACATATAAAGAAGCAATTTATGTACACAGATAAAAGCACGTAAGGATTAGTGTAAGGGAGCTGAGCATGCGGCTTCACACCTGCAACTCCAGGACTTGGCAGGCTGAGATAAAAGGATTTCTGAGACTTAGGCCAACTCAGGGCTACATACTGACTTCTAGGTATGATCTAGAGGGAGACACTGTCTCAAAAAGGCAAGACACACATATCTCTCTCTCTCTCTCTCTCTCTCTCTCTCTCTCTCTCTTTCTCTCTCTCTGAAAAATATCTTCTCTAAAATAACTTCTCCAAAGCTCTCTCCTTCCTTCCTTTGTTCTCCTCTTCTTCTTCCCCCTTTTTCTCCTTCCTTTCTGACAGGCTCTTCTGAAGCCCAGGTTGGTCTCAAACTTACAACAGGGCATAGGGTAACTTTCAACACCTGATGTGTCTGCATTCATCTCCCAAGGGTCGAGTTACAGGCATGCATTCACCATTAGTCCAGCTTCCACATCTATGGCCAGTGGTGCTCTAGATGGGTTGGAGAGATGGCTCACTTTGGTAAAGTCCTTGCCATGTAAGCATGATGACCCAAGTTCTGTCACAAGAAACCACATAAAAAACTACACATGGTAGCCTATACTTGTAATGGCCCTACTAGTGGATAGATGGGCAGATCCCTGGGCTTGCTGCCAACCCAATCAGAAACTCTGGGCCAATCAATAAGAGACTCAAAAACCAAGTTGGATGGTCTGAGGAACAGCACCAAAGATTGACCTCTGGACT
Organism: Mastomys natalensis; assembly: GCA_021653895.1. Lineage (NCBI taxonomy): Eukaryota > Metazoa > Chordata > Mammalia > Rodentia > Muridae > Mastomys > Mastomys natalensis. The sequence goes on from JAJTUV010001260.1 coordinate 260,319, forward strand.
ACATGTGCATGCATATGTGTACTTACACACATTCATGTACATAGGAAATAGATCTCTGTATTAGCATCTACCGCCACTCTGTACTTTGCTCTCTAGTTCAGAAAAACAGTTCCTATAAACCGCACCAGTAAGGTCTCTACATGGCTCCTAGCTGGGATGAGTTCTGCTGAAGGGCAGGCTCCTCTCAAGGCCTGCTCTTTCCCTTCAGGCTCTGATACCCACTTCTTAGCCCAACTAGACTGAGAGTTGGTGACAGCTTGGCTGTTCCAGATCTGTAGTCTCCACTGTCTTTTACTGTTTCTCCAAATGTAACTTGGTAAACAGCTCCTTTATATATACATAGTAAGCCTTCCTTGGAACCATACCATCTGTTTCCTATTGGGATCTTCAACTCATGTAAGCTCTACTTTATTAGTTTGACTCCAAGAAGTTTTCAGTATGCATTGGAAAAGAAAATATATAACAGTAGCAACTACTGTTGTACAGACATCTCTAAAGCTTCTGCATATCGATACTGGCAACCATGTATGAGGTGGGTAATGTAAGTGCACTTCACAAAGAAAAAAAATCTGAGTTCATCTCCCTAAGGGTCTCACGGGAATATCTGATTTAAGATTTCAGCCTCTTGATTCTAGATCTGGATTTCTGTACCAAAACGCATAAGGACTGACTCAGAAGGGTGTGACGGTTGAGCTTCATTATCAACTTGAGTGATTTGGGAAACACACAACTGTTGTGTCCGTGAGGGGTTTTCTGAAAGATTTAGCTCAAGCGGTAAGACCTACCCCTTACTGTAGGCCACACTATACCACTGGCTAGGGACCCAAACCTAACGAAAAGAAGAAATTCAGCTGGCACCAGCTTTTCTTTCTCTGCTTCATGACTATGGCATAGTGTGACACATGGCTTCCTGTTTTTCTTCTGCCATGCCTTCCTCAGGATGAACTGTAACTTCTAACTGAGCCAATATAAACCCTTCCTTCCTTAAGTTGCTTTTGTGGGGTATTTTATCACAGTAATAAGAAAACTGACAAATAGAGGTCTTAAGAAAGAAGGGGAAAATGAGTTTGAGAAGTGACATTAATTAGCCTGAATTGTTTTTTAATTGGGGGGAGGGGTGTCCCAATATTTGTATACTTGTTTGAGACAGGGTCTCATGTAACCTAGGCTGGCCTTGAACTCTTGATATGCCTGCCTACTTTTACCAAGAGATTACAGGCTCTCACTACAACAGACCAAGCAAATTTTATAAAGTGAACAACTAAGAAACTATTTTTATGGTTAACTTTAAAATGGTCAGGTCCTGGCCAAGAAGTAGCTCAGTTACTAGGCTTCACCTAAATGTTATAGGCCAGTGCTTGCCAAAGTATAGTTGTCAATTGAGAACTGACTCCATGGATTGGATATATTCGGGGGGCGGGGAATGCATATCTGGTTAGTGACTGATGGGAGGCACCACTCCTGAACAGGTGGTAGTCCCTAGTTGTATCAGAAAGCAAGCTAAGCCAGCAATGAAAGCAAGCAGTAAGCAGTATTCCCTCATGGTCTCTGCTTCAGCTTCTGCCTCCAGGCTCCTGCTCTGAACCCCTGCCCTTGGTTCCCTTGATGATGGACTGTAACATGCAAGGAAATAAACCCTGCCCTTCCGATGCTGCTTTGTGGTCATGTGTTTATCACAGTAGTCCATTAACACAATATAACACAGTGTAGTGGTGTGTCGTGTGTGTGTGTGTGTGTTGTGGTGTGTGTGTGTGTTACAAAACACTGTTGCAACTTAAATTAGAGAAATACTTTTATAAAACAACAGAAAGCTCAAATGCATCAAACTAAGTAAATCAGACTTACTAGAAGCAAAACCATGTGGGTTTGACACACAAAGCAACTTTTGTTTCGTTTTTTTTTCAAAGCAATTTATAACAATGTATGTGTAACAGAAACTGGTATACAGTTTTTAGAAAACATTCAGAGGCACATGAAACAAAAAAACACACTACACAAAATTAATTACATTACTGGATTTTCATTTGTGACCAAGGTAACTTGCCACATAACATTCTTTTTTTTTTTTTTTTTTTTTTTTTTTTTTTTGCAATAATACATTTCTTATACCTGAATGTTCCAGCTTTCTTCTCACCACATTCTGCTGAAGGGACCAGGTGACTCTGCTCATTCCGCTTGGTTAATAATTAGCCTGTGTGTCATGGTTCTAGATGTGGTGCTTATGTGACTTACCTCAGCATCAATTAATCTGTAGAATACCTGGGTCAGCAGGGGCATCCGAAATGTAGAGTCAGGTAAGACTCTTCTCGTCTTCTTGGCATTTCACCCAGTTGATACAGCCTCAAAGACTGGCCTTCAGATCCCCTAATAATGGAATGACATAAGACTTTACTTTCAGTAAGTTCCCACAAACTAAAAGCAGCCATGCTTACGTTCTCCTTTGTTCTCCCTATCCTCCACTACTGTTATTTCCCATCTTCCAGAAATATGAAGGTTCTGGGAAAACAATCTTTTCAGATACAAGAAAAGAATTACTACAATTTAAAATGAACTAAGACAGTATTTAATAAATGGTAAGTGATGTCAACATCTATGTTGGCTCCTCCCTTCATCAGAATGCTGCCGATCCATTCTTAAAGGGTGCCTGCTCTGGTCATTTTCTGCAACTTTTTAGTCAATTATAAAGCATGGAAGAGGAACTCTGTTATCCTAATTAAAACTGAAATAATTTTTATTCATAGTTGCCTCTGAAGCAAGAACTTCACTTTATCATCATAAATAACACTACAGTTTCCAAAGTACGGTCAATCAGCATTTAAACAACTACTATGTGTTAGATTCTGTGTTGTTTGTCATGTAGATTCAGATCTTTGGGGAACTTAGATTATACATGATAAATAGATAAAGTAAGAAACACCCTCTAAAGTATGCATTATGCCATCAGAAAAGCAACAGGCACAGTAAGACCTAGGACTTTGCAAAGGCAGTCACCTAGGTGCAGGACCTATGTACTCTCAGCAGTCTCTGGGCGATATGTAATCTGAGGCTTCTTTTAAACCACTAACTGTGACTGCATGAAAGTCAACCAATACACCTCGTATACCTTTCCCAAAGAACTGTGGTATTTTGCAAAGCAGAAATGTTTGGGCATATTCTTTCATTTTATAAATGTATTTAACTTCTACTAAGTGCCAGATACTGACTTCATTGACGATGACAAATCAAGTCTAGTCTCTGTAGGGCAGACTCTGCCTTCACCTTATCCACCTGTCTTATCCTTCCAAATGCTGGGATTATAAGTAAGTACTACCAACTATCAATGAATATAATCTTGTTGTGATTAAAATTATGCAGGGAAGTAGCAGAGCTATGAGATAAAAACAAGAAATTTATTCATTTAGACTAGTAGGTCAGGAAAAGTCTCCCTCAAGTAGCAAGCTGAAATCTGATGGAGGAGTAGCAAATGACCTGAAAGAATAAAAAGAGAGTACTCAAAGAGTTAGATTACACTGATAATTCTGGCACTTGGAGGGCTGAAACAGGAGGATTGCCTACATAGTGAGTTCAGGGCCAGCCAGGGATATGAATAAGAACTTATCTCAAAATCCCCAAGAGCACTCTAAGTCAGAAAAAAAGAAAAAAAAAAAAAAAAAAAAGAGTGCACCAGAAGCTCTAGAGCTGCACTGCCTGTCACTGCAGTGTCATTAACAAAAATAAACAGAGCTCAGCTTCTTAGCAGCACTAGCTACATTCCAACAGCCACCCAACAGCAACATGCCTAGTGGCTATCAGACCAGGCAAGGACATTTAGTCCATCTTGAAAGAATTTTCTACAGGTCAGAACTGACCTAGAGCAGAGACAATTGGCACATAGGGACATTTTAGCTGACCAGCCAGGTAGGAAGAAGGGTGGGTGGTGACAGAGTCTGAGGTAAGCACCAGGCTGCTGAAGGCATCCTAGTAAGAGCTGAATATCATTTGAATGTTTCCAGTGGGATAGTAATTAAGAGATGTTTGTAAACACTGCTGTGGTGACCGTAGGTAGAACATTTAGAAGGGCCAATGTTGGGAGCTGACTCTTAGCCGAAAGCGGCTATCATCTTTACAGCCATCTTGAGCCATATACCCTGACAAGAGACTTGTTTTCAACAGCCCACAACAGCTGAGCACACTCTGATAAACATCTTGTTTTTGCTGTTTAGTGCCGCCAGCAGCTAGGAGCACGTGGTCTCCATGCTGCTAGGCGTATGACATAGTGCATTCAGCTGAGCTTGCCCATGAGGGCAAGTCACGCGGTAAAGGGTATAAATACCCAGGATTTACTTTCTTTTTTTTGGTTTTTTTTTTTTTTTTTCGAGACAGGGTTTCTCTGTATAGCCCTGGCTGTCCTGGAACTAACTCTGTAGACCAGGCTGGCCTCGAACTCAGAAATCCGCCTGCTTCTGCCTCCCAAGTGCTGGGGTTAAAGGCCGTGCGCCACCACCACCACCGGGCTAGGATTTACTTTCAATAAACGAGACTTGATTAGACTCTGTCTTGTTCTCATTCTTCCCGTCTCTCGCCCCTCCATCCCCACTCTCTCTCTTGCTAGACCCTGGCCTGCTTTACAAAGTAGCAGAACCGGCCATTACAAAAGGGGCAGAACAGGCTGTTACAGGTCTCGAGCTACAAGATAAGTTCTAGTCTTCTTTGTACAACAGGCTAGATTTCAGTTGTAGCAGTCTTGGAGAAATATGTGGAGGTCAGGGTGATCCAGCTTACAGACAGATGATAAGAAGGATGCAGGATATTTATTATTAAGAAAATTTTTTCTAGCCAGGAGATCAATGGTGGCACATACCTTTTGTCCCAATACTGGGGAGGCAGAGGCATCTCTGTAATTCAAGGCCAGCCTGGTCTACAGAGTTCCAGGATGGTCAGGGCTACACTGAGAAACCCAGTCTTGAAAAATCTAAATTAAAAAAAAATATATATATATATACTGTTTTGTCTAAAAACAAATAAATTAAAATTTCAGAGAAAATGCTAAATGTGCCTATGAATGCTAATGATTCATAATGGGAAAATAAATATTCTTCACAAAGGTTTTTGGTTGTTTTTTTTTAATGTATCAGACAAGACATTTCCAATTAATGCTTGGGACAGTCCTGTGTACTAGGTACTAATATTTTTAATGGTTTTTAATCATAAGACGCACTGCTTCCCACTATTTAAGTGCTGCTGGGACAGTGCATGCTGTTGTTTGAGATGGTGTCTCACAGAACACAGCCAGGCCTTGAGCCCTCGATCCTGCTACCATCCTTTTGCCCTCAGTTATAGGATTACAGACTAACACCACCATGCCTGGCTCCTGTTGTTTTATAAGAGGAAGTACTATGTAGCAACTGGAAGTCAAGACATCTGGTTCCAGTTTTGTGCTGGTTTTCAGAACAGGAAAAAAACCCTTTTGTTGTCATTCCAGAAAAAAAAAAAGCCAGTCTTGATATATGAGGAAGGAAACCTACAGAAGAGAATGCTCAAATCGTTTTTCATCTTGGTCTCTGAATATGGCTAGCTACTTGCTCTCTCTGTTCCATCTTATTTTATCCAGAGTCTATAGCAGGTCCAAAATGAATAAGTTTTGTGCTGACTTCTTATGAGGGCAGTTAGAAGCAAACCGGCCACTTGGTGGTGAGCTCACCCATAGCTTAATGTTTGCAGCAAAGACCTTGGGAATTTGTGGCCTGATTTGTTTCTGTTTTTTTTTTTTTTTTTTTTTCTCTTTCTTTCTTTTCTTCTTGTTGTTGTTGCTGTTTGGAGAAAGGGTTTCATATAGCCCAAGTTAGTCTGGTATTCAATATGTAGCAGAGGAAGGTTTTAAACTGTATATCCTGCCTACATGATGGAAATACAGGCACAAGCTAGCATACCCAGCTTTTAAATTTTTCCCCTTCCTTTCTTTTGTTGGTTTCTGGAGTCAGGGTTTCTTCTGTAGTCTAGAATGGCTTTGAACTTCACAGCTCTGCCTCCGGTACACTGGAGTTACAGACGTGTGGTATCACATCTAGTTGCTTGCCTGGATCTGAATCCTAGCTCTATCACTTACTACCTACAATGGTATGATGGTTTACCTCTGAGCCACAGTTTCTGATAACTGCAGACAGATTTGAGGATCAAATGAGGTGGATGCCACAGGACAGACACTGTAGAGCTGGGTCCAGGGTGTTTCAGTGACACAGTACTTCCCTACTGTGCCCAAGACTTACCAATTGCAAACTCTAACATGGAATCACAAAAGAATCACAAGAGGAGGTGGGAAGAGGGAGAGTAGATGCACCAAGGGATAGGGATATTTCCTGTAAGTACTCAATAAGCCTTTAACAAAAAAAAACAATAGTAAATACTAAGTACTATTTTCCTATAAACAGTAGTACTTAGTACCATCACTGTGTTTTCTCATACATAGACAAATCAAAAAGAGCCATGACAGGAGTGGTGGCACGCACCTTTAATTCCAGCACCTGGGAGACAGAGGCAGGTAGATTTTTAAGTTCAAATCTCGCCTGATCTACACAGAAAATTCCAGTCTCAAAAAAGCAAAAAATAAGTAGATTATTTAATAATAATAATAAATATAAAAAAAGAGTCATATTTTTCTATCTAACCACTGGCTCCTAAATGTGAAAAACACACTTTGTGGCCATGCCTCACAAGTCTGCAAAAGAAAACAAGATCCTGCACCAAGGGGATGAGAACAAGACTAGCAAATCTTTGACATATTAGCATCTCCAACAGTGCCTCTCTAGGCTGGTATAAAAGTCAAGTTGGGGAATAATTTCTCTCTAGGTACAAACAATATACCAACTGTTTTCATCAGTTTTGTCTTAACAACAGTTGTTAAAGAAAGATGTATAGCTAAAATTTAATAAAAGTATACTTAACACCTTTTACTTTGTACCTGTTTTGTAGCCAATCAGAACAGAGACCATATGGTTTACACAAAGTGTATCACTCCTATGGTGCTTTTTTTTTGGGGGGGGTCTCACTGTTCCCTAGGCAAGCTTGTGATCCTCCTATCTCAACCTCTTGAGTACTGGGATTACAGATACACACTGTTACGCCTGGATGGCCACAGAATTTCTTTAGGTAGCAAACTCTCCTACAGCATGTCAAAGCATTAAACCCTTTCTAAAACTTTCTAATGCACCTCTTATATAAGCTGAGGAACAGATGTTCAGTAATATATTTCAGTGGAGAAATAAAACTCAAGAGGAACAGACACATAGGATTTGGCTCTCTATATATCTATCTCCAAAAATAAATTAAAACTTTTGGCACCAATGTGGGTATTTGATTATGAAGCCATAATATGGACACAGTCACTCCATCCTGCTCTGTACTTTTAAGGAAACTGTAACACCAAGCCAAATCTGTACCTGAATCTCATCGCACTTGATTAGCTTCTCCACCTCTCCTTGACTCAGAAGAATGAACTCTTCGTGCTGCACCACTTCAGGAAAATGCTTCTGGCTAAAAACCTCAGCTGCTTGCATCAAGTCAACGCAATTGTGAGTTTCAGCAAAATCCCTGATACCCAGGCAATTAGATGGATCCAACTGACTTTCTAAGAACTCACAGCAGGCTTGTTTCACACCTAGGACAAACACAGGGAGTGAACAGACTTCAGGATACTTGGCCAAGTGTAAAGTAGCCTTCCATTCTTGGATTTTAACATCTTCTCTACAGTTATCAGAGGAATCCTGGCTCTACACCTTAACACACACACACTAAAACATTTATGGTCCAGGCATTTAAACATTAGCTGTCTTATGTACTATGTCACCTTTAAAAGCCCTTTACACTTGCTTCTGCCATGTCTTTAAAATGAGTGTAGCAAGTCGGAACTAGTTTCAGGAACCATCAGATTGTTGCAAACTCTTACCTCTGGGACCAATCTAAAAATACTAACTTAATTTACTATCTTCTTATTTTTTACTCTAGACAGTTGTTTTGTTAAGATTTAAATTAGGTCTGCATACATGTAACTACACCATGGTATACAGTGTCCAAGGAGGTCACATTTGTCCCTTGAAACTGGAGTTAAAGGCAATTGTGAATCATCATGTGAGTGCTGGGAACTGGACCCAGGTTCTCTGTTGAGACAAGTGCTCTTAACCACAGAGCCATCTCTCTAGCCCCTACATCAAACTTATTTTAAAACTCCAGTAAAGAAAAACAATCCCATAATTCTTTGAGAAATTCAGAATAAATCTTGGATTGTAGCTTCACAGAAAAGCAGCATTGCTAGTCTAGCATCTTAGCATGTGCAAGGCCCTGGGTTCAGTCCCTGGCACTGGAAAAAAGGAAAGGTCCAGTGCATGAACTCAGTTCTTGTTTGGTTTGGTTTAGTTTTTGAGGCAGAGTCTTACTATGTAGCCCTATCTGGCCTAGAGCTCATGGTGTGCACCAGAATAGTCTCAACTCACAAATATTTGTCTGCATCTCTCTCTGGGAGTGCTGGGATTAATAGCATGTGCCATTAAACTTATTAAACTTGACTTAATTTTCTTTTTTTTTTTTTTCTTTTTGGTTTTACAAGACAGGGTTTCTCTGTGTAGCCCTGGCTGTCCTGGAACTCACTCTGTAGACCAGGCTGGCCTCGAACTCAGAAATCCACCTGCCTCTGCCTCCCAAGTGCTAGGATTAAAGGTGTGCACCACCACCGCCCAGCTCCTGACTTAATTTTCTAAGTCTGCACTTAGTGTGCTCTACTTCACTTCAGTCTTGCATGGCAGGTGGGGAATGAGGACTGGACATTGAGGTCTGTGCCTGTAATCCCAGCATTCAGGAGGCTACAAAGGATCATACACTCCAGGCCAGCTTAGACTACACACAGTGATACTCTTATCTAAAACAGACCAAACCAAACAACGGTAAGAATGTTTTAATTATGTGGATATACATAATTGGAGGTTGAAGAGACAGACTGGCTAGAAAACTGAAAACATAGTACTCAGGAGGCAGAGGCAAGAAGACAGAGTTAGGACCAACTGGGAGACAATTCAGGGCCAGCCTTGTCTACACAATGTAGGCCAAAACAAAGAAAAAGTACACAAACACACAGACATACAACACACATACACATACATTGGAAACTGGAAAGGAGACCATCTCTAATGCAGTGAAAATTATATTTTAACAGTTATACATCAATTTAAAATTTATCAGCTGGGCAGTGGTGGCACAAACCTTTAATCCCAGCACTTGGGAGGCAGAGGCAGGTGGATTTCTGAGTTCAAGGCCAGCCTGGTCTACAGAGTGAGTTCCAGGACAGCCAGGACCACACAGAGAAACCCCGTCTCGAAAAATTTTATTTGTTTGTTTTGTTTTTCTGAGACAGAGTTTCTTTGTGAAGCCTTGGCTGTCCTAGAACTAGCTCTGTAGATCAGGCAGGTCTCCAACTCACAGAGATCTACCTGTCTTTCTCTCCTGACTGCTGGAATTAAAGACATGTACCACCACTGGCTAGTATAAATTTTATTTTCAATAGGTATTTTTAAAGCAGACACAGAGGTGCATGCCTTTAATTCCAGCATTTCAGACCCAGAACCAGGTGGATATCCTTGAGTTAGAGGACAACCTGACCAGCAAGTTCCCAGATAGCCACAGTTACATAGTAAGACCCTGGTTCAAAAACCAAATACAAAAACAAACTAGGGGACTGGAGAGATGGCTCAACAGTTAAAAGCATTATTACTCTTGAAGAAGATCTAGGATCAGTTCCCAGACCCAGAATGCAGCCCACAACTGCCTGTAACTCCAGTTTGAGGGGATCTGATACTCTCTTCTGATCTCTGTGGCCATCAGAGGTCATACATTTGAGCATAATAATATACACATTAAAAATAAACAATAAAAGTAAACAGACATAAATTTTCTTAAAAAGATATTTTACATGGTTCAGACTTAAACATACAAAAATGTTTATAAGAAAAAGTCCTCTTAGCCTCTCCATGCATACAGACATCAAATGACAAGGTAAATAGAATCTATGTAGACATGAATATTATCAGTTTCTTGACAATTTTTACTATGTATGTATACATGTGTGTATATATATATGTGTGTGTGTGTGTGTGTGTGTGTGTGTGTGTAGTATGTATATATGCATGTATTAAGGAAATACCTCTATTTTCCATTCTGCTTTGGTTGGTGGTTTACTTGCTTTATGTGCAGGGGTGCTTTGGAAGCATGTGTATCTGTGTACCGTTCTCAGGCCTGGTGCATTAGGTTCCCTGGAAATGGAGTTACAGATGGTTGTGAGCCAGTAGGTGAATCAAATACAGATTCCTCTGAAGAACAGTCCATGCTCTTACCCTGAGTCATCTCTTAGGCCCTTTGGTTCATTTTAAGATGTAGTCTCATTTTTACACTAAATTGGCTTGAAACTTATGCAACCCTCCTGTCCCAGCTTCTTAAGTGCTGGGATTATTGGTGTTAGCCACCTTACCTGGCTTTTCCATATTTTCAAAAACAGAGAAAGTTTAAAAAGTTTAAATGTTTTCTTTTACAAGACCCAAATACTCTTACATGGAGAGATTCTTTTGCATTGCTCTTGACTATATCTGATCTTTCATGCTCAAAGCTTCAAGACTGATCACTGAAAGTCTCTTGATTAATTTTACATCAAAGAAAACACTTCCAGGGCTAATGTGTCATGAACAAGGACACCTTGTATTGTCTGTACCTTTCAGCTGGAGAAGACAGGCTGCAGGGAGCAGTTCTTGAACATTCTCCACTGTCACATGTACTGTTTCTGTGTACACGAAGTCCAACAGGATTTCCATGGTAGAAGCAGTTAAACCTTGAATGTCAACATATGGCTTCCCCTTCTCTGAAAGCTGAAAATTCATGAGTAGGAAAGGATGGCACTTTTAATTCCACAAGGTAAAGACAGAACCCAAGTCTAAGAGCTTAAAGGGATGCTGGTACTAATTAAATATACATCTTTTAAAAACAACAATCTGAGGCTGGAGAGATGGCTCAGTGGTTAAGAGCACTCTGCTTGCTGGGCAGTGGTTTTGCGCACCTTTAACCCCAGCACTCAGGAGGCAGAGGCAGTAGATCTCTTGAGTTTGAGGCCTGCCTGGTCTATAGAGAGAGTTCCAGGATTGCCAGGGCTTTTTAGCCTTAGCGTTACTCTTTTTGGCTGCACCAGCGGCCCAGGGACCAGAGGCAGCAGCATCACCTACCAGCCTTATGACTGAGCATGGGAGTTAAGAATTATTTTTTACAGTCACATGCTGTAGAGGCAAAGCCTACTCTATGCAGTATTCTCAAGCGATGTGACCTTGGCAAGGCATTTGTTGAGACCCTTCATCTGTAAAATGAAATGGCAATATTTACCCCTAGGATAAATGACAAACAGGGCAGTATAATAACTGGGCCCACAAATATAGTCATTACTACCATGATATTTCATTTCTTATCTGGCTCTAGCAGCTACTTCTTCAATACATTGACAGGTACTTTTTTTTTTAAATTTTTACCTATGCACATTGGAGTCTTGTCTGCATGTATCTCTGTGTGAGGGTGTAAGTCTCCTAGAACTGAAGTTAGACGGATGTGAACCATAATGTGGGTGCTGGGAAACTAAACCTGGATCCTCTAGAAGAACAGCCAATGCTCTTAACCACTGAGCCATCTCTCCAGCCTCATGGTGATGGGTACTAACTAAAGAAAATACTGGTGGTTAGAGATACTTTTTAAAGAGTCTTATCATAGCCAGGCACGTTGACACACATCCATAATCTCTGTATTTGAGGAGGCTGAGGCAGAAAGAGTATTTCAGGCCAATTTGGGCATTAAGATTCTTTCTCAAAAACAGATGCACACATACCAGAGGCTGGGAGAGACTGTTAAAGCACTTGCAGCACCCACATCAGGTGGTTCACAACCACTGGAACTCTAGCTCTGGGGAAATTGGATGCCCTCTGGACCCCAAGGGACCTGCTTGAACATGATGCACATAAAATTCATGCAGGCACACACACGGAACTTTTTCTAAAGCTTAAAAACAAACAAAAAGCCAGCACAATGAAGTAATTCAGATATATGTCTAAGTTTAAGTTTAAATATGTAATAATCATTCATATAACTCAAACTTAAAATACTTATAAAGACTAGTTTAAATATTCTTTTCTTATTTATTTATTTATTCATTTTATGTGAGTATACTGTCGCTGTTTTCAGACACACCAGAAGAGAGAAACAGATTCCATTACAGATGGTTGTGAGCCACCATGGGGTTGCTGGGAATTGAACTTAGGACCTCTGGAAGAGCAGTCAGTACTCTTAACCACTGAGCCATCTCTTTAGCCCTAGTTTAAATATTCTTACTTTCACTTTAGAAACTTTTAAGCCAGGAGGTGGTGGTCTATCCCTTTAATCCCAGCACCTGGGAGGCAGAGGCAGGCAGATCTGTGGGTTCAAAGCTGGCCTGGTCTACAGGGTGAGTTCCAGGACAGCTGAGATTACACAGAAAAGCTCCATCTTGAAATGGAAAAAAAAAAAAAAAAAAAAAAAACCATACAGACGGACAGAGCAAGAGCAAGAGCATGAGCATGCACACACAACACATGTTCGAGTTGGTTCCTTCCTTCTACCATGTGGGTCTCAGGGAAAGGAATCTGGTCCATGAGGTTTGATGGAAAGTATCTTTACTTACTGAACCATCTTGCTGGCCCTCCTTTTTTTTTTTTAAAGTAATTTGTTGGTTTTGGAGAAAATGTCTCATATAGCCTCAAAAAGCCTAAAACTCTGTACATAGGCAAGCATGGTCTTAACCTAGTGGCTTTGTGTATATTGGGCAAGCATTAGACCAACTGAGTTAAGTTCCCTGCCCTTGTTTTTTGAGACAAGGTCTCACCATGAGGCCAGCCTCGAATTCCTGATTATATTTTCACCTCCCAATTGCTGGCATTATGTGCTATCATGCCAAGCTAAGTTAATACTGCATAGTCATTCACTAAATCCCCTCTTCCCTCATTGGAAGTCAGCCTGAAATCTGCATCAGTAGTATAAATACTCACTTCCTACAATTATTGATGATTTAAAGGAGCAATCCATCACATGTCTTATTCAGAGCTTACCTATTTGACTAACACATTATACAGATTCACTGGTGTACCAGACTATGTTTTTTCATTATTGAGTGCTTTTAGACAGGTGTTAGTCTGTAGCTCAGACTGGCCTCAAATTTATGGTGATCTCCCCGCTGTCAGGACTGTAAGTGTGAGCCACTATATCTGGTTTCAAATTTATATTTTTATTTATTAAGTACTTGTCTGGAAGTTGTAACAGGAAGAGTTCCTACATTTTTGACCGAAGAATAGCGTGTTGGAAACATCCCCCTTGATTGAGCAGCCCCTTCAAAAGACATACAGGACAGTGAAGAAAGAGCTGGCCAGACAGAACAGCAAGATTAACACTGGTGACCACTTGGCTGACTAATGTCATAGCTGAATCAATCACCAACACAAGCTATTGTGTCCCTTGAAGTAAGAGGACTGTAAAGTTACAATGTGAATTTCACTTACATAGCAATGACTTGCATTTACCTCACTAGTGAACATGGCACAGAAATAATCACTGCAGGCAGCCAGCACAATCCGATGGGCAGGGAAGTCTTTCTGCTCCACTCTCAAGGTCACATCACAGAGAGTATTGCTCTTCCTGAGGGAATTCATTGAGTTGAGGATGGACTTAGCATGAGTGTTTGTCATTATGTCTTTAGGGGCCATAATGCCGCCCATCAAGCACTATGGAGAAAGAACACAGGAGTCTTTGGTCAATGCAGCTACTAGGGAAAGATCATAATGAAGAAGTGGGAAACCAAACACACAATTAGCTCTACAAATTAGGGAACTAAAAGGGCTTCCTTAACCGCAAACTTCCACAAATACAATGCACTTTTGACCCTGACACCACCACAATCTGGCCAACCCGACTCCAGTAAAGGTTACCTCTTCTTTCTCCAAATTTCACATTCTACATCTCCAGATTCAACCAAGCAAGGAGAAAAATATTAAAAACTAAAGAGCTAGTTTGGAACATGTACAGATTTTTATCATTTTCCCTAATGAATACTATCTTAGCGTTACTACTGCGGTAATAAAACACCGTGACCAAAAAACCAATGTGGGAGGAAAGGGTTTATCTGGATTACATGTCCTGAGTCATAGCCCAGTGAGGAAGCAGAGGTGGGAACTAATACTCCAGGAGGTAGGAGATGATGCAGAGACAGTGTCAGGGTAGCTTACTGATTGCATGGCTTGCTCAGTTTCCTTTTCTTTCTTCCTTTTAACTTTCTTTTCTTTTTTTTTTCTACTTTTTTTTTTTAAATTTTGAGACAGGGTTTCTCTGTGTAGTCCTGGTTGTCCTAGCACTCACTCTGTAGACCAGGTTGGCTTGGAACAGAGATCCAATTCTCTTTGCCTTCTAAGTGTTGGGATTAAAGGTGTGCATCACCACCAATCAGCTAGCTCAGTCTACTTTCTTACAGAGGCCTCCAGTGGTACAGTGAGAAAATCCCTCCTGGACCAATCATTAATTTAAAAAATGCCCTATCAGCTTGACTGCTTGCAGCCTGGTCTTCTGTAGGCATTATCTCGATTAAGGTTCCCTCCTCTCAGATGACCATAGCATTTGTCATGCTGACATAAGACTAGCCAGTTACAAATACAGTACAATAAGTTTACTGTTTTAGACATGATAGTAATCCAGAACATGTCTTGATGTACATGGGGTATGCATCAGGTATATGCAAATACTATGCATTTGACTCTACATGACCTCAGAGTCAGGTGTGGTGGTGTATCCTCTGCAATCCAAGCATACAGGAGACAGAGGTAGATTGCTAAAGCTGTAGTTCACCCTAGTCTACATAATGAGTTCCAAGCCAGCCAGAGCTCCATAAATAGACTCTTGTCTCAAAAAAAAAACCAAAAAACAACAAAAAAACACAAAAACAAAAAAACAAAAAAAAAAAAAAAAAGGAAACCAAAGGAGCAGTAAACTCAGATTTTGGTATCTATGGATTCCTGGAACCAATTCCCTCTGGGTATCAGAGAATAACCAGAATTGCAAAGTTCACTTGTGCGAATCAGTTGAATAATTATGTATTTGAAAGGCAACGTGAGGAATACTTTTCTGAGTGGACAGACTTTAACCATACTTACTGGTTTGCTCCTCGTGACTTGCTAAATTTCCTTTCCTTTCTTTCTACTTTTTGTTTTCTGTTTTTGTTTGGTGGCAGTATTTTTTTTATTATTTATTTTTTTTTTGAGACAAGGTTCCTCTGGGTAGCCCTGGTTGTCCTGGAACTCATTCTGTAGACTGGGCTGGCCTTGAACTCACAGAGATCCACCTCCCTCAGATTCTCCCTGAGATTTTCCTCTTAAGAACACTTTCTGGGGAATGCAATGCAAGTGCTTATGAAAACAGTCTTTTATTTGAGGATGTAAAACTTTCTAAACGAACAAAGGAAAAAAGAGACTATTCTTCCAAAGTCCACAATCCTAATTTCTTAAGAGTAAAACAGATTCTAAGTTGTCATTTTTTGTTTAGTAGTACATCAAAAGCACTCAGAGCACTCCCTCCAACAACTCAGCAACATCTGTTTAACAAAAAAAAAGGAGATGATTTGCTAAAGAAAACGTTTTTTGTTTTTAAAAGGTTTGCTTAAGCCAACATAGTTTCAATTGTGAGATGCAAGAAACTGGGTATTTGCTGAATTCTCAGAAAGTATCTGAAGATGATGAAGATTTCCTGGTGTCTTAGCACAGGACCCAGCCTATGACTGAACTTTAAGATTTGTCATAAATGACAGTAACCTCAGGGCAGCAACCTTCCTCCCAGCACAAAGCTTGACCATATACATTCACCTTTCAGAAACGACACATTCTAGAACAGCTAATATGTGAATAGAGGGGTTCCATCTGAATCATTCTAGAAGGCTAAAATGAAGAGGTGGCACAAAAATAAATAAATAAATAAATAAAAAAGAAAGAAAGAAAACAAACAAACAAACAAACGAACAAAAAACAACAAAAAAAGGCGTTCTCCCTGAGAACACTAAGCTTACCATCAAATATTAGAGCAATCTAGGTAGGCAAGGAATTGGATATGCAGTAATCATGGAAAATGTATCTTGGTAGCTGTGTCTCCTGCTTATGTAGGGATTGCACTAAGTCTCCCCATAGTCAGAATCTGTGAAGCTGTATTTGGGATGTACCACTGTATCAGAAACCAAGACACAGGATACTTTACAAATTGCCAATAACCGCATTAAAGAGTCTGTATTCTCAAAGGGCACTGGCTTCATTACAATGTGTTGCAGTTTGCAAAGCCCCCATCGCGCACCTTGCTTTTTTTCAAAATTGCTGGGGGTTGGGGAGGAATGCCTTACAAGGGGACGTGAAGGCCACGTATAATTTCAGAGGGAAAGAGGGTTATCTTACCTCCATGCACGAATATACCTTGCACCTCATTAATACTCTAAGAAACTTCTTTAAAACCCCAATGCACTACTCCTACCTACCTTCGGAGGAAGCCCACTCCAGTCTTTGGAGTATGAAGCTTTGCTAAATAAATCTCCCCTTAATTGTTTCTCGGTTGAATTCTTTACTTCCAGGTTAAACCTTCTCCCGGGCAGGCTGCAGCTGCTCAGGAGAAGCTGAGAAGGCAGCGCTATGCCTGCAGCGCCCCAGCGCTTCTCCTCCGGACCTGGGGGGTACCAGGGCTGGGGGAAGGCCGCGCCCCCGGCTGAGGGCAGAAGGGAAAGGCCGTGTGTCAGGGCCGCGCCCACTCACCAGGGCTCCCGGGCTGCCCGAGCGGAAGTGCTGGGCGCGGGGCTCGCAGGCGGCTGAGGAGCCAGAGCGCCGCCGCCGCCGCCGCCCGGACCAGCCGCTGCGGAGTAGTCTCCGTGGTAAACTGCAAGCTCCAAGCTCGGCGACCGCGCGCGGTGATGACATCACGCCGCGGGAGGGGCGGGCCTCTCCTGGGTTACGTCGTGTTAGGAGGCAGAGCCGAGAAGTCCTGCGTACCTGAGAGCTCAGAAAAAGAGAAGAAAGTGAGAAGGGTGGACTTGCGGGATAGCGGGCTGGAGGCAGAAGGTCCCGAGGCTGGCCGTCCCCACGCGGTATGGCAGGCGGTAGGCTGCTTTCCCGTCACACTCTGGAGACCTATGGGATTTCAAAATTCTCCAGGTCGGTTCACCATAGGGAGAACTTTTCCCATCCTGGATAACCACAGGGTCCTAAATGGGTCTGTCACCATGAGGCGATTGCTTCCTTCACTTCAACCAAGGAAAAGGAACTTGTGGCTTTGTAAGACTTTCGGGTCTCGGTTTGAATTTAAGATTAAAAGAATCCCACTGTCACAGGACACATCACTGGAGGGGCACATTCCTTAGTTAGAGGACACTTGCTGGATTAACATTCAGAGATGGAAGGGAGAGGCTGATTAACATTCCTCAGAGGGGGCGGGGGAAGGGAACCCACCTGCGGGTGAGGAAGGGCCAGAGCTCATAGTCAGACAAGGGAGGTCCTTGCCACCTCATTCCCCAAAGACCAATCAGTTTAAAAGTCACACCGTTCTGCCAATCATATTGAGCCTAGTCACCGTTTCTCTATTCTACCCTAAACTGTATAAAAACTATTCTTAGCTCCAACTCAGGGTTTTCTTCTTGTTTGCATGTGAGAGAACCCCAGTATACTGGAATCATTAAACCTCATGTTAATTGCAGCGAGTCCCGTCTGTGAGTTTCTGTGGGAGCTCGTCCCCTGGTTTTGGATCTTAGAATCCAACAGATTGACTGAGCTACCAGAAATTGGTCACAGTAGGGGAAATTGCAAAGGCCCTTCTCAAAAAAGATGCCATAGCCATCTCCACTGCCCTGATTCACTAAGGTCATTCATTAATGCTGAGGTTGTTAGGACTTTTGTTTTCGTTGATTTTGACTTTCTGCCTTGTGGCTGAGAAGAGAAAGATGTTTCTTGTTCCAGCATATATGAATGACTAATTGGATTATCCAGTTTTCCTTTGTACAGGATTTGGTTCTTAAGGATAATAAAGTGTAGTCAAGTAGGCAGCTTCTTAGTTTTACATAGTGTTTCCTTCATGTCATAGCTTCCTGATCCCAAACTGTTCCTGACAGTTAAATATGGTGGAAAGAGTGCAGAACTGATAGAAAATCTGTTGAGGACACTCTGGAAACATTTGTTAAAATGATCAATGCAGATATATTTTGTTTATTTTTTGTAGTGTAGTCATAAGACTGTCGTGGCAGGAATGCCCCACACACACACCAAATCTGGACCCAAAATTTCTAGAGCAGATGAACTTAGGGTACTAGAACAGAAGCTAACAATCTTGGGCACCAGGTATATACATGGCGCACGTATATACATGTAGGCAATCCATTTATGCACATAAAATCTTGAAATTACAAAATATCTACTGGCTTTCCTGGCCTTCTCCAACTACTTCTGCATATAAGCATTTCCACTAGTAACATCTTTGCCCTTTTTCTTTCATCTAGGCAAATGGTTTCTTGATGAGCAGAAAATCACACAAATTCAAGAATTTCTTTGAGAGCTGGACATTACACATATATACCTACACATGGGAGACTAAAGCAGGAGAAAGCAAATTCAAAGGGAGATCCTGTCCTGAAAACAGTAACAACTAAAGCTGAAAATGTAGCTGGCATGTGAAAGGCCCAAGATAGGTGAAGGTCAGAAGGTAGAGGGTTTCTTTGGGTCTTAACCATTTATAGTAACTTTAGTTACTAATGCTTCCGATGGGATACAGGAGCTTGTTAGTTACTAATGTCTGATGGGATGCTCTGATGGGATGCAGGAGCTTGCTTTCTGTTAGGGAAAAGGGCCCTTGGTGAAAACTGCAAATTGTTCACCTAGATTGCAATAGAAACAGAGGCTGGTGTTAAAAGATTAAGAGTTATGTTGGCCGAGTCCAGAACACTGAGGAAAGTGAGGAAGAGAGCTTGTAGCTGGGGCGATACAGACAAGCTAAACATAACTAGAAGGACAGGGCTCTGGGCCTGTGAAGGGAAACCATTGAGTCCCCTAAATCCGTTGAGGAATAGATGTGAGACACTATTGTCCTCTCATATACTCTTATTTCTGATGTTGCTGATTGTCATAAACTAAACTGTAAGTAAGGATGGCTGCTAACAATAGGTTCTGCACAGGAGACTACTCACACTACCCCAGAGACAAGGAGCTCAGTGTGAGATAAACAGAAAAGAATGCGGCTACATCTTGATGCCTGTGATAGAACTAACTCTCTGCAATGGAAAAGCTATGAACTGTTTGTGTAATTGTGGGGGCAAAGAAAACATAGTCTAATTAGCAGCCAGCAAGACACCCGGAAGGTCGGGTAGACTCATGTTTGAATGCTTAGCCATGGGGCAATTAGGAGGTATGGCCTTGTTGGGGAAAGTGTGTCACCATGGGGGTGGGTCTTGAGGTTTCATATGTTCAAGCTCCATCTCCTGTGGCACACAGTCTTCTGCTACCTGTAGGTCAAGAGGTAGTACCCTCAGCTCCTTCTCCAGCACCATGTCTGCCTGCCTGGATACTGCCATGCTCTCACCATGATGCTATGGACTAAACCTCTGAACTGTAAGCCAGCCCCAATTAAATGTTTTCCTTTATAAGAGTTGATATGGTCATGGTGTCTGTTTCTTCACAGTAATAAATCCCTAAGATGGATACCAACAGCTAACAGCACAAGTTAAGAGATGGAGAGCTTCAACCATCCCTAAAAGAGTAGGGAGCTAGTTAATAGCATCATCTCTCTGGTTGGGTTGGGTTGGGGTAACATGCATAGAGTATGTGAGCCCTCTACTGGCTTGGCCCGTAATAGCCAGAGGATTAGCTAAGATTTATGTATGAATGCTTCGCTTGCATATATGCCTGTGCACCAGGTATATGTGCATGCCTGGTGCCCAAGGATATCAAGAGAAGGTATCAGATCCCCAGGAACTGGAGTTATGGATGGTTGTGAACTACCCTATGGCTGATGAAAGAAAATTGAATCTGAGTCCTCTGCAAGAATGATCGCTTTTATCTGCAGAGCCATCTCTCCAGTCTGAATTAACTAATCTTGATAGAAATTACGTCAGTTTTTGTCCAATTTCTGCCATTGTCATAGAAAAAACAAAAACAAAACCCTATAGACAATGAAGTTTGGCAGATTCTCCCTGTCTTAGAAACCCCTTCTACACTTGGGACTTTCTTTTTACTTTTCTTTAGTTTCTCATTTTTCCTTAATTTCTCACTTTTATGCAATAAGTTTTTTACAGGTTTATTTATTTATCTATTTATTTATCTATTTATTTATTTATTATGTATATAGTGTTCTGCCTGCATGTAAGACTGCAGGCCAGAAGAGGGCACCTGATCTCATTATAGATGTTCATTAGTCACCGTGGTTGCTAGGAATTGAACTCAGGACCCCTCTTTGGAAGAGCAGCCAATGCTTTTAACCTCTAAGCCACCACTCCAGCCCTATACAATAATTCTTATTAAAGCCTGCTTTTGTGAGCATCCGCCTCTGTATATGTCAGGCTCTGACAGACCTCTAAGGAGACAGCTAGATCAGGCTCCTGTCAGCATGCACTTCCTGGATCCACATCAGCATCTGCCTTTGGTGACTGCACACGGGATGGATACCCAGGTGGAACAGTCTCCAGACGGCCCCTCCGTCAGTTTCTGTCCTGTGGCCACATTTCTTACTGGGCAAAGAACTGCCCCACACATTGCTTGCTGCCAGGACCTTACTTCAGCTGTTGTTATCTGCCTCTGTGGAAAAACATGTTTTTGCCACATGCAGCTTGTCTTTGTGATTGTGTACAGCATGAACTCATGAGAATGTTACTCAGGTGACCTCTCTTAACCCCGAGAGTATAAACTGTCTGATGTTCTGAATAAAGCTGACTATTGCATGACACTTTATTCTGCATCATTTCTCTGCTCCCTTCTCCCATGTCTCACTGCCTCTGGAGAGGTAAAACACTCCTTCGCAGGTAACACCCCAGGATGAGCCTAACATTGAAGTCCAAGACAGTATACCCCTTCCTGGTTTGCAAGGAGTCGTGTTGGGTCAGCTGATGAGACACATCAAAAGCATTACTTAAGTGACAGGACAACCAGAGCCACACAGTGAGACCTTGTCTCAACAAGCAGCCGGGCGGTGGTGGCGCACACCTTTAATCCCAGCACTTGGGAGGCAGAGGCAGGAGGATCTCTGTGAGTCTGAAGCCAGCCTGGTCTACAGAGTGAGTTCCAGGACAGCCAGGGCTACACAGAGAAACCCTGTCTCTAAAACCCCAAAACTAGCCAAACAAATAAACAAAAAAGTTGAGAGTAAAGGTTTGTGTGAAATAATTTTAGTTTGCTACATTTGTGTATAAAATCTGAATTCAAATCTTTTTTAAAAAAATATAATAACAATAAATAGGTATAAAATATTTAAAAGGGAATAAAATATGAACCTATAATTTTTGGTAAAATGACTGCAAATATTTTGGATAAGATGAATTTTATATGATAAAATATTTTGTTTTAAGAAAAAATATGACAGTTAAGATCTGAGGAACAATAAAAGAGAAAGCCGAGTTGTAGCAAGTTATACAGTTCAGTGAGTTATACCGCCTGAGAGGGTTATACAGTCTGAGAGAGTTATACAGTCCCAGTGAGTTATGCAGTCTGAGAGAGTTACACAGTCTGAGAGAGTTACACAGTCTAAGAGAGTTACACAGTCTGAGAGAGTTACAGAGTCTGAGAGAGTTACAGAGTCTGAGAGAGTTACACAGTCTGAGAGAGTTACAGAGTCTGAGAGAGTTATACAGTCTCAGTGAGTTATACAGTCTGAGAGAGTTACAGAGTCTGAGAGAGTTACACAGTCTGAGAGAGTTACACAGTCTGAGAGAGTTATACAGTCTCAGTGAGTTATACAGTCTGAGAGAGTTACAGAGTCTGAGAGAGTTACACAGTCTGAGAGAGTTACACAGTCTGAGAGAGTTATACAGTCTCAGTGAGTTATACAGTCCCGGTGAATTATACAGGGTTTGTGAGACTTAAGGGTGATATATGCTGGATGATTAATATTTATAAAGTCCTAAGGTTATAATGATTTATGCATAGTAACCAAGAGTGACTTAAAAATATGTCTAATTAAAATGTATGTCTGAACACTTATGTCTTTGCTAACTTAGTTAAGCTTTAATCATTTGGAGAAATTAAGTTATAACAAAAACCGCCCAGTTTCCCCATGGATTGTATCTTGGCTTAAAGTTTATTTCAATACAAAACAAAGTGTGGCCGGGCGGTGGTGGCGCACGCCTTTAATCCCAGCACTTGGGAGGCAGAGGCAGGTGGATTTCTGAGTTCGAGGCCAGCCTGGTCTACAAAGTGAGTTCCAGGACAGCCAGGGCTATACAGAGAAACCCTGTCTCGAAAAAAAAAAAAAACAAAAACAAAAAAAACAAAAAAACAAAAAACAAAGTGTGAATTCAAAACTATAATTTTGGGCTGGAGAGATAGTTCAGTGGTTAAGAGCACTGGCTGCTCTTCGAGAGGTCCTGAGTTCAATTCCCAGCAACCACATGGTGGCTCACCTCACAACCATCTGTAATGAGATCTGATGCCCTCTCCTGTTGTGTCTGAAGACATATAGTGTTCATGTCATATATATAAAATAAATAAGATTCTTTAAAAAAAAAACTATAATTTTGTTTTTTTTTCGAGACAGGGTTTCTCTGTATAGCCCTGGCTGTCCTGGAACTCACTCTGTAGACCAGGCTGGCCTCAAACTCAGAAATCCGCCTGCCTCTGCCTCCCAAGTGCTGGGATTAAAGGCGTGCGCCACCACTGCCGGGCTCCGAGTGAGTTCCGGGACACCCAGGGCTATACAGAGAAACCCTGTCTCGAAAAACCAAAAAAAAAAAAAAATCTTAACAGAGATAAAAATCATAAAATCCCAATCTTATGAGTTACTAATTTATTATAAACTTTTAAAACAATGATAAGACATAGAATTTAATGACCTTGTAAATGATCTAATGTTTTTGATGTGCTCAGAATTGTATTTGTAGTCATGTTAAGCATAAATGTAACTCATTTACAGAGACAAGATTAGATGGAGAGACCAGTTTATCAAACAAGTAACTGAAAACAAGCTTAAAGTAAATTTAAGTTTTGTTTAATATAAAATGATACTCAATATCAGGTGAATTTTAAAAACTGGTTATGGAGAATTACTTACTTGAGCAAAATGGGTTGTTACAATACACTTCCATGGCAGGACATCCCAGGCCCAAGTAGTACACTTTCCCTTGGATGCGATATAGACCCCATCAGAGTAAACTGCATGCTAGCCTCGTTATAGGATAAGGATACAGGGAAAATAAGATGACATGGCAGAAATCTGCTGCCCTGGTCTGCTCTGTAGGCCAGACCCCCCCCCCAAAAAAAAACCCCAAACAAATAAAAACAAGCAAACAAAAAACCTTCTTCTCCTCATCCACAGGGAAGATGAATTACTCATCTCTCACATGACCAGGGATGGACTCTAGCACAGTGGAGGATCTTAGAGTCTGCACCCTCATCCTAAAAGCCTCCAATAACAGAGAGGCAAGTAACAATTACTCTGAACTCACTGTCTCCCTAATTGACATATAAGAAAGCTGTGTAAAGGGGAACCTTGTACCTAAGCCTGCCATACTCATTCAATTGGCTATGCTCTCTACCCTAGATTTCAATTTTCCGCCTCTTAGTAAAAGTTAATTCTGGGGCAGAGTGGTAATTACAGATTCTGTAAAAAGTCCCTAAGACAATTTTAAATAATTTAAGACAGACACTCTGTCGTAGGACCAGTCAACACAGTAGGCTAAACTATGGACACTCATTTCAACACTAAGTCACAAGTGCCCACTGTGGACCCACTGCAGCTGGGTATAGAAACCAACAGGGCCTGATGCGGAAGATACCTGGTCTGTGGACACAACCCAGACCAGCCTCTCTGAATCCCCTTCAAGAGAAGGATGGGGATCAGCTCTCCAGCCCTGTTCCCATCACAGACCCGGAGCCTGCGTGCCTTCTTATGTAGAAAACTTAGAAATTCAACACGAGATACTTGGAGACAGAAACCATGAAGCCCTTTTCTTTCTTTGGACTCACGGTAAAATTAGCCAAAATGCTTCCTATAGGGCTAACCATAAGAAGTTCCCAGGACTGGACTTTAACACAAAATTTGGCTTTTCTATGTTTAAAAATAATAGGTCCATAAGAAATTATCTGATTTCCTGATCATGCATACAAATAAACAGTTGGCCCTCGTAAATGATTGATTTAAAAAAAAAAAAAAAGACCAATAATCCCAGGTTTCATAGCTGGTTTTTCTGGCTTCATGGCTGACTATGTTACTCACAGGCTCTGTGGGTCATCTTGTCCTTCTCCTTCTAGGTCAGATATCAGGCTGCTTAATTAACTGGTTGTTCCCCAGTTCCCCAGTACCTTCTCCTTCATAAAAATCAAGGATTTGAAGGTCGAACAAAGAGGAGAATGAAGTGCCCAAAGTAACATCATGTTACAAGGCCACTTTGACCCACATCTAGCTAGGGTTTATATAATTGTGGTCTGGATGGTCTTGCCTTTAAAAATGCTGTACCCCTGAGTTTTAGCACCAAGAGTCTTTCTGAGGCTTTGGCTTGCTCTTGGTCTCTGGGAAAAACTAAAGAACTAATTTGACCTTGTGTGCACAGTGGTCTGTTACTTTCTTACCTATAGCAGTTATGACAGTGTTGAACGCCTTCACAGTGCTGCATACATGTAGGACAAACCCACACCCCTGTGGAAGGAACCACCATGGGGTAAGACACAAGAGAACTGCAGGTCCTGAACAAGCATTTAAATCCCATCTCCCTCACAAACCCCTCCAGTGGATATAGAAGGCTGCGATCTTCAGGATAGAAAAGAGATAAGAGGAAACAAACTTGAGGAAGGAGCAAATGTTCCAGAAAGGTGGGAGGGGTGGGGGAACTACCCTTTGCTACCTTAGCTGCACTTGCCTTTGGTGGGTAACCCAATCTACAAATACTAGAAGGAATGCTTAGTTGGTTTTCCTCAAGGGAAATATGTGATATTCACAAACTAGTTTTGATTGTTTAGTGCTTGCTAAACAATGAAGTCTCAGGCAAGGAAGAAATCCTAATGAATGTGCAACCTACTTTAATTGGAATTGAAATAAGAAATAAGCTTTAGGGAGGGTATATAAGAAGAGTGTTGCAGCTGGGAGATTCCTTGGTGGGGAAGAGCTGAGTTTGGATCCCTAGGGGACTTAGGGGAAGAAAGAAAGAAAAAAGAGAACGTAAACAGCAGCGGGGTGTGGCCATATTTGGCAATAACCCCAGAGCTGCAGGTGGAGCGACTAAGGACAGCACAGCCAGAAAAATGGTGAGCTCCTGGTTCAGTGAGAAACCTTGTTTCCAGTGAGTAGGGCGCAGGGAGATGAGTAGAACACCAGCTGTTAGAACTTTAAGATGTTACAGGTTTGTAGAAAGGAAGCCAGATAAATTGCCCTTCCAGTAAGTTTTATTAGAATTTTTAGCATCATGGTCATAGGCAGCCATGCTAAGGCCTTAAAAGAAGCAAGACTTCAAGCCAGAGGAAGAGCATCATTGACTGAGATAGCCATCATGGACAGCATGCCTGGGGTACTAAAGAGAAACAGCCTTCTATTCCCTTCAGTTTTAGGGATATTAGGAGAGTTATAGCACCACACCATAGACAGCACAATGGGGCCCTGAAAGGAGAGACAGACCCTTCAGTTCTAGGGAACAAAAGGGTTTCTTGCTCTTATAAGTTTCCTGGTGGGGGTGGGGTGCGGGTGGGGTGGGGGTGGATAGCAAGGCACCTAGCCTACCTGGTAAAAGTCACAAGGCATCAAGAAAGTTGCAATTCAAGGTTGTCTTGTCTAGGGTCTAGGCAGTAGTAGGGTCTGCAGCTGCCAGGGTGGGGCAGGAGCATGGGTGTGAGGGGTGGGGGTGGCGATGCTGAAAACATGTGGCAAAGGCCACAGCAAACCTATTTCTGAACTCTGGAGAGGGAGAGGCTGAGGTGGGAGGCATGGCCTGAGTTGGAAAAGAGAACAGCAGTAATGTTCTCCTGCTGTCCCCTGGCCTCCACGCATGCTCAACTTCATCTCCACTACCCTGCCTGCCATCAAGATAATAGATTAAGCCCCTGAAACTGTAAGCAAAGCCCCAATCAAATGTATTCTTCTATAAGAACTGCCTTGGTCTCTTCACAGCAATTGAACAGTGACCAAGACATATCCCACTAAATAAATATTTTTTAAAAATTCCCCAGGTGTCTTGGTGTATGCCTTTAGTCCCAGCCTTCAGGAGGCAGAAGCTGTTGAGTTCAGAGCTCAAGTTGGCTCTTGGGCTTGAGCTCAGGTTATCAGAACTACCTGCAAGCACCCCTCCTCCCAGCCATCTCCCTAGCCCTGATTAGCTCTGTCTACACAACAAACACCAGCTTTTGATCTTTATGGGTTTCACTGGAAACTTCATACTTCAAAGAAAGGTTTCTACCTTGTTTATACTGAGTACACTGTGATCTGATGTATTGTGAGCTCTTTTATTGGTATTTGCAGGAATTCTTGCGTCCATGTACTCTAAAGTTTGACTAACTAAGCAGATGATCTTGATTGGTTTCACTGTTATAAATTCAGATTTTTAAACAGCTCTACTCCATCTTGTGTGTGCAGACCAGAGGTCATTCCTCACTCATGTAAACTTAGTCTAAAACCTTCTAGTTTGTAGTGTGATCTGAATTTTAGGGCGAAATACCCAAGTCTGACAGCCCTCCCAGGCTTGACCACCTGTCTCAATGTGCCAATTAAAGACTTGGGTAGCACTAAGGGTCTAAGAGGAAATTTCATCAATATCGCTGTGCTGGGAGAGACAAATGGAGGGGCCCAGTGGCCCCCAAGCCCATTTTTGGAGTACGGATGTTTTAATTTTGAGTAGAGAAAAAAAAAATGGGAAAAAAAGTGAAGGGGTGTACATACTGAGCCAGTCTTAGGGAGGCGTGGTCTCCGTCACTCTGAGCTCTGGTGCCTGGTATGGCAAGACCCTAAGAAGTCCTTCACCTGAGAAGGTCTTGATGCCAGGGTGCATCTGCACCTTCATGGGTAATTGACATTATTCGATAGCCAGGCTATCCTGGCTTTCTGTCCCTGGAATCCAAGGTGACTGCAGGTTTAACATAATCCCTTACCTTCATGTTTCATTAAAATTAGCCGCTCAGTGAGTTAATGTGCTTACATTACTAACTATATCACATCTAATCAGGATTAGATTTTATCCGAACACCTCCTACAGGAGGATAGAAACACATCTTCCTGCCAAGAAAACTTCCCAAAAGAAAAAAGAAAACTACAGGATGAGCCAGAGATGCCAGACTTTAATGCTGTTTTCGTTGTTTTATTATGTGAACCCAGATGAGAAGTCAGGGCCTTTTAGCAGGGTCAGTTTCTCAGTGCCTATATCCAAGTCTTAAATCTTCAATACATTAATCTAAATTTGTCGACTTCTACTCTACTCACATCTGCACTTCTGAGTGCTGGAACTACAGACTGTATGCCCCAAAGCAAGCCATGCCTGGCCTATGTGGTACTAGGGGATTGAACATAGGGAGGGGTTCGTCCATGCTGTGCAGTCACCCAAACCAACATAGCCCATCCATGTCAGCGGCTTCTGCCTGTGTTTCAAATACAGATTTTCAACAAACAAACAAAAAAGCATAGTAACTTTATTAAGGAAAAAAATGTTTTTACAAACAGTGTAAGCTCCTCTTGTCCTAAAGGATTTTTTTCCATAATTGAAAAGGTGAGGGTAAAACTAGAAAGTCAAAGTATGAGATAAAAACATTTGTAAGAGATAAAAGCTATGACCCCAGCACTTAGGAGGCAGAGGCAGGTGGATCTTTATAAATTCAAAGCTAGCCTGGCCTACAGAGGGTTTCAGACCTGCCTGTGTTATATAGAAGGACCAACTTTAAAAAAAAAAAAATCTCTGGTGGTACACACCTGTAATCCCAGCTACTCTTGAGGCTGACTCAGGGTTAGCCTGGGCTACAGAGTGAGTTGAAGGACAGCCTGATCCACTCAGTGATGCTCTGTCTCAAAATAAAAGTAAAAAGCAATTTCTTAGGTCTATACAAAATACTGATATAAAGTTAGCTAGTTAGGGTTTCCATTGTTGAGATGGGACACCATGACCATGGCAAGTCTTATAAAGGGCAACATTTAATTGAGGCTGGCTTACAGGTTCAGAGGTTCAGTCCATTATCAAGATAGGAAACATGGCAGTGTGCAGGCAGATGTGGTGCTGAAGGAGCAGAGAGTTCTACATCTGAGTCTACAGGCAGCAGAGAGACTTTGGTAGTGGCTTGAACATTGAAACCCCAAAGCCCGAACCCAAGGACTATTTCCTCCAATAAGGCCACACTCCCTAATCCCTGTCAAGGAGCACCACTCCGTAATGTCCAAGCACTCAAGTCTATGAGGCTCTTGGGGCCATTCCTAGTCAATCCACCACAAAAGTAAAGCCCAACGTTCTACCTACACTGTTTGTACATTTCCATTTTTAAAAATTGGACTGAAGAACAAAAGTTGTTTTTCCCCTATCCTATATGAAACATTTGATACCTGATAATCTTAGATTTTATCTAACTTTCACATAAAGCCAAAATAGATCCCAATGCTAAGTCTGCATGCTTTCAGATTGAGTTGAAGTCTTCCTTTGCCAGAAAAGCCACCATCGTAGCAGTAGGAAAAATTCTATTACAAAGAATTATTCATGGTGCTGGAGAGATGGCTCAATGTTCAAGAGTGCTTGTTCTTCCAAAGGATTTGAGTTTTGTTCCCAGCACTGTGTGTCAGCTCACAACCACGCACATCGTCAGCTTCAAGGGGTCCACACTCCCCTTTCTGGTCTCTAATGGCTTCCGATGGCACCAACAAAATTAACTGTCAGAAGTGACAAAATCTCTTAGGTTTATTTTAATAATTTATTCCTTTCATATATTGGTGTTCTGTATACATATATGTCTGTGTGAAGGGGATAATCCTCTAGAACTGGAATTATAGACAGTTATGAGGTGCCATGTGGGTGCTGGGAACTGAGCTACTGTCCTCTGGAAGAGCAGCCAGTGTTCTTAACTGCTGAGCCATCTCTCCAGCACCATGAATAATTCTTTGTAATAGAATTTTTCCTACTGCTACGATGGTGGCTTTTCTGGCAAAGGAAGACTTCAACTCAATCTGAAAGCATGCAGACTTAGCATTGGGATCTATTTTGGCTTTATGTGAAAGTTAGATAAAATCTAATATCATCAGGTATCAAATGTTTCTTTAGCTAAAGAAATTCTCATTTGTTTTACTAAGTTTTACCCCCACTGGAAACCATGACTTACTTCCTTTATAAAGGAAATTTTATGAAATGGACCAAGAGCTACATAAGCCATCTCTCCTAAAGGGAGACATTACACGTTATAAGGGATGTTTAATATGGTAACTGTAAGTTCACACTTGGTTATAGACATTTGTCATGGTGAACTTCCAGAAGACAAGGAACTAAGTGAGCCACAGCTAAGATCAGATGACTCTGTCTGTTGGGAAAGACATCACGACAAAGACCTGGCCAGCCTGGATAAGAAGGGTCCTATGACTAGTTAACACCTCGGGTGCTGCAGAACAGCAGGACTTAAATGCTTGGGTTCTTTTTTTTTTTTTTTTTTTTTTGGTTTTCGAGACAGGGTTTCTCTGTGTAGCTCGGGCTGTCCTGGAACTCACTCTGTAGACCAGGCTGGCCTCGAACTCAGAAATCCGCCTGCCTCTGCCTCCCAAGTGCTGGGATTAAAGGCATGCGCCACCACCGCCCGGCAATGCTTGGGTCTTATTTCTCACTTCACACTTGGGCTGATTCTTCTGGGGACACATCCATGTAGGTGTCAGACAAGCTGGGGACTCAACAGCTTGTACATTTCTCTCTCATTCTTCCATAACAGTTAAGACCTTTTGTATTTAAGAGCTTTGACGCCCCCAAATCACCTACTAAAACCAAATCTCCATGTTAAAAGATTCAAAAATTTTACTAACTTCATACAAGAGTCCTCATTCAGTATAATTCAGGAGAAATCCAGTTTTTAAATGAACACAGATCTCTTTTAAATCTTCCAAAGGAAACTTCATGGAGTGTAGGGAGGTATTTCTATTTACATTCAAGTTCCTGCAACCAAATAAACACATAATCATCTCCCTAATAATAAAAGGGGAAACATAATAACTGGTTCCAACCAAGTGGTTTACAATGATATACTGATATTAAAACAGTTAAAAATATAACAAATTAATAATCTGGGAAGCCCTCTAAGACTTTCACCTATCATAGTAACACTGCTCTATTGACTCTTATTAATAAGAGATACACCAAAATTCCAAACCTTACAAGACCACCAGTTTCCAATGGCAACATTATGGGGTTTTTTGTTGTTTTAAACTCAATGTTAGAGAAACAAACTAACAAACAAACCTCTTTGGAGGCATAATTGTAGCTTGCCCTGATCCGACCAGCCAAATAAAAGGCAGCGACAACCGTGTTCTTCTTCAAGCGGTTTTATTTAGTTTCCTTGTTACAGCATGCTTGCTTCTTCCTCTCCTTCAGTCCCCTTGAATGCTTCTCCTTCAATCCCCTCCCCCACCTACTGCCCCAGCCACCTTATATGCATTGCCTTAATCTTATCAGCAGCTGCCACGCCGTCAGTTAATTGACTGCTCCATGTGATGCGAAGTGGGCTAATCGTGTAGCCACACCTGGAATCGAGAACCTTTTCTCTATAATGAGCCACAGCCACAGTGCCTACTCAAGCTAGCTGGCTATATGCCAAGCGCCATCCTGACGGCGGGGAGAACTGCTTCCTACAGCTCCCCCTTTTTATTTGTATTATGCAAAGCAGGAGGACACAGAGGTCTGACCCCCTGTAAGTTTGGGAGATTGTCAACCCCATCTCACCATCTGTCGTTGCTACAGTATGGTTACCATGGACGACCCAACCCTTAGCTGTTTTCCAGGGGACAGGATCTAGGGCTGACCTGTGTGCAGTCAGACATGTGCCCGAGGACAGACAATGTCCTCTGCGGTGTACGTCTGTCACCCTGCTGCATTTTACATTTTCAGTGGTTTTTAAGTAGCTCAGCCAGATCTGTGGAGATTGACCTCCTTCGAGAGTGGCAAATGCTTGAACTACCATGGCTTGGCCCTGCGCTGCTGGGAACGCATCTTTAGGATACACCACAGTGCTAGGCAAACTGATAAGAACAAGGCAAGTCACTAAAGCCCCTATTCCCGCCCACTCTTTTATTTGATCTCCCTCAGCAATGGAATAGGAGCATCATCGTCATTGACGGCTTCATGGCTGGACAGATGTTCCCGTTGTCTATTCTGTGCGGGACGCTTGAGTCTCTCTGGAACCCACAAAGGCTGCTGCCGATCCTGTGGAAAAACACAAACAGAGCCTCTCGCCCACACCAACACTGTGCCTTTAAAAATATCCTTTCATAACACCTGTCCTTTATATACTGGAAACTATCTATCGTATATTGCTCAGCTGCAGATTTTATCCCAGCTGCCTTTTGTAAGGTAGCCTGATACAGCGAACCAGGGGCCACTACATCCACCTCCTTAACAAATTTTAGAATCAAGATAATTTGTTTGAATTCTAAAATCTAGTCTTCTGGAGGCCTACCTCTGTCATGTCTGATCCATATAATTCTGGAAGATATAACTACTACCTTAATCATTTCTTTTGAAAACATACAGACATAATCTTCTAATAGGCTGTAAGGATTGCTGTCTGGATCCTTTAGCACTGAGCTAATAATAGATGATGAGTTGTATCTTGAGGTAGGCTGGGGAACAGGTGGGGGTCCCCTTCCCTGGCCCTCAATTGGCCGCCTCCTGCTTTCTTCTCCACGGCTTGGGGGATCTCTGTCACCAGGTCCTGCTCGACTAGACTCCTCTCTCTTTTCTGACTCTGTCTCAGAAGTTGTGGAGGGGTCTAAGCTAGGGCCATAGGCAGGACCACCAGTCCTCCGGCCCCTGCCCCCATAGCTGCCCCCATAGGTTCTGGTCGTGTGCAGGGAAGAGGAGGAGCCCTCATCTGTGGTATATCCCGCCTCGTCACTGCCACCACCACTGTCACCCCATCCACTCCCAGGAGGGCGAAAACTCAGCCCAATCTGCTGAAGCTGTTCAACCTCCTGCAGGTAGGAGAGGTGATGCTCTAGCAGTGCCTGGGAATTACTGATATTCTCTCAGATGCCAACAAATATGAAGGGAACCATTCCCTCTTCCCTGGGGTTCTTCTTGTCATTATCACCTTCCACACAAACCCTTACCACACCAGACCTATCCACAATCTCCTGAATCACTTTCCTATTCTTTCCAATCACTTTGCCAACCAAGTTCCTGGGCACTTGTACAGAGTCCTCAGAAAATTCAAGGTAGCTTCGAGCCTGTCTGCATGCCTCTGGCGTCTCTCCATAGATTCGGAAAGTGCAGGTTTCTTCGCCCAACTCAATGGTAGTTATTCCTGGCACTTTTCGAGCCTGCTGGATGTTGGCACCATGAGTTCTAATTGCCAGACCCATCAGGTCCTCTTGAACTGTAAACTCCTTTTCCCTAAACAGAATATCCTTGAACCAGCAACCAGCACTTCTTTCCCAGAGAAAAACTACAACCACAAAACTAAAAATCACACCCATCTTCTTTCCACTTTTTTGTCTCTTTACCGAGCACTTTATTATCTCTTTACCGAGAATTTTATTGTCTCTTTACCGAGCACTTTATTAACTCTTACCTAAAACTTGTCCCTAAACTGGGAACTTTTGAACTTGTTTCACTTACCAAAAAGCTTACCCAGTCAACTGCCCTGAGTTGACTGCCCTGAAGCCGCAAGAAGTTCTGAACACGATCTGGAGGTTCCCTGTATGACTTGTTGCTTCCCCTTACAAGTCAAGAGGATCCCCGTATGGGCCACCACTTGTCTTCAATCCCCTTGAATGCTTTCCTTCAATCTCCCCCCCCTACCACCCCAGCCGCCTTATATGCATTGCCTTAATCTTATCAGCAGCTGCCACACCGTCAGTTAATTGGCTGCTCCATGTGATGCGAAGTGGGCTAATCGTGTAGCCACACCTGGAAGCGAGAACCTTTTCTCTATAATGAGCCACAGCCACAGTGTCTACTCAAGCTAGCTGGCTATATGCCAAGCGCCATCCTGACGGGGGGGGGGGGGGGGGACCCACTTCCTACACATAATAAGTCTATTTCAGAACAAGCTATATTTGCTAAAAATAATGAAGGCATACCTTTAAAACTGTATGTTAGAAGCCCAGTGTGGCGGTGCACGCCTTTAGTCCCAGCACTAGGGAGTAGAAACAGGTGGATCTATATGAGTCTGAGGCCAGCCTGGTCTATAAATCAAGTCCAGGACAGAGAAACCCTGACTCAAAAAAAAAAAAAAAATGAAAACAACAAAAAACAAACAAACAAACCCAGAAACAAAACAAAATGATGAAAGACAAGATACATTGATAAAGTATTCACTGAAAAAGAAAGACAATTTGTAAAGAGGAGTAGCAGCACAAACCTTTGATCCCAACATTTGAGAAGCAGAAGTAGGCCAGTCTGGTCTACATAGCAAGTGTCAAGCCAACCAAGGCTGCAGTTAGACCGGCTCAAAAAGAAACAAAACCAAAACACCCAAACCACCCACAAACCAAAACCCAACAAAGAAAAAATTTTAAAAAGTGGGACTTGGAGCTGGAGAGAGTTCAGTGGCTCAGAACACTTCCTGTTCTTGCAGAGAACCTGAGTTCCTAAGTACCCACATGCTGGTTTTCAACCATCTGTAACAACTCCAGTTTCAGGGGATGGACTCCCTCTTCTGGCTTCCCTAGCCACTATATGTACATGGCATACATCTGTGCACTCGCTCACATACATAAAATAAAAATAAATCTTAAAAAGAAAAAAAAAAAACAAGTTATAACCTGTGGCGGCTATTCCTGGTTGTCATTTGACTACACCTGGAATAAACTACAATCCAGACTTGGAGGTCACACCTGTGATCCAGATCTTGAGGCTGGAAGATTCAAGTTTCTGACTTGGATCTTGACAGAGGTCTTGGGGCATAGTGGCCATGCAAAACTTAGGCCCAGGCAAGGTAGTACTTGCCTTTAATCCCAGGAGATTTAGGCAAGGAGATCTCCAAATTCAAGGTCAGCCTGAACAAAGCAAGTCCCAGATCCATGCATGGTGGTATACACCTTAATCTGGGCCACGTCTTCTGCTGGAGGCCTACATAAGGACATTGGAAGAAGGAAAATTCATTCTTTGCTTGCACTTACTTGCCAGCACAACTGTTGGAATCTACTTCTTCAGAAGAGCAGCTGAAACACCTAGCCTCATGGGACTGAGCAACTGCTAGATTCTTGGACTTCCCATCCACAGCTGCCCATTGTTAGGTTAGTAGGACTATAGACTGCAAATCATCACAATAAACTCCCTCAATATAGAGAAACATTGCATAAATTCTGTGACTCTAGAGAACCCTGGCTAATACATGACCTACAAGACTTTAAAGGCCTATGTTTCCTGATGAAACAAATCCTCAAGGTGCCCCATACTGCAGTTAGCAAGAATTGAAAAAATACTAAACAATACTTGTATTGTGGGAAGTAGATGAAAAAAGTAGATTGGAGCCTCGTTTTCTTGTCATTATAGAATGTTATGTTCACAAAATCTATACATAGAATCCTGATTCCTCACAACTCTGGTTTCCTATTTGTATCTCTGTCGTTAATATTTAGCACATGGCGAAAGGATAGTTTTGTTGGGAAAGATTTAGAAATACAACTAGGTCTGATTTCTTCTGTAATATGACTGTAAATTTGCTTCCCCCAACCAGTATCTGATGATAGCAAAATAGGACAAATGAAATTACTTGTCATAATTATCTGTACAATAAAGGTTAATGTTTCCTAAAACTGGAACTGGCTACTCCCCATGAGGTTGTGGTTATAGAGTCCAACTGACCAGAAGACTAAATTAAACTGGACATGGTGGTGCATGCCTTTAATCCCAGAACTTGGATCTCTGTGAGTTCAAGGCCAGCCTGGTCTACAAAGTAAGTCCAGGATAGCCAGGACTACACAGAGAAATCCTGCCTTGAAAATGATTTCAAATATTACAAATAAAACTGAAGACCGGAACTGAAGTGAGCTACTGTGATAAAGGGAGAAACTGAGATGGAGACCTATGCAAGTTTTGCCTCCAAGGTTAGAAGAATCTGTGAGATAAACCATCTGCAGAACTGGGTGCTAAGAAAGCACTTCCAGTTAGACCCCTACCCAAGGGAGGAGACTCTGGAGGCCTTGGCTGATAAACTCAAACTGAAAAAAAGAAACATCAAGACCTGGTTCTACATGATGCAAGATAAGAAGTCGCGCCCCTGGCTTAATAAGTTGTACAAGTATAAGAGAATGCACTGTCCGTACTGTAAATCAGGACCGATCACCAAGCAGAACAACTCAGAGGAGTCCTCTCAGAATGACCCTGGACTCCCAGAAGCTTTGGAAGCCTTGAAGAATCTCACACTCTCTGGGCTCCAAAGCACAGTTGGCACATCACAGGATTGCTGACTTCAACTTCCTTGTTAGGACGGGGGATGTTGGGATTTATGTCTATGGAAGGTATATTAATAATAAAGTTTGCATTTATAGAAACTAAAAAAAAAAAAATATTACAAATAGCAAATAAATGTATTTCATAGAATATAAATGACAGGTGAATAAGAGACTGACACTTGGGATAGGGTATGATTTTTAGAGGGTGTGGTGAATGCCTATAATCCCAGGATTAAGGAGGTAGAGGCAGGAGTGCCAAGAGTTCAAGACCATCCCTGGTTCCACATCTAGTGTGAGGTCTGACTGTGCCTATCTGGTTGGAGGGAAATGGTTTCTCTTTTTCTGTCTTCTTCATTTGGGACAAGATCACAATGTTGGCCCTGGACCTCACTGTGGAGATGAAAAGCATGCACCTCCACAGCCACTTTTGTCCCTTTGCTTTTAATTTCTATTTTCTGGGTTACCACTTGAGACTAAGAAAACTTTTTTTTTTTGTTTGTTTGTTTCTTGGCTTAGGTGAATTGTTTCTTTTTTTGTTTTGGAGACAGAGTCTTTGTAATCTTAGCTGTCCTAGAACTCAGAGATCCTTCTGCCTCTGGCTTGCTGTGATTAAAGGTGTTCACCACCACGCTGAGCTAAATTGTTTCTTCAAAGGATCTTTTGTCTTCAGTTGAAAGCTTGTACAGTGTTATACACAGTACACTGTAATTCCTGGCTCTTCCCCCAACTGCTTATTTGCTGAGTCACTACAGCTTACACTAGCCAATGAACAGAACCTCTTAACCAGGTTCAGAATAACTAAAAAGGTATGAAAGAGTAAGCCTTTGGTGAGACAATCAAAGTAAACAAGGTGGGCTTCTGTGGGTGGGTGGGGTGTATATGAGGGAGGACATTCAGGCCAACACCACTTCAGGAGTTGTACTTCAAGCACTGTCTGCTTTTTTTTTTTTTTCCCCCCCTGACAAGTTCTCTACTCTGAAAGTAGTCAAGAAGGCAGGTCTACGTGTAGGGAGTGGTGATCTACCTGTTTGACTCCCCAGCTCTGGGATCACAGCACATGCCACCCTTCCCGACTGAGTGATTCTCTAACACTAGCAAGATAGTGTTACTAAAACTAAGCTCTGAGGTATACCTCAACATGAGAACTCTTGTAATAAATACCACCACCGCCAGACAGTGCTGGCGCTTGCCTTTAATCCCAGCACTCGGGAGGTGGACGCAGGAGGGGCTGAGTTTGAGGCCAGCCTAGTCTACAGAGTGAGTTCTAAGATAGCCAGTGCTACACAAAGAGACTTTGTCTGGAAAAACCAAAAACACTACAGTAGCACAATGATTTTATTTTCTGAGACAGTCTCATGTATGTAACTACCTTCTTGGTGTTGGTATTATAGGCATGACCTACCATGCCTGATTTATGTGATAATAGTGAGGAAACCCAGGGCTCTGTGGGTGCTAGGCACGTACTCTACCATCTGAGGGCCACCCCCAATCTGCATAGTAATTCTCCTAATTAGGAGTCTGCATGGTACTAAGTTGTATTAGAGATCAGAGGCTAGGAACTGGTCATGCTCATTTGCTGACCACACACATCTCGGTATGATTCTGATTTGTGTCTCAGGAAAAGCTGGAGTCCTCACAAACCTCGAGCCTCAGGAGTCTGTGCAAGCAGTTGAGACAACACACATTAACTCTTTGGATGCCAAGCGTTGTCTGTACTTTCTTTTATTATCACCATAGTCTTTGCATCAAGATACATAGCAGTGATAGCAGGTTTCTTTTTAAAGCTTAGTATTAAATATTAAATATCTTCCCCATTTTAATTTTACATTACTCTGCCAAGAAAAAAAAAAAGGATTTAAACTCAAGTTACTTGAAGCCTGGACATACTTCCATGATTAGCCGGGCTACATCAAGGCGTGGCTTTGTTTGTCCTAGAAAGATGGGACCAGGTTATAATTGTTTCTGAAAAGTGTGCTACAAAAACGGATGGCCCGTTATCAGCCAGGTTACAAAGTAAGGACGGGGATAAGGGAGGGGTATTTTCTTCAAGAAAAAACAAAACAAATTTCTGAAGAATCCCAGTTCATAATTTTTTTCCCAAAATGGCTGGAGGAATGGGTAAAATCTCCACATGAGCTCCCACGTCCTATCTGTGAAGGAGCAGCAGTTGCCTGGCTGAGGAGACTGCCGGGAATGCACACGGGAAGTGTACTGCCCCGAGGCTTTTTGACAGTGAGCTGAAGCCTCGCTGGTACTGACTTCTCTAAGAGGTTTCTTCTAGAGACAGACAACTCAGACTCTTCCTCGTACGTACTTCAGCAAAGAAGTTATTTTTAAAAGCACTTGGGAAGTTCCTTCTCCACCCCTCAGGTGGGAAGGCTCAGAGAAGGGAGTCGTCGGTACAGCCACCTTCTAGGCCGTAACGGAATTCCTGAAGGTTGGACACCCCATAGAAGTGGACGAAAGCTGCTGCCACCACCAGGACGTGGAAAATCTGATGAGACTGGAACTGTGGGAACAAATAGAGATCCACCTTTAGGACAGAGGAGTTGGAGGAAACATTTGCCTCTTCTGGTTTCTCCTTAAAACTGCTTTACATCATAAAAATGATACTTGTTCTAGAGCATTATAAGGAACTCTCTGAGACCACTGTTCATCTTGCTCACCCTCTTCCTTCAGACACAGTGTACATTCAAACACTTCATGACCCGAATCTCTTACCACCTTCTACTCAGAGCTCTGACCTGGGCCAGTCACTCACCATCACAGGCCCTGCTAAGAGTCATTTCTTACCCATATGTCAAATTTTCCAGGAAAGAAGCGCTCAGGAATCCGAGCAGCATAAAGGCCAGCTCCGGTGATGTACATCACAGCCATGAGGAAGAACCAGCCCATCTGGCCCACTGTGGTGGCCTTGACAAAGCCCTCAGCGATAGTAAAGTGCATGGTGGGTACAACACCACTCAAGCCAAGTCCCAGGAACACTCCTGAACAGAACAGACATGACTGTCAACAGGAAGTAGCTACATGAAGGCACTGCTGTGAATCTGGAATTGATGTATTTACAAAGAAGCAACTTTTTTCTTATGAATTGTACATGTTTAAAAAATTTAAGACCTCTTTTGACCTCCGTGGGCACCTACACACACATGACAGACTCAGACACACACATATACAAATAAAATAAATAAAACGGGGAGCTAGCATGGTGTACTCTTTTAATTCCAGAACTTAGAAGGCAGAGGAAGATGATCTCATTTAGTTCCTGGCCAGCCTAGTCTACATACCAGTCTGGTCTACATACCAAGTTCTGGGTCAGCCAGCAGTAAGACACTTCTCTCTCTCTCTCTCTCTCTCTCTCTCTCTCTCCTCTCTCTCTCTCTCTCTCTCTCTCTCTCTCTCTGTGTGTGTGTGTGTGTGTGTGTGTGTGTGTGTAGCCCTGGCTGTCCTGGAACTCACTCTGTAGACCAGGCTGGCCTCAAACTCAGAAATCCGCCTGCCTCTGCCTCCCGAGTGCTGGGATTAAAGGCGTGTGCCACCACTGCCTGGCTGACACTGTCTCAAAACCACAGACAAAGACAACATACACACGATAGACAGACAGACAGACAGACAGACAGACAGATAGTTTTGTTAAGAATCATCTGATGATCAACTTGGTATAGACCTAAGCCAAGACCTAGTGTGGCTCCAAAGCCAGAAGAGTAGGTTTCTCATTAAGATCATAGAAAAAGATGAAGAGATAGCTTGGTGTAGTGGTGTTTGCTGCTCTTCTAGAGACTTCCCAGCACCCAGGTTGGGCAACTCACACCTGCCTGGAACTCCAACTCCAAAAGATGTCATACACTCTGTGACCTCCATGGGCATATGCACATGTACATACACACTAGGACATACTTAACCCCTGAGGTCTCACACTCTCTGTGGCCTCCATAGGGACATGCACATATATACTAAGACACATTCAACCTGAAGCTCAGCTCCAGGAGATCTCAGTCTTTTCTGGCCTCTATGAGCACATGAATGGATACATAATAAGTAAGACACATAAATAATTCATCTTTTTTTTTCTTTTTTTTCAAGACAGGGTTTCTCTGTGTAGCCCTGGCTGTCCTGGAACTCACTCTGTAGACCAGGCTGGCCTCAAACTCAGAAATCCGCCTGCCTCTGCCTCCCTCATCTTTTTTTTTTAAAGATCATTTTTAAAACTGCACAGAATCAAGCCAGTCAAAATTCCAGCATGGACTGGGAAGAGGTTCACAAGGTCCCATCCCAGAGGAGCTAGTGACAATTGATGGATACTGGGAAAATGAGCCATTTTTCTTTGAGGGGAGTGGCCCTGTGAGGCTGTCCACGCTTCAGTGATGGCTCCACACCCTGTGCACATGGGCAGCACTCACTGACTAATGGGCGATGTTTAAAAAAAAAAAAAAAGGCATGAAGTTGGAAGGGGACAGGCAGAGGAGGTCTGGAAGGAAGTTGGAGGAGGTAAGAGATAAAATCAAAGTACACTGTATACAGGTACAAAAGTCTTAATAAAATCACAAAAGACTGAAAGAACCAGAAATCTGGTCATCTGAACAGATAGACGTCTGTACTGAGAAGAGCAGTTGCCTGAAACTGCTGGGACACGTGAGTCTGTAACAAAGGAGGCCTGAGTTCTTGTTCCCACACTGTACAGGATGGGGCAGGGACTGTCTGCTCTACTTTGCAGAGAATAGCAGATCTCTGAGTTTGAGGCCAGCCTGGTCTACAGAATGAGTTCTAGGACTGCCAGGACTATACAGAGAAACCCTGTCTTAAAAAAACAAAAACAAAAAACCCCCTAAACAAACAAAAAAAGAAGGGTGGCTCAGCAGTTAGGAGCACTGGCTGTTCTTTGCTAGGACCTGGGTCAGTCCCAGGACCCACAAGGCAGCTCACAGCCATCTATATTTCAGGGGTCCAATATCCATTCTGGCCTCTGCAGGCACCAGGCATGCAAGTGGTGCACAGACACAATATGTGGGGTAAAACACTCATACACATAAACTAGAAAAGGAGTTAAGGCATCTGAAAGCTAGTGGTAACTGGTGGCATTGCTCCAAGTACTAAAAACTTGAGACTCTAGATGAGTCAACATGAAGGAAGAGGTCTGAATGCTTGCTATTATATTAGCTGCTACTAATCTTTATGCTCACAGTATTTTATTCATCAAACCAGGTATTCCACTTCTGGTAAAATGTGCCAGGGTGTGTAGTTTTTCTAAATTTCTGTTGTTTTGAGATGTGGTTTTGTTCTGTATATTGCCCTCGATGCTTTGGAACATATGCAATCTTCCTCAGTACTGGGATGAGAAGTGTAAATCACCACACCTGGCTTGGGAATGTTAATTTTTAGTCCTTGTCTTAGTGCTTAGGATTCAGCCACTAGAATGACTGTGCTCGCTATATTTTTAAAGCATCAAAGCATAGATACACTTGAAGCTAACTGACCAGCTGCATTATGACCTGACCCGTTAGCACTGAAATACCAAGGGAAAACAGCTTGGAAAATATGCGCCACTTTTTGAGTTTTAAACATAAATCAGTTTGTGTGGACTCTGTGAACTAAAACATAGGGTTGAGCTGATTCAGAGCATGATCCAATA
Source organism: Mastomys natalensis (assembly GCA_021653895.1). Taxonomy (NCBI): domain Eukaryota; kingdom Metazoa; phylum Chordata; class Mammalia; order Rodentia; family Muridae; genus Mastomys; species Mastomys natalensis. The sequence goes on from JAJTUV010001260.1 coordinate 301,771, forward strand.
CTCCTGAGCTTTTCAGCATTGTCTTCCTACCTGCTCAGCCCCATTCCTTTTTCTCTTCCCCACTCTGGTATTAGGGATTGAACCCCAGGTCTTGCACATACTAGGCAAGAGGCAAACACTCTTCCTTGAACTATTAAGTCCAGCCCTTTTATCTTTTACTTTGAGACAGGGTCACCTGGCTGGCCTTGAACTTGATCCAGTCACATCAACCTCTTGAGTAATTGGAATTAAAGCAGAGGTTCTCAACCTGTGGGTCTAGACCCCTTGGAAGGTTGAACCACCTTTTCACAGGGGTCTCCTAAGACGACCAGAAATCACAGATATTTACATTACTATTCCTAACAGTAGCAAAATTGCAGTTATGAAGCAACAATGAAAACAATGTTATGGGTGGGGGTGAGCATAGCATGAGGAACATGCTGGGGGCACAGCGTTAGAAAGCTTGAGAGCCCCTGCACTAGAGACATGTAACACCACATGTGTTCCTACTCACCTGCTCTTGTCTGCCGGTGCTTAGGAGTGGCAAACCGGTCCCACTGTGCCACAATGATGGCAGAGATGCCCAGGACACAGACGATGGAGAGGTAGATGAGCCGCGGCTGTGGGGAGCAGTAGAAGGAGTAGTAGAGCCAGGGGACGAAGCTCCCCATGATCAGTAGAGCAATCCCTGAATAGTCCAGTCTAAAAAGAAGCCACAGATCACACACACGTGAACAGGAGAGAAGACCTGTGGCTCATTACCCAGTTAACTGTCTTTCACCTGCTCCCAGACCTGACCATCTGAGTCTCAACAGTCCCTATAATCTATCCTGTACTCAATCGCTACAAAGTTGAGAACATTTTGCTTTCCAGTAAAAAAATTCTCTAAGAGCTGGTGTGTGTGTGTGTGTGTGTGTGTGTGTGTGTGTGTGTGTGTGCGTGTGACATGTCTCTAATCCCAGCACTAGGGAGGCAGAGGCAGGTGGATCTCTGTGAGTTCCAGACCAAAAAAAAAAACCTCTAAGAAGGCCAGGTGTGTGGCACATACCTGTAATTCCATCACTTGGCTAGTGGAGACTAAAGGTTGGGGAGTTCAAGGATACAGAGCAAACTCAAGACCAGCCTGGGCTACATCAGACACTTTAGAACATGACAGTCAGGCTCTGGATGGAGTTCTAAAAATAAAACCCACAGATTAGGAGCATCATTAGGGGATTTTTGTTTGTTTGTGAGCCAAGGTCCCGCTAAAAGGCCTTAAACTCATTAGGTATCCTAAACTGGTCTGCAGTTTTAGTTCATTCTCCTGCCTCTGCCTCCCGAGTGCTGGAACTACAATCACACACCACCATGCTCCACATAAGAATTACATTTGTTTGTCCTGTTCTTATTGACTTTCTCCTTTAAGTTATTTATTTGTATGTTCACTATCGCCTGAGTATGGAGGTCAGAGTTGGTTCTTGCTTTCTATCATGTGGGTCCCGGGACTGAACCTGGGTCGTTAGGCATGGTAGCGTTTTTTATCCACTGAACCATCTGACCAACCTCTCCTTTTTTTTGGAGAGAGCCTTACTCTCTATCCCAGGCTGACTTGAAATTAACTATGTAGCCTGGGCTAGCCTGAAAGTCGCAACGATTTCCCTGCCTTGGCCCCCGAAGGCTGAGATTATAAATGTTAGCTACCAGACTTATTTTCTCCTTTATGATTTCAGACAGGGTCTTGCTATACTGTTCAGGTTTGCCTCAAATTTCTGAGCTCAAGTGGTCCTCCTGTCTCAGCCTACTGAGTAGCTTGGAATACAAAAACATCCCGCCCTCCTTGAAACTGACATGCTAATAAAAATATACTCTTATTACTGGAGTTACTGGGAGAAATAAAATAATCTACCACTATCACTAAGAAAGCAGGAACAACCACTACCCAAGTAAACAGTCCCATGCTGAGCTGGGCCCACGGACCGCGCCTGACAGACAGCTGATGCTTCTAGCACCGTCTGGCCAACAAGATAAGCTTTGTGTGGGGTTTGAGCACGAGCAGTCTGAAGCACAGACTGCTTGCCACACACCACTTGGCCCCAGTCAATAGAAAGATAAGCTTGTATTAGGTACATGGTCTTGAAAGCAATCCATCAGCACCTCAAGTTTCACAAAAGACATTACTGTTTCTGTAGAAAATATATCCCAGAATTGGTTTCCATCTGCTGAGGAGGTCGTGGGACGTTTATCATGAAGTTTTAGTTTCTATAAGAAAAACTTCATCATCTTGCTCTAACAACAGAAGAGAAAACTTCATTTCCTTGGGCACAACAGGGTCTGTTAAGAGGTCCAGCAGCTCCGAGTGCCTGCTCAGTCCTGGGACAAGATGTGACAATAATGTACGCGGTCTCTGCTATGGTTGGCCTTTCAACTTACTTGGAAAAAGTCCTAGAGACCTTTTCTGAATGACAGTAGACAGTGTGGAAGAGCCAGGAGAAGCTGAGGCAGAGCACTGCTCCCAGGAAGAACATCCCAAAGACCACCTTCTCCTGCAGGGGAGCCATGAAGTACATATTTGGTCTGAGCATGGTCAAGATTCCCAGAAAGAGAAATAGCACAAAACCTGCACAAGACAGAAAGGAAGAATAACCCATGAGGAAACATGGACTATCTACACTGAGGCAGTAAACAGGGGAATTAGCTAGGAGAACTGCCATCAGCAAAACAAACAAACCAAGACAGACAGTTGTATTATCTCTTAAATAATTTACTTATTTTTATTTTATGTATATCTGTGTTTTGTCTGCATGTATGCCTGTGTGAGGGTCTCAAATACCCTGAAGCTGGACTTATGGACCATTGCGAAAGCCACATGCATGCTGGGATTGAACCTGGATCCTCTGAAAGAACAACCAGTTCTCAACCACTAAGCTAACAGGGTTGGAGAGCCAACCCTGACATTTTTATTTTGGGGACAGGGTTTCATGTATTCCTGGTTGGCCTCCAGCCCTGTGTTGCTAGGGTGACCCTCAACTTTTCACCTTCCCACCTCCACCTCTTGAGATTGCAGGTATGTGCCACCATGCCCAGTTTATTCAGTGTTAGGAAGCAAAGCCAGGGCTTCTTGGAGCACATTCTCAGTTCACAAAAATTCTATTCTGTGAAATGGTGGCATTTTGTTTTTAGAGTGGCAAGTTAGGAAACAGGAGTTCCCACTACACAGATGTTCCAGCAGGAATCCAAAGTCGATGAGCAGTGCTATTCCCTCATGTTCTGGGCCTTCTGCCCTGTGGTAAAGACCAGCAATCAACTGTCAAGTAAGGTGAATGGTAACCTAAAAGGTCAGACTCCTGATATCAATTTTTCAGAGAGATTTTATTCTCTCCCCATGGACAAATTCCTTGGCAAATAATATTGGAATTCCTTGTTTGTTTGTTTGTTTGTTTCTTTGGTTTGCCTGGAACTCCTATGTAAACCAGGTTGGCCTTGAACTCACAGAGATCCAAGTGTTGGAATTAGAGGTGTGCATCACCACCAACAACCCAAGACTAGAATGTTGCTCAGTGGTACAGCACTCATAACTACAAACTGGATTTTTCCTCATCCAAATCACTCACCAAGCAGATGTGTCCAGATGTTGCCAGTTTCTGTGTGGATGCGGAAGATGCTCTTGAAGCAAGCCCGAAAGGAGGGCATAGGTGGTCTGTGGCCATGTAGCAGGTAGTCATTGTCTTTCAGCCAGTCAGGAAGCACATCGTATGGGATGACCCTCCAGCGTCCCTCCCAGACCTACAACAACACACACAATGCCTTCAGAAGGGCTGCAGTGAAAAGTAGCTTTCCTGGGAAAACCACACTGAAGAAGAGCCTGCCTAGGAGGCTGTCACTCAGGATTCAGATGGATGGACTTGGAGATAACAAAAATAGGAAAGGGGGGCCACCAGGGTATTGGCTGATACTTTGGCCACTTTATGGGGAACCTCCTTTATACTCTTTGAATTTTCAAAATTAATATGAGAGAAGACAAAGAAATCATAAGCATGTTTTTCATAAACACAAATCTTTCCTCTGATGTTTTCCTGGAGTCTTCTGGCTCCTGCCCCTCTGTCCCTGTTTACTCCTCTGAAGTTCTTACTGTGCTAATTCTGCATCTTTGTAAAGCAAGAATTCTTTCTTCTTCATTTTAAAAGTTAAGTTCTCACAACTTGTGGGAATTATTCTCTTTTTACCATTAGGATCAAGGGATTGAACTCAGGTCATCAAGCTAGTGTCCTTCAACCCCAGGTAGGCTTGCCAGGTAGAAACATCCCAGACAAGCCTGCCCCCAACCCCCACCCCTTTCTGGCTCTACGTTACACCTTATATACGAACTCCTCCATCTTCTCCATGGCATGGTGGGCTTGCAGAGGAAGCGTCAGTACCCGCACCTCCTCCTCCTCTTCTTGAGGCACTGGGCATGTCTGTTCTTCTTCAGCCTAAGAAAACAAGCATCAATCTAGACATCATCTCCTAACTAAACATTTCTGGGGAAATCAAAACTCGCAGCATACTACACAGTCTCTTCTTCAGAAAGCTGGACCTCCACTCCCGAGCACGAGGCTTACTGAGTTTGCTACAGTTGTCTGAGATTCTTGCTTTGTCTATACTGGAGTGAAAGTTCAATTTGGCACACAGGAGGCAGACTGAGACTAGCACTGGAAGAACACGGGCTTAGTGCACTGGGCCTAGATATTTTTTAAATTTAGTTTCTTCTCACTTATTTAAATTTTATCACAGGTACATGTTGTCTTAGATGTTATGTGTCTGTTTTCTTAAAACATTTTTAAAAATTTTACTTTGTGTGTGTGCGCATGCACGTCAAAAAAGCTTAAGAAGTTGGTTCTTTCCTTCTACTTTGTAGGTTCCAGGGATCACACTCAGCTCATCAGACTTGACAGCAAGCACCTTTCTCACTGAGACTTCTTGCCAGCCCCCATTCTCTTTTGAGGACTAGTCCTCAACTTTCCCCAAATTCCCAAATAGTTTTCCAGTCTACTACTAATTCTTTCTGTCTGTCCGTCTGTCTATTTCTCCTTCCCTTCTACCTCCCCCATCCCCACCTCCGCAGAGGTCTCCCTGTGTACCTCTGGCTGGCTTGGACATCACATAGACCAGACTGGCCCCTCAAACCAAGAAGATCCACCCGCCTCCGCCTCCTCAGAGCTGGGATTCAATGTCTGCACCATCACACTCAGCCCAGTCCACTAACTTTCAAAACTAAACAAAATGACATACTTAGTGATGACTGTGGCAATCTTACTTGTCACTCTCTGATCATTTACTCTGGGGTTGCAATCATGACAACTGTGGCCGTGATGGCATCTACTTTTAATCCCTTCATTGGGAGACAGAGACAGGAGGATCATTGTGATTTTGAGGCCAGTCTAGTCTACTTGGTAGGTTAGTAAGTTCTGGGCCAGTCAGAGCTGCATAAAACAACAACAAATAAAACAACTGCTCTTGCAGAAGGACCCAGGTTCATTTCGCAGCACCAGCATGGCGGCTCACAGCTGCCTGCAGCTCCAGATCTGAGGTCTGAGACCCTCTTCTAACCTCCACAGGCTGTTGTTGCATGTGCTGTGTTATCTCTCCTTATAAAATACATATTTCCTTTAAAAATCAAAATGTTAATCACTTCCCACCCATGGCCAGCAACTCCCAAGCATATGGGTCCTTTGAAGTGGTCTACTTAAAGCTGTAGTTGAGATCTATCTATCTATCTATCTATCTATCTATCTATCTATCTATCTATCTATCTATCTATCTATGTATCATGCATGCTGGGATTAAGGACATTTGCCACCATACCCAGCTAAGCACAGCAATTTTTATTGCTGATGTTGTTTTAGAGAAAAGGTCTATATAGCCCAGGCTAGGCTCAAATTTGCAATCCTCCTACCTTAGCCTACCAAATTTTGAGATTAACAGCATATGTTACCATACCCAGCCCCAAGAAAGTATGTGCCTTAACGAGAAAGACAGAGACAGACAGAGACAGCAACACAGGACTGTCTCAGATCCAGGGCTCCAGAACATAGATGGGAAGTCTGGGTGTTCACTTTCTCTGAGCTGTGTTTACACTCTCTCCTGTGTAAGACCCTAATCCCTCTAATCCCTCTTAGATTTTATGGTGAAACTTTAGCTTGCCCACCCCAATAACCACTCTTTCTCTCTTCTTCTTAGAAACAAAGGTTCATTCAGGGTGGCAATGTTATTGCAGTTTTAGATCTGGATCCCTTAAAGGACACGTCCCAGCCTTCCCATGAAGAACATGGCTGCGTTCTGGCTGGGTGCTACTTGGTCTTCCCCTTATTCCTCCAGAGGGAGGAGAGCCGTTCTTCTCACGCTCCTTCCCTTTTTCATGGTGCAGGGATGTGGGTGTGATGAGGGAGCCTCCACATCAACTCTGCACTGCTAACTTCTACAATCTTTTACCTGAGAGATCTCCACTTGTCACAGTGGAAAATTTTTTTGTCTATTACATTAACTCATAGCCATTTAATGATTATTTATTTTACTGCAGTTCTTCTGCTGGACACCGAGTTCACAAAAGCACTGGGTGTTCTTTTAGGAAATTAACCCCCAAAGCTCAGAAGCTCAGAGACAAAAATAAAGACACCTAAAACAAGCACAATAAAGACTGGCACAGAACTATTCCCAGGGTATTATGGGTAGTGGAAGTAAGGGGAGATCTTAAACAACAGACTGAAGAGGCTCAGTAGGGCACTGGTCAAGGGAGCAACTCTGGAAAACAGCTTACCTTGGCTGGGCTGGTGGCTGCCCGCTTGCCCTTCTCCTCCAGCAGGGGTCCCAGCTCAGCCAGCTCCACTGTGTCAGCCTCTCTGTTACTAGAAGGAGCCCCATTGCCCTGTGCCACAGCAGATCCTTTGTGGGAAGACATCTGGCTGGTACTTCAGTGCCTTGAAGCTTCAGCTTGAGGAAAGGTTGGGGTCTCTCAGCCCCAGAGGGCAGAGATCTTCCTGTGATGGTGGACACTGCAAATACAAACACGACAGCACTGGATTCATTCCTGTAATGCTTACGCTAAATGTGACATATCACTTACCCTGCCTCTAACTGTAGAGGCCAGCTGACTGTTTAAATAAAGTTTACTGTCTTCTTTAGAATATTATACTTCACCAGAAACTTTTTTTGTTTTTGTTTTTTTTTTTTTTTGGTTTTTCGAGACAGGGTTTCTCTGTGTAGCCCTGGCGGTCCTGGAACTTACTCTGTAAACCTGGCTGGCCTTGAACTCAGAAATCCGCCTGCCTCTGCCTCCCAAGTGCTGGGATCAAAGGCGTGTGCCACCACTGCCCAGCCCCACCAGAAACTCTTTAATCTTACCTATATACATATATAAAATCTCATATACCACATTTAATCTTATATATATAAACTCACATATATATATCATCTCATTATATATATGATCTCCAAATATAACACCCAATTCTCCGCCTTCACAGGTTCTATTGTTACTGTACCAAACTGTCAACATCACAAAATGGGTACCGTCTCTGAAAAGACTCTCCCACAGGAATAGAGCCCATTCGTGAGAGCAGTAACGCCTACTACTCCTCAAACCCATTCTCCCCATCAAAGGTCTAGACCTGCAATTGACATCGAAAACACCAAGACTAGTGTACACTATGCTCTAAAGTCTTACTGGCTGTTTCGTTGCATCACATTCAATAAATCTATTTTCTTTGTGGGAGGAGGGTGTGGGAAGTTGAGACCATCTCACTATGTAGCTCCAGCTGGCCTGGAACTTGATATGTAAATGAGCCTGTTTCAAACTCAAGAAATCCACTTGCCTCTGCCTCCAGAGTATTGGGATCAAAGGTACGGACCACCATGTCTACCGTTTTTCTTTTTTAAGTGAAGTCCACATCTGGCTACAATACTAAAAGAGCATGCAGGCTTAGGAATGAACTAAATGTCAACTGTACTCATTTGGCCTTTATCTAGATAGACGTGACAAGCACGCTTGCATGGGAAAAGGCTGGACATGCCCACTGGTTATTTCCTCTGCAAATCTGCTCGTGTTTTCAGGGTTAGGGACTGGGCTCAAGGCTCGAATAACAAGCCTTCATTACACTCCTCACAGCAAGCAGTGACTTACCTGGAAGCAGGAAGCTGGAGACAAGGAGGCTCCCCACGTCCGCCCTTTGCCATACCTAATCACCGGCTCTGCAAGACAGCGTCCCAACCACCACAGCCCATAAACCTAACTCAAATTACCTTTTTATAAACTAGATGCAGGCATGCAAGATCCTTTAGGAAAAATCAGAATTCAGTATTCCCAGAACATTCTCAAACATTCTAGGATTTTCTGCATTGGACTTCTTTTATGTAATAGTTTCAAATTAAGCTTCAGGGAGGTATAAAGCAAAGGAAAGTTTCCAAAGACTTCTACTATGTGGTATTACCACGTCTTCTTTCTTCCAGAGACAGGGCCTTTGTTACGCATAGCAACAACCCAGCCAGAAGACAATCACAGGGCAATGCAGGGACAGCACAGAGGGTTGTATGTTAAGAGAGACATTTAAACTTAGGAGACTGACTCTTTCATGTTGGGAAGTAAACATGACTATTCCCTAGAGACACACTGCTTCACCCATGGCAGTTCACCATGTAAACAAACATCTTTGGCATCTGTACTAGTTTTTACCCAAGAGTAATCTCAATTCCCTCTCAGGGATTATAATTAGGTATATGTAGGTTATGGTTAATCTCAGGGATCAGTGACTGGATTAAGGGGCATCCAGATAGTTGGTAAAGCATTCTCTGGGGTGTGAGGTTTCAGGAAGAGGCTGGCATTTGATTTAGTGAGCTGAGTGAGGAAGATCTGCTCTCACCCATTAGCTAACTGGCTACCCCACAGGTAGAACGAGACAGAAGGAAACTTTGAGGGTGTGTGGTAATGCACACCTTTAACCCAGCACTCAGGAGGCAGAGGCAGGTGGATCTTGGTGAACTCAAGACCAGCCTAGTTTACATAGAAAGTTCTGGGCCAGCCAGAACTACACAGTGATATACCCTGCCTCAAACAAACAAATGATAAAACCCTCTTATAGACATTCAGAACTCCAGGATCTCTGATCTTTGGACTCTAAGGTAAGCACTGAGAACCTCGGGTTCTCAGTCATTCACCCTTCAGTTGGTAATTATGCCACTGGGTTCCCTAGTTCTCTAGCCTGTAGATGGTCCATGTGGTCCATTTTAGGAGTTAATCTCCACAGGCATGTGGGCTAATTCCCAGAACAAATGCTCATACCTATCTACCTACCTGCCTGCTGCCTACTGCCTGCTATTGGCTCTGAAGATGCCTAACTATCTTAATCTGTCCTCAAGTGAAGGCAATCCTCATACAAATCATACATCATACAAGTCACACACACACACACACACACACACACACACACACAACCACACAGCTGAAAAGAGTCTAGTTCCCACAGAGACACAAACAATAACTCATTACCTAGTATACCTTTATGTCTACACAGCCAGTTCCTCCTCCTTTTAGTGCGCAAGACTGGGACAAGACATTTGCCAACATACACAGTCACAATCAACACTTGAGCTCAAGAAGAACAGGAAACTGGAGGCCCCTGGAAAGCCCAGCGGATAAGCAACTCACGTGAGAAGCGATATTGGGAAATCTTAACAGCTGACCTCAAAACATCCTTCCTCAAAGGGAAGTCTTACTGAGTAAACAGTTCCCAGAGGTTAATTCATAACACTGAGCAACAAACAAGCAAGCAAGCAAAGAGCTTTGGTCACCTTTGAGAAGTCTGACAAGAAAGGGACACTAAACCTCCAGTTACTTAAAGCAGGCAACAGGGGAAAGACTACACACAGGCACTTGAGTTCTGGAGCACAATAGTACTCAAGTCCTAAATGCCACAGACCCACAGTTTTGGCCTAATCCGGATTTCAAAGTGACTGAATGGGGCACATGCCAGCCAGCAAGCATGATTCATCACCATGCCACTGGTCTAGGCTGGTGCCCTTTTTTTCCCACTGTGGGGCTTTCACTTATTCTTTCCCCCAGAGGAAGCCAACTCAATCACTGAATACTTAGCAATGCAGTTAGTTCTATAAGATCCTCTGCAAAACACAAGTTGAACAAGTTCTGTTCTTTCTTTGGAATAATTAGACGGGTAAGTTAACTTGTGACATGATCTCACTGCTCCAGCAGGACAGTGCAGGAAGAGAACTTAAGCAGAATGGTCACACACTGTTTAAATATTCTACCAGAGGCACAAGGATAGCACAAACTTCAGGTTGTACAATAAGAGTCCAAAGATCAGAAACAGAATCCAAGTTCGTATTTTTGATAGTTTCTTTAACCAAATTGACAAAGGAAGAAGGTCTGGCAGAAAAGAGGTACACAGGCTGAAAAATCGCTGCGAGGCGGGTGGACGCTTTACACTGGAGCAGAGCAGATCTGATCGAGCAGCGTTACAGGTATCAACCCAAGCTAACAGAACTGTCTCGACTAAAAAAAAAAAAAAAAAAAAAAAAAAAAAAAGAAAATATCGCTGCTATAGCATGGACCACTCACTAACAGGAAATTACAAGCGTCTTAGGCTGCTCATTTAAATCAACACAAACCCCTAAGGTGTGAGACTGATTCCAAGAGATGCCATTCCACTCTGTGCCTGCCTCTAAATCCTTATGCATTTTAGAGGAAACATCTTTCCTCTCAAATGGGCCACACCCAGCACAGCAAATTATAACTGGGCCAAACTCAAGAGGGCATTTTTGTTGGGATTTCTTCCACTCAAGCTAATAAACTTTTACCACTAAGCTTCCCAGCTGGATAAATGTAAGCTGTTAGACTAAAGCTGGGGAGGTGAGGCATTTGCGTTCCTACAAATAAGATAATCCTGCACCAAACTTGGGAGAAAAAGTTGAGTTTTAATCACCAGCCAATTAGCTGGAGAGTTGCCCTTAGAGGTTTTGAAGATAATTTATTCTCTGAAGCAGTTTCCAAGTTTTCCAGGCTATGACACATACTTTCCCTGGAGTCTAAGGCGCAGAGCTTCTAGATTTGATCTAAGGTTCCAGGCACTTTAAAGAGTGTGTGGGTGAGTTGGGGTCTATCTATGCAGCTTGATTCTCATTATTGTAAAGACCAGCCTAGCAGTCCAGACAAAGACCCATTTTCTTCTCTGCCCAGCCTCTTAGGGTTGATTTCACTGCTCCACTGGGGAAAATGAGTCAAGGCAAAGGTCTATGCTTGACATTCCCACAATACTTCACTCTACTTGATGCCAAGTGTCACTGCCTCAAAATCTGAAGGGGAGACAAATCACAATCTAACTTCCTTTGAGGCTCTCCTATCTCAACAGAAGAGAATAGGTCTTTTTAATCTCACAGGCAGGCAAACTTCCTTACTGCCAGACCCACAGAAAGGAGGAGGAGAAGGAAGAGGAGGAGGAAGAGGAGGAGGAAGAGGAGGAGGAAGAGGAGGAGGAAGAGGAGGACAAACTGGATGGATTTTCGTGTCATTACCTCAGCTCTTTTTGAGACAGGATACTGCTATGTTGTCCTGCCTGGTTGGGGCATCCTAAGTAACCTAAATTGGTCTAGAAACTCTGGTGGCGCACGCCTTTAATCCCAGCACTTGGGAGGCAGAGGCAGGCGGATTTCTGAGTTCAAGGCCAGCCTGGTCTACAGAGTGAGTTCCAGGACAGCCCGAGCTACACAGAGAAACCCTGTCTCGAAAAGCCAAAAAAAAAGAAACTCTGGTAATCATCCTACTGCCTCAGACTCCCAAAAGCTGGGCTTACAGGTATGTCCCATGCCCTGCAAGCTGCTTAAAAAAAAAAAAAAAATCAAGCACATTACAAATATTTGGTCAATAGGTCAATATAGTTGCACCGTATAGCGCTCACAGTAAACCGTGTACCCCCAAATTCACTTTAAAACTGTTTATCCCCAAACTCACTTTAAACTGTGCACCTCCAAAGTCTCACTGAAGCACAAGGAAACTGGTAGATACTTGCTTAAAAGCCAATCACCTGGAACTGGTTTGACTAGAGAGTATCTTTGCAATTCAATTTGCAGAGTTATAAAGTTTGCTACAAATATAAACATTAGTCATACCCCCATTTCTAAGCAGCAAAATAGGACAAAGTTCAGAATGGTGAGAACTGTCTGATGACCAGACTGGGGACAAATAAACATTAAAGACAAAATGTAACAAGTTTGACCAATACCAGTACCAAACAAGAAAAGCACCATGTTACTGAATAAAACTCCTAGATGTGAAGATGACTGCACAGCTCCTCAGGGTGCCAAGCAGATGGGCAGGATAATGCAGCCCGGTGTGTCAGAGAGCTTAAGCTTGGCTCTACACTACTTCCTACAGAAGTAGGGAACAAATTTACCTGCCTACAACAGGGTGAATTCTATCCTTTAATCTGAGAGCATCTATTGAGTACTATAAAATGTACAGTTCTGGCTGTTGCTACAGGGAGAAGGCAAAGCAGAGTAAGAAGCTTGGAATGGTTGGTGATGTCCTTTAAGAAGAGGTTGCTAAGCTGGGCAGTGCTGGTGGTGGTGGTGTATGCCCTTGATTCTAGCATTTGGGAGTCGGAGGCAGGTGAATCTCTGACCTGATCTACAGAATTCCAGGACAGCTAGGCCTACACAGAGAAATTCTGTGTAGAAAAAAACAAAACAACAACCAAAAGGGGGTTGCTGAGGGCTGGAGTGTTGGCCGAATGGCTAAAGACACTGGCTGCTTTTCCAAAGGATTCTGCTTATATCTAGCATTCACATGAGCTCAGTTTTGAGGGAGCCAACCCATCTTCGGTGGGCAACAGGCATGCACAGACAGACCAAACAGTTGGACACGGTTTTTAAAAGTCTTAAGGGTGTTTATTGAATGATTTCTTTTCTTTGTCCTCCTTTCCCTCCTCTTTTTCTGCTACTTCCTTCTTTTTTTTTTTTTTTTTGTTGTTGTTGTTTTGTTATTTTGAGACAGGGTTTCTCTGTGTAGCCCTGGCTGTCCTGGAACTCACTCTATAGACCAGACTGGCTTCAAACTCAGAGATCCACCTGCCTCTGCCTCCCAAGTGCTGAGATTAAAGATTAAAAGTGTGTGTCCCTACCACCTAGGGGATAATTTGTTTTCTAATAGCATCATTATGACGCTAACAGGTGCTGTACTGGAGGACTTGAGAAGAAAAGCTTCACTTTAGTTGAAATGATCAATCACTAAGGCCTCGTAGATCTCTATCTTAAGGTTTGATAGGTATGGACCTCTGAGGCAGGGCATTCCAGGGGGCACAGCTGTGTAAACGTGTTTACATGGTAGCATGGAGACCCAGAGCAGTGAACAATGCATTTTCCATCTGGAAGCTTAAAAAAATGAGGTCACTCTAAAGTGACACAACTTAGCCTACCATTCGATTTTAAAGTGCTGTACTCTGTCCATGGCAGTGGGGAACCTAGGAAATTAAGGCTACTTCCTATGATTCTCTCTTTCAAGCAGATAAAGTCACTTATTTACTTCGTTCTTAGAAATCTTTTCGTTTCTGGGCTACTGTGAACACCTCAGCTAGAGATTATCCTGTGCGAGTAGGTGCAGTTTTTGAAGGTCCACACCAGTGTCCAATGCTTTACTGATAACACCAGCTTTTTAACACTGACTTCTCAAGGACCTTTCACAAAAAATTTACACAGAAACTACTTCTGTAATAAAGAAATGCAGTGGTTGCAGGCCAGGAACTCTGACATTGCAGTCCAGTTAGCGCCATCCTGAGTTCCTGGCAGTGTACTGATGCTATAACTCCCAGGAACAGCGACTGCACCATCACAGCCTGCCCTGAACTATCCAAAGAAAAAAAGCAGTGAGCACATCCTAACATGACTTTGGTTCGGAAAAGAAACACCCATTGCCACCTTCGTTTGATTTACCACACAACTGCATTTGCTGGGTTTTCTGGTCCGTCGGCTAAATACTCGAGAGAAATAATCTGATTATTATAGCAGATCCCATGGTCTCTTAGGTGCTCCGCTGACATCTGAAACTATGTAAACTGAAATTCATCCAGCTTCTTCTTCAACTACGAAGCGCCAGAAATCGACGGCAAGCCACTTTATTTTCTTAAAACTAAGTGCAAGACGCAAATTCTCAAACAAGCCAGCATCCATCAACCCTAGATTTCTGAGAAATCTGGTCCTTCCCAACACTTCGGCATCTTGTTTACATTCTAGCTGAGTATTACCTTAGGCCTGTCGATTCTCCATCAACCTCCCCGCCGACCCTATCCAGGAGAGAGCCCCGTCACGTTTGACCAGCAGACCGCGACGGGGGTCCTTAGGGTTCCCGGCCACCCAGGGCCGGTGCTCCCGCACCCAACTCGCAGGCTCAACTTCAGGGATCGCCAGCAAGGCTGGAACACAGCCGTCTCCCGCGCGGCTGCGGAGACACACTTGCCGACTGCCGGGCCCTGACGGCGGCGAGTAGACCCCCGAACGGAGGCGGTGCGCGGTGGGAGGGGCCGGAAATGTTTACGGAGGACCTTTCCGAGGGCCGGGCGGCGAGCGGAGATCCAGGGGCGGGCCACTCCCGCGCTGTCCCCTCCGGAGCCTGCAGGACCCGCGCCCCGCCCACCCCAGGACACTTACGGCCTGGCTGGCTGCCTCTGCTGGGGGCCGCAGGCCCGGGCGCTACATCCCGCGGCTCTGGAGGCGGCCTGCGGCCGAGGGGCGCCGGATCCTCAGCGCCCTGCCCGCGCCGGAAGGGCCGCGCGACCGCACGGCGTCACCTCCGCAGCCGCGTCACCTTCCCGGCGCTACCTCGCCCCCTCCGATCCAGGCATTCCTGCGGGTGCCAATCATCTGGGCGCGCTCGCGCTCGCCCCGCCCCGCCTCTGATCTGACCAATCGCTGGCTCTGGCTGTCCCAGCTTGGCCTCTCAATGGTGGACTGCAAAAGCCTCTTCTCCGGGCGTACTGTGGGCGCGTGATGGAAAAGGGAGCAGGGAGAATTAGATCAGACGCTGGGAAGGAAAGCAGAGTTTCCCACCACACGAAACACTCCCCCTTCCCCCTCTCTTTTCTGAGTACTAGGAATTGTACCTCTATGCAAGCCACTATATCTCTAGTACTGAAACACTTTTTTTTTCTTCTCTCGGTACTGGGAATTGTACCTTTCCGCAAGCCACTATATCTCCAGTACCGAAACACTTTTTTTTTTTTCTCTTTTTTTCCTAGACACAGTTTCTCCTTGTAGCCCTGGCTGTCCTGGAACTCGCTTTGTAGACCAGACAGGCCTCGAACTGAGATTCGCCTCCGGCCTCTCAAGTGCCAGGATTAAAGGTGTGTGCCAACAACGCCAATCCGTACTTTTATTTTTGTTTGAGAAAGGATTTAATTTGCAACCCAGGTTAGCCTTGTACTGGGGGGGGGGGGGGGGGGGAGGGAAGGGGAGGGCGGGGGGCTATCCTGACTCAGCCTCCGGAATGCTGGGATTGCAAACGTGTGCTACCATACACAGCTCCGAAACTTATTTCCTAATCCCTCCATCTCTTTGGTATGCTATTTATGGAACGACTACTATGAATCTAGCACTCAACTGGATTTGACTTTTGGTTCCTGTTATTTATCAGTAAGGGAGAAGTTGTTTCAAACAAGCCTAGCTTGACAATTTTCTGCACCAGTCCATGTTCCCATGTGACCCAGAGGGCACATCTTAGAAGACAATCTAGAGTGTGCTTCACTGCTGGAGCTGAGCCAGGCAAGATGGATGCCCAGGAGAGTGAAGTCAACTTTGTTCTGGTTAAAAACATGGGCTCTGAATTCCTGTCGATCCAGTCTCCTTTCCTACCCAGCCCATGATCTTTATACATTACTGAGTCCTTCCAAATCATGACTTAATCTGAAAGTGAAGGAAAATACTACTACTTCATCAGGTCTGTCAAGATTAAGGACAGTCCACGGCAGTGTCTGCATGATGCCTGGCAAATGGTTAGTGCTTCCTAACAATTAGCTATTACTAATATATTACCTGCTGTACAAAACCCAGAAACTTCTGACCGAGCTCTCGTTTCTTCAGCATGCCCCTTTTAAAAAGGTTTTTTTTTTTTTCAAGACAAGGTTTCTCTGTGTATCTCTGGCTGTCCTGGAACTCACTCTGTAGACCAGGCTGGCCTCGAACTCAGAAATCCACCTGCCTCTGCCTCCCAAGTGCTAGGATTAAAGGTGTCTGCCACCACTGCCCGGCTTTAAAAGTTTTAATTGAAATTATTTTAGCTTTTTAAAAATCTTTTTGTTTGTTTGTTTCTTGGAGACAGTTTCTCTAGATAGAGCTTGCTCTCCTGGACTCACTCTGTAGACCAGGCTGGCCTCACATTAACGGAGATCAGCCAGGTGTGCACCACCACTGCCCACAGCATGGCCCTTGGCAAGCTGGCTTTAAACTACTCCCAGGGCCTCATCTTCTTCCATCTTCCTTTGGTATTTTGGACCTCAGTAAATTTCTCCTACTTCTCTCTCATTCCTCTGGCTTTTGCACTCTGATCCTTCTGTGAACTGCTCTTACCTCACAGGTTTCCAAAAGATCCAAGCAGTTGACAATGCTCAGTTCTAGGTTTTGGCTTTAGCTACAGATAATTCTAAATTTAGCTTCAGGCTCTGCCAACCACTGACCAGCTGTACTTCTCACACATCCTTAGTCGTCAACTCACAGGATTAGCATATTATATTGTGCAATGTGGGCAAAATCCTTTGAATGGTACCCAGGACCAAATCAAGTCTCCTAACAAGATGTAAATTCTTTTTTCTCAGTCCCTTCCTATTAGGACGCTAGTGTCCTAGGACCCCAGCTCTGCAGTGGTGACTGATCACTGTGTGTTGTGACCTTAGACTGAAGGAGTTTGGGGGAGAAAGCCTATTACCAGCTATCCTCGGTCACAGCTGTGACTTCAGGATATACGCTTGCTCACATAATAGATCCTTTATAAATGTTTGCAATCATTTCTTCACAAAACAAGGACTAGTAAGCACCCACACAGGACACTCTCTGCTGGGATGCTTCAGCAAGTTCAACAATCCTAAGAATTTCCTTCCTGAGGGTGAGGCGGGTCAGAGCAGTGACATACACATACCAGTTCATCAAGATTAATATTAGATGGAATGACAACCAAGAGAATTTGCTGAAGAACCTGATCAGTTGCCACTGGTGTGTATGTGTGTGCGTGCCCATGAATTCTGAGGGTCCCATAAACCTTCTGTCAGGGGC
This sequence comes from Mastomys natalensis, assembly GCA_021653895.1. Lineage (NCBI taxonomy): Eukaryota > Metazoa > Chordata > Mammalia > Rodentia > Muridae > Mastomys > Mastomys natalensis. The sequence goes on from JAJTUV010001260.1 coordinate 319,024, forward strand.
TCCAGAGACAGAAACGCAGCTCCATACAAAAACAAATGCAAACAAAGAAAATGTTGAAAGCCTGGAGAGATGGCTCAGCAGCTAAGATTATCAGCTGTTCTTCCAGAGGTCCAGTGTTCAATTCTCAGTGCCCACATGGCAGTTTTCCAATGTCTGTAACTGGAGATCCATGGGATCTGATGCCATCTTCTGCCATTCTTGAATACTGCATGTATGTGGTGCATTGACATGCATGCAGGCAAAACACCCATGCATATAAAATAAGCAAAAAAAGGAAAACTAAAAGGATCTTCCTAATGAATCCAAAGCATTGTTTTCTCCCAATGAGACCAACAAAGAAGCCATGCCTTTAGTCCTATTCTGGGAGAACTGAGTAGACTGGATCAGGAGTTCTCTAACTTAAGATAGCTATTTAGGACTCATGGGCATGACAGAGGCCAACTCGGTTCAGTCACCAAATCTGTTCAGAGCTGGTGATGTCAGGTTACTTTTTAAAGACGTCCCATCCAGATGGAAAGGCAACTCTTTGTTTTGTATGCCCAGTACCCTGAAGGATGAATAATGTGAAGATGGGTAAACAGAAAGAGGGGAAGACTGACCAAGTTAAGGGAATACGGGGAGGGATATCCATACTCTAGAAGGACCCCTCTAACTGTGTTTTCTTCTACTTCTAAAGTCTCCAGGGAGGAGTTGAGCTCTGGCTCTGCAGAACAGCTGCAGGAACGAGCCCTGGGTCTGGTGACAGCTCACATTTCAGCATATGGCACAGCTCCTAAGAAGCTCTTTAAAACACCCAGGAGATTCTGTGCTGGGAGCCCTTCCCTTCCAATGTCCTTAGGCATTAGGAGACAAGGACCCCAGGCACAATGACTCCTTGAGATCATGAGGGCCTCAGCTCCATTTATTTGAACAGCCAGATACTCCTTGTATAAGCAGCAATCTTAAGTTATGGGTATCCATTTCACTCCAGCCTAGGCAGGGGCTGAGATACACACATACACACACACCTATATATATATGTAATGTCGGCCTCCTTTCTCTGAGCTTTAGAATTCAGGAAAATAATTCCTTTCCTACAGTTTCTGTAGGGCTGTGTCTATAAGCCCACTCAATCTGTACTCATACAAGTAGTGGATGAAGTGCTGAATACGGAGCAAAATGTATTGCCCAGTCCATTCCTTTCATCACAGACACAGAGGTGACCACGATGCTCTCAAAAACTAGGCAGCCTTATAACAAATGTACATGCTCCCTTCTTTCTGGCCCTAGAGACTGCTCCTTGAGCCTCATCTGGACCTTTTATCATAAGGAGATTAGGATAAAGGAAACTTCAAGGGAGTGACTTAGCGTTGACCTGCATCTACCATAGCTGAGGGAGTGTTGTTTCTGCAAGCATCCAGATTCTGGGATGAGACACAAAAGGCTGATGCTCTCAGCAAAGGCCCTAGGCCTCTTGGTGTTCAAGAATTGACTAGGGACAACTACACACATGGGATCAGTTAGGGAGGATTCTCGATGCTCAGTATGTGAATCGCATCTTTTGTGAATAGCCCAGCTTATCCAGGTTAGGGTGGCAGGCCAGCTGGACCATTGGTGGTGGCCCACAGAGCAGCAGCAGTACATCCTCTGCTGGGGCGGGCAGGTGCTCCTGGATCATGTCAGCGGTAACAAAGCCCTTGCTGTAGGTCCAGCCTGGAGGATAGAGAAGAGAATATGACACATGCTTCAGGTCCATAGCAGCATGGGAATGTGCTGTCTGCAGGACAGACCCTTGGGAAGACCCAGAAGGGATCCTGAGGCCTCAGGCCGGAAGAGCAACTACAGCGGCATCCCTGCCACCCACCTGAAAACAGGAGCCTGAAGCACTTTGTGCACCTGGATTTGGAATTCTGGCAGTGTCAAGAGGGATCTGTTTTACTGAAACCAGAACTCAGAGGGGCAAGGCCTTGATTTTGATAATGAGGGACTATCTAGATGTTCAGAAATGCCAAGATACCTTCGGGAGGATAGTCCAGAGTGAACCACAGCTTAAAGCGATTAGGATATTGGGCCTGCAGTTCCTCTAGATCCTCTCGTAGGATTATGTCCTTTTCAGTCTGAAATGCAAACGGGGAGCAGAGACTTAGAACCCTCATATTCATACCAGCAAAGTCTTTTGCTATGACAGCCTTCCAACAGAGAAGGAAAGGAATATCAAAGGCATGCTCAAGTTCCAGGGGGAGGCCAGGCTTGCAGTATGCCTAGGTGCTGAGGGTCAGGAAGCGGCCCATGAAGGCCCAAGGGGGCCTATGGACAGCACGAGACACCTCCATCTTCTCTTGCTTCTGAGGCTCAATACTAGGTCCATTCTCCTTCTTTACTTTTTGTATTTTAAAGATTCATTTGTTTTATGTAAGTACACTATCCCTGTCTTCAGACACACCAGAAGAGGGCATCAGATTCCATTATAGATGGTTGTGAGCCACCATGTGGTTACTAGGAACTAAACTCAGGACCTCTGGAAGAGCACACAGTGATCTTAAGAGCTGAACTATCTCTCCAGCCCCTCTTCTTTACTTACTTTTATTTTATGAGTGTTTTGCCTGCATGTATATAAACGCATTGCATGAGTGCCTATTGCTCCTGGAGCTCAGAGGAGAGTGGCAGATCTCTTGTAACTGGAGTTAAAGGTGTACGGTGCCATTGTGGGGGCTAGAAACCAAATCCTGGTCCTCTCCTTGATCCCCCTCATTCCTTATTGTGATAAAGGATCCTGGATTCACAGAGGGGCTTCTAGACAGATGCTAGAATAGGCCCTGAGCCAGTTCTGTCTCTCTTAGCTCATCTATTCACACAGTCAACATGAAGTGCTGGCTCTCAGAAAAGCAAACCAACCTGGTTGGCAAAAAGCAGAAAGCACTGGGTTGGATCTTCAGGGACTTTCAAGATGGCCCGGATCAGCTGCAGCATTGGGGTGATTCCTGCATGAGGATACCCCATGGTGAGATGTGCTATGCTTTCTCTCTGTGTCGCCTCAGAGTTTATCATCACATTGTGTGTGTTCTGCTGTAGCCAATCCTCTGACCCCCACCTGCATGTTCACCAGGACCTACTTTTCTGAACCTTAAGAGTCACATAAGAAGACAGTGTAGAATTCCTTCTAAGGAGTTCATCTAAGACACTTGCTCTGAGGGTCCCTTGGAGGTAGGATCTCAAACATTATAGATTAGGCCTGATGGTACATGCCTTTAATTTCCAGCACTTGGGACGCAAAAGCTGTCATATTTCTGTGAGGACAGAGTTCTGAGCCAACCAGAGCTATATAACAAGATCCTGCCTCAAAAAACAAAACAAACAAAAACCAAAGCCACACATATATTCCTAACATCCCTTCTGATTAAGAGTTCTGGAACACTGCTTAGAGAGTAAGAGCATGTTTTTAGAATCAGGCAGAGTCAGGTTTGAATCCTGGCTGTGGCCATTACTAATTAAATAACCCTATAGAAACCAAAGGGCTAGGAATCTCCATTCTCTCATTTGCAGAAGGGCAAGGCTCACAGTTCACATACCTATTTATAGGGTAGTGGGTATCTAACAGATAGTCCTACTGTGGTGCTCTCCCACTGTGCTCACTCAACTGTCCAGGCTTGGTTAGATATGTATGCAGCCTAGGCTGACTCTAAACTTCTGATCTTCCTGCTTCAAACTCCAATCCCCAGAACTACAGGACTGCACCACCAGGCCTGGCTGTTTGCTTCTCAGTTATTCATACTTGGTTGTCTCTCTCACAGTCATTAAATCCCTCGGTTTGTGGAAGATCCTCCTTATGTCTGGGAATTTTTGTTTCTGTTCTTTCTACTTCTTTACAATTTCAGCTATAGGGGAAGTGTAGGCAGTGCTGGTCCCTAGATTAACGACTTGTCCTCTATTACTAAACCTCACAAGCAACCTGCAGAGCAAACCCCAAGAGTGCTAAGCAAAAATGTCCCTCAAGTGATACAGACCTGTTCCACCGGCAATCATTCCCAATTTCTTCGCCATTCGCAGTTCAGGTGGAGATTTTTTGTTAGGCTGAATGTTAAAATTCCCTGGGAAGCCAAGTCGAGAGTTAGAGTCCATTCAAAACAGGAACTAAGTAAACAAACAGAATAGAAAGCATGCCCTAGGCTGTTTTAGCAGCTGCTATGAAATCTGATCTTGGGACTTCAGCTTGGGTGGAGGTTTGAGTTAAACAAACAGGGACAATTACTCAGGAAGGACAATGGCGCTGGGCTGTCTGCTTGGACACAGTGGGGGCACAGAAGCCACACTTAAGAGCCCAGTGATTGCCGGGCAGTAGTGGCGCACGCCGGCACTTGGGAGGCAGAGGCAGGTGGATTTCTGAGTTCGAGGCCAGCCTGGTCTACAGAGTGAGTTCCAGGACAGCCAGGGCTACACAGAGAAACTCTGTCTCAAAAAACCACCACCACCACTACCACCAAAAAACCAAAAAACCAAAACCACCCCAGTGAGATCTCACACAGCTCTGGAACAGCCAGAGCCAGGGAGGATAAGGGAGGTGTGTGGAGCAAAGACCTCTGGCAGAGGACCGCTCCCTGGCCAGGGTGGTAGGCTTGGGGCCAGGGTGAATTTTGTTTCCCTAGGGGTTCAGAGCACCACCAGAGACAAGGCACAGTACCCAGTAGTTTCCTTGGGAAGGGCTAAAAAGCTTTCTCTTTTGGTTCTTAGCCAGAGGGAAGAATCTTAGGTAAAGGAAGGAGAGGCACAGGTTTACTTTGGTATAATCTCCAGGAGGTGAAACCTGCCTATCTGTAGCATGGGTGCCTCAGGGGGCTTTGCACAGGTACACCCATGCAGGTACAAATGTAGATTGTGGTGGGGAGTGGGACAGGGAGGTTGGGGACCTGGAACTGTAGGAACAGGAGAAGTGAGACTGTAGGAAGGAAAAGACAGATACTCACCTTTCCCAGCATAACTGAGCAACCCACTGGGTCCCCGGAACTCCACCACATCCCCAATCTTCAAGCTATCCAGGTACTGAGACATCTTCCCTCCTTCAGGAAATTTGGGGTGCACACCTTTCAGATAAACCTGATGAGGCAGGGAGGAAGAAAATGCCACATTTGAGATGTAATGAAAACCAAATCAGAACTTATTACAACCCAAAATCTTTTCTCTCTTCCCTTAGACCCCAAAGGACTCATTACTTCCTATTGTCAGAGGAATCTAGGAACCTTCTAAAAATCCCAGAGTGTCTGGATTCCTTTTCTTTTGTGTGTGTGTGTGTGTGTGTGTGTGTGTGCACATATATGCATGCATGTGTGCATGTATGTAATATATGTGTGTGTGCTAATGCACACCTGCCCTGGCAAGTGTGGAGGGGCCAAACAACCTCAGATGTCGGTCTGTGTCTTTCATCTTGGTTGAGACAGGATGTTTCTTGTTCTTGAAAGGCTAGCTCCCCCCAAACTCTGAGTTTCTGGTAATTCTCAGGTACCCATTTCCAGTAGAGGCATGCTGGGATTTCAACTTTTGCATGGGTCCAAACTGAGACTTGTAAGGCAAATGCTTTACCCAGCAACCCAGCCCCGAGATTTCCCTTCTATACACTTACCTTGATGACAAGGTCTACATAGCCCCGGTCTTCATCACTGGTGACAGGAGTGTAAGGCCTGATGACCAGACTGCCATCAATTCGGGCAGACAGGTAGACGTGCTTACCTGGGAACCATGGGGAGAGTGACATAAGCCTCAGTGGAAGTGCTGTCTCCTGTTACCTTTCAAAAGACTCGGATTTGAGAGAAAAGGATGCTCTGCTTCTAGATGTGGGTTCAAGGAACTGTCCCACAGAGAGGACTCCTCAGCAGTATCTCTTGCCTCCTCCCACCTTTGAAACTCCCTCATCTACTGCCAGAACCTTAGCAGCAGCAGGTGAGCAGGGATTTGCATAATGGGAAGAAATTTAGTGTTTTCTGGGATATGAGTCAGGTTATAGTAAGTCCTAAGGAAAGAGGGAAGACGACTGGAGGTTAGAGATGCCTAGGGGCACAGAAGCCTCACCCTCACAGGCTGAGGATTGAAGAAGAGCAGTGCTGTGCACAGGAAAAACAGCTAAGCAGTGACTCGCCCTCATAGGATGCCAAGGAGAGAAGCCCACTCCCTTTTCCTTACCCACAGGCAGCCCCAGAATGTGGTGGGCGGTGGGCAGGGCAAAGCGGAACCTCCTGGTGTTGTGGCTCACTGTCTAGAGGATGGATGACAAGATGTTTCATCAAGCAGGTCTGGCCTGCCAAGTCTCTTGGGGCAATCCAACCACCTTGAATGCTAGCCCTCAAACTAGGAGAACTTCGGTCCACTCTCCACCCTAGCCCCCTTCTTTACAACTTACCGTCTTGTCTAGCAATCGCAGCAGGTACTTCTCATCCGGGTCCTGAAGGGTAACCTGCGGCCGGCGGGATCTTCGAACCAAGTAGGTACCCAGAGCCAGGCCGAGCAGAGTAAGCAGCCCCACCCCCAGAGAGGCTAGCAAGACCGGGCTCTGTGGATAGAGGAGGAAGCGTGATCGCCACGCTTAGGAAGAGCCAGGGAGTGGGTGCGGGAGCAGGGGTGGGGATCCTGAGCTCCAGCGAGAAAGCATGCCAAACCCGCAGAAGCGAGCGGAGCAGCGAACCCAGCCCGTAACTGGTGCAGCGAGACTTCAGCATCCAAGGTGGGTATAGCACAGACCCGTAGGGCAGACAGCCCAGAACCAGCTGAGGCGATGATCCCGGGCTTAGGACACAGAACGAGGGTCTTACCGGCTGGATCCCCATGACCTAGCACCGCGTACCGCTCCGGTGGGGCAGACAGATCCCACAATGCGCCGCGGGGCGGGCCCAGGGGGCGGAGCTCTCCGAGGCGTGGCCTATGGAGGAGGGTCTGACCGAGGCAGATCTAGTTGGGACTACGCCCCGCCTCTTCCGTACGGACTAGGTGGTCCAAGAGCCTGGGTGTTTTGGCAGTCCCAGCTCTTCCTTTCGAGCTTTCTCCTCTCTGCTTCTTAGACCAACCCCAAAGGATGACAGTTTTGTCTGACGTGGAGCCAGGCTAATTAGCGTGATGAGAAATCTAGCCAGTTTTGAGAGTCTCAGGAAAGTGGAGTGTTGAGCTTAAAGTGCAACAGGAAGCTTTCTGATGGCAGTTCTTTCTTTTTTTTTCCCAACGGGCTGCTTTGCCAGACAATTGAAATGCCTAGCAATGTCTCTTATAGGAAGAGTGTCAGGACAACTTCATTTCCTAGTCAAACAAAACAACTGACTTTGCTTATAATATTAGTTCATCAGAATCAGAGGGGCTGGAGAGATGGCTTCGTAGTGCGCTTACTGCTCTTGTGGAGGAGCCTAGCTCGGTTTCTAGCACCTATATAGCCACTTGAGATGAGCACTCTAGTTCTAGGGGCTCTAGTGCCCTCTTCTGGCATCCTCAGGCACTACACACACATGGTGCACATACATAGAACTACAGTAGCACTATACAAGAATGTCTCTAGTCCTTAGTGGCCTTGTGACCTGGGACGGACAACTTACTTCATTCCTCTGCATTTGCTTATCAATAGTCGAATGTAGCACATCATAATCCTTGGTTCATAGGGTTATTCTGACCCCTAGTGAGGTGTTCTCTTATTTAGTGTAATGCCTTTCAAAGAGCAAAATACTAAATAGATAGCAGCTACTACTAGAGCTCAGAAGCCAGCAACTCCGTTAGGGTTATGGAAACGGAAGTAATAGACATAAGCCACCCAGGACTGCATGTGCCAAGATGACCATGATGTCTCGCACACATTTCCCAAACAGAGGGATATTTCCTGTTTGAGATACATGATGGATGAAAGGTCCATATATATATGTCACTATCAACATAAAAAAATGAATTCCTTCAGGGCAGTAGGGACAATGGTGCCTTGGTTTTCAGACAACTGTGAGTGATCTGAGAAAGACTTTGTTTTCTTTTTCTGGGCTAGCTGAAAATGTCACTCAGATCTGGGCACATTCTTGTCAGAATTTTCAGAGCAGCTAGAACACCATCTAAGAGAAAGTCAGATTGTGATAGGGTGTGGTAAAGTGCCCATCAATGTACAGAAGGTTGACAGTGGGAGGGGCACAGATCTCTTCCTTTCTTTTTTGATTTTAAATTATTCTCTATTTTATGTGTGTGAATGTCTTGCCTGTATGTATGTATGTATGTATGTATGTATGTGTATACCTTCTGCCCAAAGAGGTCAGAAGGACTGCAGTTGCAGATTGTAAGTCACCTGGCCATGAATTCATGGTCCTCTTGCCTCTGCCTCTTCAGCATATCCTACTGGTGTGCACCACCACAACCAGCCTTCTTCCTTTCTGTTTTGAGAGACCTATGGGATTATGTTCTGGAGCTTCTGGCTCCCCCACCTAGCTGAAGCTAAAAAGCCATACCCACTGACCTTTCTATTGCCCGGTTCTGTCGGGAGAAGTTCCAGGTCCTCCTCCTTCTACTGGGTGGGATATAGCAGGAGAAAATACTTACAGTTCAAAGGGGCACACAGAGTTCATCTCCAGGAACCACAGGACCAGATGTGTGAGACTGGCTTAACCTGGATATTGTGTGGTCTCAACTGTCATGTCACATAGACAGGAAAAGCCTTTCAGATAAGTAGACTATAACCAGGGAGGGCTGACAAAAACGTGCCCAACCTCCACGCCTTTCATGCATTGCAGCCTAATGTCACATAGTAACAGCTGTATAGCCCACAGGTCATTCTGCAGGTCACTGCTCTGGTGGTGTAGCCCTGCTCCCCTTCCCCACCGCCACTGAAGGAGCCTTAAAGAGAGACCACCTATGTCATACGGAAGGGTGAACGGAAGCTTTACTTCAATACCCTCACACCATCCTATTGGCTTAAAGAATAGTTTGACTCAGCACTTCATGAACCACCCCCCCTTCCTAAAATATCCACAACACTGACTGTGCTGTTTAGTTCTGAAGACGAGGCCCATTAGGCATGGTGGAAAGAGCTGCTCTGTGATCTGAAGGCCTTTCTGGGCTCAGAGTCTGTGGTCCCCATGATAGCATCCAAGAAGATAAATTCTACTTTTCTGAGACTCAGTCATTTGCTCTTTACTCCTTTGAAAGAAAAGATGTAGCTCTGGATTTTTATCTAACTTCATCCCTAACCCCACCCTGTGTATGTTTCTGTGTGCTTACATGTGTACATAGATATGTATGCCCATGGGGTCAGAGGTCGGCCGGTAATATTGCTCCTCAAGAGTCCACCTTGTTCTTTGAGTCAAGGTCTCTCACTGACTAAGACACCCCTGATTAGGCCAGATTGACTAGCCAGTGTGCCCTTGTAACTCACATTATCTTAGCTTCCCTGGTGCTGAGATTATAAGATTGCCACCACACACAGCTTTAAATATTTTTAAAATATTTTTTTTTACCTATGTGTGTGTGAATGTAACACAGGTGCCTACAGAAGATGGCACTGAGTCCCCGGAGGCGGAGTTGTGAGCAGTCGTGAATCACATGAGGTGCTGTTACGCATCAGATTCAGGTCCTAAGCAAAAAGAGCAAATATTCTTAACCCTTAAATCATCTCTCCAGCCGGGTGTGGTGGCACACGCCTTTAATCCCAGCACTTGGAGGCAGAGGCAGGTGGATTTCTGAGTTCGAGGCCAGCCTGGTCTACAGAGTGAGTTCCAGGACAGGCCGGGCTACACAGAGAAACCCTGTCTTGAAAAACAAAACAACAACAAAAAATTCATCTCTCCGGCCTCCAACACATAAAGGGGAAAATAGAACATACAATGTAATATGAGGAAGAAGTAGACTACTGTAGATGTGTTTCATGGTCTTCAATAGGGAATTAAATACACAAGTCCTGTTGGGGCATCATAGGGTACAAAAAAAGAAATCCTGGTTATGCTAAGACATGGTCTAGAGACAGGTGAAATTAACAATGACAAAGACATTGACACTCACTGAGCAGGTGCAACATCCCAAGGACCTGCGAGTCTCCTAGCATGTACGGGGTCTGATCTTGAAGGCTAACAGCTCCACTCTCTCTTAAAATGTATTTCTCTATGCAAATTACATAATATATTCCAAAACAGGATAGTGTAACAAAGTTTCATATATCAATCATGACACTTCAGCAATTGTTAACTCAGGACCAGGTTTGATTTTTTTTTTTGTTTTTTTGTTTTTAAATCTCTGTCCCCCAAACATTTTTCTACTCTGAGGTGCTTGCGCGCACACACACACATGTGAATATATGCACATGTCTGTTGAAGGCCAGAGGTTGACATCAGGTATCTTCTTCTATACTCTCTATCATATTTCATTTACTTATTCACTTATGTTTGAGATAGAATCTCTTTAAGTTGTTCTGGCTGTTCCGGAACTCACTATGTAGACTAGGCTGGCCTCTGCTTCCTGAGTGCTGGAATTAAAGTGTTTACTGCTATACCCAACATTTTCCATACTTTTGTATGGTCAGTCACTGAACCTGGAACTCATTGAACCTGTACCAGCTGCTTCATAAGCCTCAGGATCTTCTCAACTTCCTTTCCTAAAGCTGAAATAATGGGTACACACTACCACACCCATCTTGTCCTGTGGCTGTCGGTGATCTGAACACAAGCACTTTAAGCAATCTAATTTGCTTAGTCCTTCTAGTTTATTTGTCTGTTTGATTGTTCCTCTGTGTATCCCTGGCTATCCTAGAACTCAGTCTGTAGACCAGGTTACCCTTGAGCTCAGAAATCTGCCCTCCTCTGCCTCCCCAGTGCTGAGATTAAAGGTATATATATTTGCCCTTAAATATTTTAGTGTATACCTTGAAAAGATAAATCCTTAAAAAGAGCCACAATAACACTGTTACACATAAAATAATTGCCAATAATTGCTAATTTTATTTTGTAAGTTGTTATACATTAAAGTAAGCTTTTGATATATAGTTGTATGAATTTTAGAGCACATACTGATTTGTGTAATTACCACAATCAAGATATAGGATTGGGCTGGAGAGATAGATGGCTCAGCAGTTAAGAGCACTGACTGCTCTTCCAGAGGTCCTAAGTTCAATTCCCAGCGACTACATGGTGGCTCACAACCATCTGTAATGGGATCTGATGCCTTCTTCTGGTGTGTCTGAAGACAGCTACAGTGTACTCATATAAATAAAATAATCTTAAAAAAGTGAAACTATATATATATATATATTATATATATATATATATATATATATATATATATAAAAGATATAGGATTAATTTTGTCACCTCCAAAACTTCCTTGGTTTTTCTTTTTACTTTATAGTCTCAATCTTTTGTTCTCCATAGATAGTAACTTTGTGTGTAATGCATATGTTAGTGAGAGATAGTTATTCAATTCTATATATGTATGTGTGTGTACATATATATATATATATATATATATATATATAATTTTGTATAAGATAAACACATAATTATATCTGCCGATTTAAAAAATACAAAACAACTCATATTGCTGGCAGCATAAGATATTGTTATAGTAATAGTTTATCTTTAAATTTTTTTATTATTTATTGTATGGGTTTTTTTGTCTGCATGTATGTCTGTGCACCTCATGTATACAATGCCCAGGGTGGTCAGAAGAGGGTATCAGATCCCCTGGGATTGGCGTTATAGACAGTTCAGAACTGCCACATGGATGCTGGGTTCTTTAAAAGAGAAGCCAGTGCCCTTAACCACTGAGACATCTCTCTAGCTCCAATAATTTATCTTTTCTAAAAGATGTCTTTCTATTTCATGTGTATAGTGTTGCATGGAATAGTAAAAAAAAAAAAAAAATTCAACCATGCTAGTCTTGGCTATGTTCTAGTAATGCAGTTTTCCCACCACCAGGGTCTCCATGCTCAACTCACTGCTCTCCTGCCAAGGATCCTACTCACACTCCCAGCCATCCTTCCCCTGTGGTCAGCTGTTCCAAATCCCCATAACCCAGGAAAATCAAAACTCTAGAAGCTTGTAATTTATAAGTCAGATTTATATCAGTAAATTATCAACCCATAAAACGGCCACACAATGAACTGAGCTGATTGATATTGATATAAACTGCCCACCTAGATAAGACAAATGGTCCTGTAGTTATCCATCCCTTACATGATATTCATAGCTAGCTGTGGCTATTTAAAGCCCGTAATCAGGTTCATCTTTCTCTTCCTCCATCTTCCTTCCTTCTCCCTGTGTCGCCCTATCTCCCTGGCTCTAAAACTCCAAACCCGCCTTCTTTATTCACTGCTCAGTCACAAGTCCTAGCCTTATCTTGTGCCTGTTCTCACCTGCATACAGACAGAAATCCACATATGGGTGTTTTGCAAAGGCCACCAAAGGGCATCAGATTCCCTGTAACTGGAGTTCAAAATGGTCGTGAGCCACCCTGTGGGTCCTGGGAACTTAACCTGTATCTGCTTAAAAAGTGCTAAGTGCTCCCCCCCCTTTTTTTTTCGAGACAGGGTTTCTCTGTACATCTCTGGCTGTCCTGGAACTCACTCTGTAGACCAGGCTGGCCTCAAACTCAGAAATCCACCTGCCTCTGTCTCCCAAATGCTGGGATTAAAGGCGAGCGCCACCACTGCCGGCTGCGATGTGCTCTTAACCACTGAACCATCCCTCTGGTCTTTTCCAGTAAAATTAATATATCAATACCAACAGATACCATGAAATACTGAGGAATATATTTTTTAAAAAATACTTTCAGCTGGGCGGTGGTGGCACACACCTTTAATCCCAGCACTTGGGAGGCAGAGGCAGGCGGATTTCTGAATTCGAGGCCAGCCTGGTCTACAGAGTTCCAGGACAGCCAGGGCTACACAGAGAAACCCTGTCTCAAAACAAAAACAAAAACAAAAACAAAAAACTTTCAAATAATTCATTTATTTTTATTTTATGTGCATTGGTGTTTTGCCTGCATGTGTGTCTGAGTGAGGATATTGGGTCCCCTGGAACTGGAGTTACAGATAGTTGTGAGTGGCTATGTGGTTGCTGGGAATTGAACTCAACACCTTTGGAAGATCAGTCAATGTTCTTAACCATTGAGCCATCTTTCTAGTTCCTGAAGAATAAATTTAACAAAGTAGTTTCAAAACCTTCACACACACACACATCCACACACACAGAGAGAGAGAGAGAAAGAGAGAGAGAGAGAGAGAGAGAGAGAGAGAGAGAGAGAGAGAGAGAGAGAGGACTCTCACTATGTAGTTTGGCCTGGAACTTCCTAGAGTGCCGGGGCTGGCTTCCTTCTATGACCTTAGCCTATTGTCTCACTCCCTGATAGAAAATCTCCACAGTGCTTCTGCAACACACTCATGTATATGTCTGCCACCTCCGCTTCCACCTCAGCGCACAGGCTCCTGGGGTAAGAATCTGCCTGTTTACTGACACGTCTTAAGTGCCTTGGGCAGTGCAGATAATGAAAGAAGTAAGAAAGGGCTCTGAGAAAAAAAAATGCACAAAAGAAAACAGCTGCTGCTGTTAAGTGAAGAAGTCAGCGCACTCCCTGAACACTGGAGAGCTAGCTGCTCAGCAGACACGCCAGACCTCCCTGGTGAGACAGACATGCCGGGCTTCACGTGGCCACACTTCCCCTTGCCCTCCAGTCCCAGGGGAAGTCTAGTGAGGAATGACTCACTGATCCTTGGGTGGATGCTACACACACAGAGGTCGTGCGTCACGGCTGAGACATGCTAACCTAAGCTCTGATTTTACAAGGGGACCACTGTCAAACTTGCCCAACCTCTGCCTCACAGGGAGACATTACCTTTATTATTCTGGTTAGGGAACAAACAGATCTTCTCTAGGGAGGAAAGAGAATTCCCCCTGAGCTATAATATCACTGGTGAGGCAGCCTCTAAATCTCAGAAGAGGGAGTCATGGTCTTTATAAACAAACCTGCCCTGTGCCTTGGAGAAGACCTTAGTTTCTAGGGTTGTTTACAGCCTGTTGGTGGGATGGAATAGGGTGTGGGGCGGAAATTGGAGGTGGCTCAATGGTCAGAGTGTGGACTGCTCTTGCAGAGGATCTAAGTTCAAGTTCTGTTTTCGAGCACCCATGTCAGGAGGTTCACAAGTGCTCTTAACTCTTTACCAGAGTGATCTGAGGCCTCAGGTCTTTGCTGGGACACGCACTCATGAGAATATGCTGACACCAATAGGCAGACACATACAAGCAGACACATGATTAAAAATGCTTTTTAAAAATCTAAATGAAAAATCGCATGGTGGAGACACATGCCTTTAATCCTAGTACTTGGAAGCAGAAGCAGGCAGATGGAGCTCTAGGAGTTTAAAGCCAGCCTGGTCTACAACGCTTACACAGAGAGACCCTGTCTCGAAAACAAAAACAAAATCTAAATTTAAAAAAGTAAACTAAAAAAGCCAGAGGGTTAGCAAGGTTTAGTTTTTGTTTTTACTTGTCTTTTGCATATTTGCTATGGTCTCTGATTTTGTGTTTTTATGAATTATATATGTGTGTGTGTATATGTGTTTCTTCTGCCTTTTCTTTTTGTTTTATTCTGGGTTGTTTATTTGGTTCCTTGACTGAAAGAGAGAGAGAGAGAGAGAGAGAGAGAGAGGAGTTGGACGGTTGGGATAGTGGGGAAGTGAGGAGATGAGGGAAGGGAAAACATGATCAGAATACGCTGTATAAATAAAAAAGTAGACAATGGAAAAACACTCTCATTTGCATTTTATTGAGGTTTTTTTTTTTAATGTTTTATTCATTAGAGAATTGAAATCTATGTCATCTTTTCTTTGTGCTTTCTTTTCTTTCCTTCTTCTTCCTTCCTGTCTTCCTCCCTCCCTCCCTCCCTCCCTCCCTCCCTCCCTCCCCTCCTCCCTCTCTCTCTCTCTCTTCTTTCTTTCTTTCTTTCTTTCTTTCTTTTTCTGACAGTCTTTCTGACAGTCTTTCTGTGTAGTCCTGGCTATCTTGGAACAAGCTCTGTATACCAGGCTGGCCTTGAACTTAAACAAGTCCTCCTGACTCTGCCTCCTCAGTGCTGGGATTAAAGACTTGTACCATCACATCTAGATCTTTTTATTTTTTTTAAGACAGGGTTCCATGTAATAGCCCTTGGACACCTGGCTTCCTAGTACAGCTTGTGTGTGATGTGTGTTCATGTGTGTGTTTGTGTATGTGTTTGTGATGTGTGAGTGTGATATATATGTGTGAGATGTATGTTGTATGTGTGTTTCTGATATGTGTTTGTATGTATGTGTGTGTTTGTGATGTATATGCAGTTGTGTCTATATGCATTTGTGTGTGTATGTATGTTTATATTTGTGTGTGTGTATGTATGTGTGTTTGTGAGTGTGTGTTTGTGATGTGTCTTGTGTGTGTGATGTCTTTATGAGTATATATTTGTGTGTTTCTGATGTGCTTGTATGTATGTTTATATGTGTCTTTGTTTTGTTTTTGTGTATGTGTATTTGTGTATATGTTTGTATGTGAATGTGTGTGTTTGTGTATGTTTGCGATGTGTGTATATGTGTTTGTTATGTGTTTGTGTGTATGTCTGTGTTTGTATATGATGTATGTATGTGTGTTTGAGTATGTGATGTTTGTATGTGTGTATGTGTGTATAATATGTATTTGTGTGTTTATGTATGTATTTGTGATATTTGTTTGGGTGTATGTGTATTTGTATATGTGTTTGTGTGGGTATATACTTGTGTCTGTATGTGTTTGTGTGTATGTGATGTGTGTTTGCATATATGTGTGTTTGTGATATGTTTGTATGTATGTTTATATGTGTGTTTGTGTATTTGTGTGCATGTTTGTTTGTGTATGTATATGTTTGTCTGTGTATGTTTGTGCATGTGTATGTTTGTCTGTGTATGTTTGTGTGTGTGTAATGTGAGTGCACATTAAGAAGCCAGAGATAACCTGTTGTGATGTTCTGTAGGAGCACTTCACTTGTCTGAGACATCAGTCCCTAGTTCAGAACATGCCCCACAGACTTACTTACCTACAGGCCAATGTGATGGAGGTTCCCTCTTCTCACTTTTATCTAGCTTTGTGTCAAGTTGACAGGAACCAACTGCCATAGGGTCCGTTTTGGAGAATAAACTCCATGATCACTGTATTCACAAGGAAGGGACATTCTTGGCCATTCGATGGATTTATTTCTCCCTTCCTCACCCAATCTTAGAGACATCTCACAGGGCCTTCTAGTTCTCCTCTTCCTCCACTTCTGTCCAGACTTTTATCTGCGAGATCCTGATGGGGTAGTCATGAGATGCTGTCACCAGCAACTTTATACAACTAATCTCCGTCACAGAATCTTCTTCATAGAATACCATCTGATCCAACTGACCTCTCACCAATGGTCCTACCAAGTTATAATGAGCACAGCGTTTGGGGTAGTCCATGGGGCTGTAGCCCAGCAAGAGTTGCCCATGTTTTAATAAGTTCAACTTATTCTCATCAGAGCCTGTCTCCACTGCTACTTTGATGACTTTTTGTGGCTTATCTAGAACCACCAGCAAGTAGTTGTATTTTAAAGCATCCATGACCCAGAAGCAGTCACCATTGAGAATGTAGGCATACTGTGGATTCGTATTCCAAAGTGAGATCATGTCTGTAAAGACAGTAGCAGCGGGGTTGTCTGGTTTGCCCAAGTCGTTGTCTTGCTCCACAGGAAAGCATGTATCGGAGTCACTGTCCATTCGGTAGAAGATGGAGGGACTGAGACGGATAGGGACATTTTGAGATAAGAGAAGCCTGAACTCAGAGAGAAGCAAGTGAGTGGAAATGTCCTTGGGGAAAAGGAGCACGAAGGAGATGAGGCGGGAGAGGTCCTCAGCATGGAAAACCTTCCCGGAGATTGCCATGCTGGAGAAGTCTAGGGTCACCCAAGGGAGCTGGTTCCAGGCTTCCAAGACCCAGAAGATGTCAGACAGAAACCTGGGGGTGCTCTGTACATTATCTCCTAGCAACAGGAAGTATTCAGAGAGGTTGCGGGCAAAATTCATGAGAAGGGCAAAACTTGTTTTCTGACTAGAATATAGTTTTCCACAGGAGGAGGTATGGTTTCTGCTCTTTGCTCTGGAGCCACCCAGCAGACCATGGACCACCAGCAACCTCCCAGATTCAATGTGAGGCATGAAAAGATCTGAAATGTTAGCAACTGTTTGGTTGAGCCATTTGGGGTCAGTGTCTGACAGGAGGACCAATATCAGCATATACTCCAGGTCCTCTTCTGAAGAAGCTTGGAATAAGGATGTAATGGTGTCCAAGAGGTAAGTCCTGTTTCTATGCTGCACTGAGAAGATCCCCACTGTCAGCAGCCCTAAGGAACACAGAGACACCCTCAGTACTTCATTCAGTAAGGTGGATGGATCCCAGGGCTTTCTTCCCAGCCCCTCACCAAATGCCACTTCCCAAGCCAGGCTCGCATTGTCTCCTGGGGTTGTGGGAGTTGAATATCTTTCTCAGAGCTGTAACGTCTCCCTTGTTTAATAGTTTGAAAAGGCTCAATGGGAGAAGCTTCATGCCGATAAAATTCTCTTTAGAATTGAACTGCGTAGCTATTACCAAGTAAGCAAATTATCTTAGCCTGGCCTTGGCCTTCGGAGTTATCTCAATTACTACAGACTACCCAGCCCTGGACTATAAGATCTCCAAGACCCTTTAAAACCTCATGGCTGGCTAGTCCAGTTCACTGGGTTGTGCAGTTCAGTGACCCATACGTTTCCACTACCTTCTTTTCTGTCCCAGGTACCCCTGGCTCCTTCTCTATCTGTCTTCCCAGTCCCAGAAGCTGGGCACAAATGAGCATCACCCCAGGCTCTCTCACAGAGGTACTCTGGCCTTTTAGTCCTGCTGGACATTCAAGGAGGAGCAGGTGGGATCAGCTCAGTTCTTCAGACCCCATTCTCTTTGTCTGGATGAAAGACCTTAGCCTGGCGGTAGTGGCTTGTGCCTTTAAGCCAAACAAGGCAAGCTGGTCTCTGAGTTCAAGGACAGCTTGGTATACAAAGTGAGTTCCAGGATAGGCAGGGATACTCAGAAACCTTGTCATTTTTAAAAGAAAGAAAGAGAGAAGGAAGGAAGGAAGGAAGGAAGGAAGGAAGGAAGGAAGGAAGGAAGAAAGAAAGGAAGGAAGGAAGAAAGACCGTGTCTGGCCTTTGCCAAGTCCAATGGCTCCTCCCACATACTCACTCTTTGGCTGGAGAGCGGCTCCAACCAGAACTGTGTAGGTGGCGTGCTGGAGAACATGGGAGCTAGTCTGCATCTCTGTGAAGTATTTCAAATGGTTCGTGATTTCAGAGCTGATTTCCTCTTGAGCTATCTGCTGTATCATTTTCTTCTTTTCACTCTGAGTACAAGTGATATATTATCAGCCCCAGGGGTGATTCTTAGATCCCCTGGAGACAACTGGAGGGCATGTCCTCTTTAGGGGCAATTGGATGAGTCCTAGGATCCATTACATACAATCTGTCAGAGCTTAGCTTGCTGCTCTCCCCACCTGGTCATGAGCCTCCACAGAGCTTTCCAGCCACAGCCACACAGCCCTGAATCCTGTAGAGGGAGGAAGGACCTGCCTGCCAAGCCACTACCCACCTGGCATTGATTTATCAAGGTCAAGGTAGCAAATGTGCGCTGAGCTCAGGCCTTTGCTGGGTTCTAAAAGACAGAGACTGGCCCTGCTTTTAAGGTCTTCCCCACACTGGCTCAGCCTGAAAGTCCTTTTATTGCTTAGTCTTACTACACACAGCTAAGCTACCCAAAGCCTCTGCTACCCTGTGTGTGTGCTGAGGGTTACACTAGGAAACATCACTTTTGGTTTCTCATCTGAGAAAGGGCAGGAATATTATTGGCCAGTGGCAGGTGCAGTGAGGAGGTCCCCTGTGTCCTGCTGGTCAGCACCTCCCCTACAGGTAGCTGTGCTTCACCCCCTCTCTATGCCTGGAACCCCTGCTCCTCTTCCTGCCCTCCCCAAATCCTATCTCTCTCAAGCCAATGCAAAGGTAAGGTCCTCTCTGACACTGTCTGGATTCCTCAGCTGTTCTCCTTTAGTGTTCACATGCCGAGCCTAGAGGCCAAGTGGGAAGACCCCTTTTCTGTGATGGGTGGTGAAGCCTCTATCCCTGGTCCTCACCAGCAATGTGTTATATTGCTGCTCCACACGTGCTGCCATATTCTCATGAAGAAAGAACCCCAGGATGACTAGGGATGCCAGGACTCTGATGCACCTCCACAGGCGGCCTCGCATGGCACCAGCAGCAGCTGTGGAAGGAACATGAGCAGCAGCAGATCCTGAGGGTTTCCTCTCAGAGAGCATGGGTTCCCTTCCCACTAGCATGCCACATCCGGAGCCCACCTTCCTGGACAGAGCTTTCCCAATGCCTGATTATCATCTTAATCTTTTCCTCCCAAATTTTCTCCTGCACTTGCTTTTAGCCATCTCAGGAAAGACAACCAACAAGGACTTGATTCTGTGAAGCTCCTGCTTTTGGTATGCTCCCAGGAGAACTGGAAGGGATATGTTGCCAAGAAGAAAATAAGGAGGCTATAGAGATGGGTCAGTAGGTAACAGCTCTTGCTATCAAGCCCAATGACTTAGTTCTATCCTTAGGATTTGTATGGTGGAAGAAAGAGAACCAATTCCATTCTGTGCATGTGGCCACATGTGTCTACACACAGACTTAAATACGTGTAACATGTTATATGACCGACTTCCCTACACGATCCTGCTGTGTGAACTCTGTTCCCAGATATCTTTGTTTACACCCCTGGGAGGAATGCCCTGAGTAAGATGTTCCTCCCTCCTCAGCAATGCAGCTTAGTGTGTCCAGAACATTATGTAAACAACCCATTTTGCCATCTGGATCCTGGGCATATCTGTGATAGCGATGAGAAATACTGAGTATGCTTGTCTTTGTTTCTCTGTGAGCTATCTAGAATAAAAGTTTCACAGAATGCCAGTAGGGACACTAGCTTAGAGTCCTCTACTGTAGTGAGTTGGCCTGATATTGCTTGTATTCTAATGCTAATTTGGGGCCCCTTAGACTGGTTGCCCCCAGAAATAGTCCCCACCTAAGAGGCTGAGTGACCTTGCCCCCAAATTATTTCTGATTGGTAAAGATGCCAACAGCTAATAGCTGGGCAGAAGAGACATAGGTGGGGCTTAAGTTTCTGGGCTTGAGAAGGACCATGAGGAAAGAGAGTGCTGGAGAAAGAGGAAGAAGAAGTCAGCATGGGTTACAGGAGTCATAAGGACAGACAGCACCCTGGGGGTTGGCGTTAAGAGCAGCCCAGATGAAACATAATAAGTAATAACTCAGGGTTATCGATAGGAAAATAGATTCTAACAGCATGGAGAGTAGGTATTTGCCCAGCTATTGTGCTGTTTTAGGCTTATTGTAAATATAAAGGTGTGTGTCTTTTGTCTGGGAACTTAATTAGTCAAGGCTGGGTAGAAATCTTGGGCCAGGATTTAAATAATTTCTACAACACTCTAGTTCTGTTGAATCTCAAATTCAATTCCTTGGCAATGGTCACTGGCAGGTTGTGATATATATATATATATATAATGCATTTTTACCTGCATGTAAATCTGTGTGCTATATATGTGTCTGGTGCATGCAGAGGCCAGAAGAGAGTGTTGAATCCCTGGAACTGTAGTCATAGATGGTTGTGAGCCACTAGGTGGGTGCAGGGAATTAAACCTGGGTCTTATGGAAGAACAGCCAGTGCTCTTAACCACTGAAACTGTCTAGTTCCCATAATAATTTTTTTTTTAATGAAAAGGAAATTTAAGGTTAAGTATTCAATTCAAACCAACACCTTCTAGTAGGGGATTAGTGATAAATGAATTAGATCTCATCTCTCAAATCCATACTTACTTTTGTGCCTGATTCCAGGATTATGTTAGGTAATGTGTTGAATAAACACAGAAGGGCTTGGTATACTTTCTTCACTGTGGACTGCTAGGATCCATAGAAACTTGAAGGAAACCAGAAATTCCTAAACAGGACCACATTGTCAACATGTTTTTGGTGCAATATCCATAGAAGTCTTTCTGGCTAGTAGAAAATGCTGCTTGAAGCTTTACTGGAACAGAATTTCCTCTGAAAACAAGAAGAAAGAAACTTAATATTGAGGGATGCAGCCCAGAGTGGCTTCTCTGAGGCTGCTACAGCTAGTCACTCCTCCTGGGAAACCCCACCTGACAACCATTGTTCAGCCTGAATGGGTGCCATGTGTCAATCCTGCCTTGCATCAAGCACCTACTGGCTGAGGTGAGGTGGAAACATAGTTTCAAAACCAGCCTTCGGTCTTGTGACTTGAAACTTGAATATTACTGCTAGTTTGAATCAACAAGTGTGGATGCTGAGTTGTCCTTTCCTTATCAGAGGACCTCATGGGCTATTCGCTGCTCTGTGCTGCCTGGTAGATCACCATAAAATTCTTCTCAGAGCTGGGCGGTGGTGGCGCACGCCTTTAATCCCAGCACTTGGGAGGCAGAGGCAGGCGGATTTCTGAGTTCGAGGCCAGCCTGGTCTACCAAGTGAGTTCCAGGACAGCCAGGGCTACACAGAGAAACCCTGTCTCGAAAAACCAAAAATAAATAAATAAATAAATAAATAAATAAATAAATAAATAAAATTCTTCTCAAATATCCAGTTCTTGTGCTTAGAAGTGAGCAGTGGCCTTCTGAAGTTTCCGCCTCTTTCTTTTTATCTGTTCTTTTTCACTGATGAGATTGTATTTCCAATAGTATTGCTTCTTCTCCCTAGTGGTAATCTGAATGAGGATGCCCCCCATAGGTTTATGCTCAAATACTTAGCCCCCAGTTGGTGGAACTGTTTGGGAAGGATCAGGAGGTGTGGCCTTGTTGGGGGAGGTGTGTCACTTGGTGGGGGTATCTCTGGGCGGGGGGGCTTTGAGGTTTTAAAACACTGGTGCCATCCTCTATTGTGGGTAATACTTAGAAAACTCTCTGCTCGGTCTGGTTCTACTAGCTATTTGGGCCGCCTGCCAAGAGCACCCCACAAGATAGAGACCATGGCCTAAAGCATAGATTTTTGGGCTAACCCCGTCACCCTCATGATTCTCTGCTAAGCTCCAGATGATACCCACCATGCTCATGGTTCTGGTAGAATGAAGACTCTTAATGCTTAAAGATTATCCAAAGGACTTATATATTTGGAAATGCTCAATTAACAATATGCCCACACAATTAGAGTTGTTACGCGATTGCTGTGGATAGCCTCAGCCTTGTATTTTGATCCTAGTTCCCAGTGGATAGCCCCAGCCTTGTATTTTGATCCTCGTTCCACCCTTCTGAGAGGGGCTGCAGAGGATGATTGAATCTGTACACAGGTGATGTCTTGTAAACCTTCTGTCCAATTAAAACTTGTAAAATAAAGGCTAGAGCCAGTGATTGGGCAGTAGAAGGGGAAGTGGAGAAAAAGGCTTAGGGGAGGAGAGAGTGAGAGGAATTCGATATAGAGAGAGGCAGGAGCAGAAGCGAGGCAGAGGAGAAGCAGGAGGAAGTCGAAGAGAAGGAAGCCTACGACGGAGGAGCAGGACTCGGCCTGGAAAACCGGAAGTTATAAGGGATCTCATAGCCGGGGATTACAGTAGTGTAGTGGTAAATCTGCCCAATCTAGGCGTGCTATTTATACCATAATTATTGAGTTGTGTTTTCCTTTACTGGTCTCATTCGGGTAGGAGATTTTACAGCAACAAATTTGGTGGTTTAAATAATTTCTTCTACTACACCCAATACCTAACCTATAGATATAAACTGTTACCCAGGATTGCTCTTGACCAATTCATCTGCCTCCATGGTTGCCAGGCTCCTCCTCTCTCCCCTCCCCTTCCTTCTCCTTCCTGCTCTTCATTCCTCCCACATAAGTTCCTCCCCAATTACCGAGGTGACCCCATCTTCGGGTCCAGTTATTCGTGGGGGTCGAGGGGGACCTCACCTGTAAAGGAACACGGGCGAGAGAAAGGACGAGACCAAGAAAATGTAGCCTTGTCAAGGTCTACTTTAATGTGGAAGCGGCTTACAAGATATAATCGAGGCAAGGGAGGAAAGGGAACAAGGAACAGGGTGGGGACTCTATCAACTCTTGATAAGGTCAGTCATCCAGTGGAGCATTCTGCGTTCCCCCCCCCCCCCGGAATGTCCCGGGGCAATGGTTCTTTACTAACAGGAAATTCTTTCTTAGCTGAAGGTCAGGTTCTCCCAAAAGAGGCAGTTTCTCATAAAGGCAATTCATTACAAGCAACTTTTGTTAGCTGAGATGGTGGTCCAGGGTCCCCAACACTGAGCTTTATTGCAAATGTGGGGGTGGGGGTGAGGATGGAGGTGGGGGTTGGGGGTGGGAGTTGGGGATGGGTAGGGGTGGAGGGGGAATATTCCGCTACAATCTTCAGGGTCTTTGCTTTGTGGTTGTGTCTCAAGATGTGAGCACTCAGCTACTGCTCCAGTGCCATGCTTGTAGACCTGCTGCCATGGTTCCCACAATGATGGTCATAGACTCTAACCCTCTAAAATGGTAAGCCATTTCAGTGGTAGGCCAGCAAAGTCTTCTATAAGTTGCCTGGGTCATAGTGTCTTATGACAACAGTAGAGAAGTAGCTAAGACACTCCTTATCCTTCTCCTACCTTCCTCTTCCTCTTCATCTCTTTTTCTTTCTCCTTTTCCTTTTCTTGTACCTCCTCCTCTTCCTTTTCTCCTCCTGGTCTTCCTCAAAGGATTCATTTTTACCTTCAGCCTTATAATTCATCTCAAAATACTTTACATGTATGGAATGAGGTAGGTGTTGAAGTTCTTTTTTTTTTTTTTTTTTAAACTGATATCCCATTCTTCCAGTACCACTGTGGAAAGACTCTTTAAATTCTTGTAATATATGTTAACTGAATGTTTGTGTTTCTTTTAGTTTCTCTGAACTATTTGGTTATCTTTACTGTTATACACACTATTTTTGCTCCCCCCCTCCAAAGTTGTAATGGTAGTTGGTTTCTCTGCATTTTTCTTTTCTTTTTTTTTTTCTTTTCTTTTTTAATTTTATTTTTTTGCTTATTCACTTTATAACCCGTCCCAGTCACCCCCTCCCACAATCCTTCCCCATCTCTTCTTTTCTGAGTACCCCCTCCTCCTGTAACCCCCACCCTGCCACTTTAAGTCTCTGAGAGGCTAGGTGCTTCCTCTCCCGTTGAGGCCAGATGAAGCACCCAGCTAGAAGACCATACCCCACATACAGGCTACATGTTTTGGGATAGCCCCCACTCCAGATGTTTGAGACCTACATGAAAACCAAACTGCACATTTGCAACATATGTCCAGGGAGGCCTAGGTCCAGCCATGGAGGTAGATCTGTGTAGACTAGGTATGCTCCACGGTTGGTGATTCAGTCTCTGAGAGCTCCAAGGGTTCAGGTTGGTTTATTCTGTTGATCTTCCTGTGCAGTTCCTATCTCCTTGGGGCCCACAATCCTTCCGCTTATTCTTCTATAAGAGTCCTAAGCTCCATCCACTGTTTGGCTCTGGATGTCTGTATCTGTCTGAGTCAGCTGCTGGTTAGAGCCTCTCAGAGGACAACTTGCCCCTGTCTGTTCTCGGCTGGAGGTTTAGATCCTGGGAGCTCTGGTTGAATCTTTTGATACTCATTCTAAAAAGGACAAAAGCACCCTCACTTTGGTCTTCCTTCTTCTTCTTGAGTTTCATGAGGTTTATGCGTTGCGGCTTAGGTATTGTGTGCTTTTGGGCTAATATCCGCTTATCAGTGAGTGCATACCATGTGTGTTCTTTTGTGATTGGGTCATCTCACTCAGGATGATATTTTTCTAGCTCCATCCATTTGCCTAAGAATTTCATGAGCTCATTGTTTTTAATAGCTGAGTAGTACTCCATTGTGTAAATGTACCACATTTTCTGTATCCATTCTTCTGTTGAAGGACATCTGGGTTCTTTCCAGCTTCTGGCTATTATAAATAAGGCCGCTATGAACATAGTGGAGCATGTGGCCCTGTTGCATGTTGAAATATCTTCTGGGTATATTCCCAGGAGGGGTATAGTTGGGTCCTCAGGTAACACTATGTTCAATTTTCTGAGGTATCGCCAGACTGCTTTCCATAGTGGTTGTACCATCTCTGCATTTTTCTTACAGATGTGTAGGCTGAATTTTTATATAGAAGGCACTGTAAGGTTCTATGCCTCTTTATTTTCCCTGTAGATAGCTGTATTAGTTATCTTACATGCTGCTGGAATAAAATTAGTTAACAAAGCAATTAAAGGAAGTAATTGTTCATTTTGGCTCACAGTTCAAGCGTAAATCAGAGTGGCAAAAGCTTGAGGTGGCCTGTCACCAAGAGGTTTGATTCTCAGCACCCATATGGTGGCTCACAATTATCTACAACTCCAGTTCCAGCAGATATGATGCCTTTTCTGACTTTTATAGGCACCGTGCATGCTGCATGTGATGTATAGATATACACACAGACAAAATACCATATAAATAAATAAATAAATAAATAAATAAACAAACAAACATACATATTGTGGGAATGACTGTACAAAGAAGAACTCAATAGAGGAAAACACCTGGAGTTGACCTCCGGTTTCCGTAGACATCCACACTCATTGCAGGTATACGGGCACCTGATGCACAGGTGCACAAATACTTGAACAAGTACACATACCACACACACATATACACACTAAATAAAATAAGAAAATCCATGTTCTGATTGTGCATATT
This sequence comes from Mastomys natalensis, assembly GCA_021653895.1. NCBI lineage: Eukaryota > Metazoa > Chordata > Mammalia > Rodentia > Muridae > Mastomys > Mastomys natalensis. The sequence goes on from JAJTUV010001260.1 coordinate 344,777, forward strand.
AATAGAGCCCTGGGTTTAGAGCTCAGACTTCTGGGAATAAAGGTGTCAGGGTAGCTCATCTTCGGGAGACAGGTCCCACAGATAAACCTATAATAAACTCCCCTCTAAAACTTAAATAAAAATATTTTGTGGCTAAACTATAATAAGAATATTAGTAAAATATCCAAAGTTACTGCTATTGGGAACATTCTCATTCTGATAATCCTAAATGTAAGAGTGTGGCATAAGGCAGGAACTACCAGAAACCATGCAGGAGGGTCACAAGTTCCAGGCCAGTCTGGATAATTTAGTGAGCCCTTGTCTAAAATAAAAAGTAAAGCAAAACAGGGTGGAAGTGCTGGGATATAGCTCAGTGGTAACCAGTTTAACGAGCATGCATATGAGACCCTGCTTTCAATCCTTGACAGCAAATTAAAAAGACTAAAACACAAAACAAAACAACCAAACCAAACCAGGCATATAATTCCAGCATTCAGGAGGCAGAAATAGGTGGATCTCTGAGTTCAAGGCCAGTTTGGCTACAAAGCAAGTTCCAGGTTAGCCAGGGCTAAGCAGAAAAATCCTGCCTCAAAAATCCAAAGAGATCCAGGCAGTGGTGGCACATGCCTTTAATCTCAGCACTTGGGAGGCAGAGGCAGGCGGATTTCTGAGTTCGAGGCCAGCCTGGTCTACAGAGTGAGTTCCAGGACCGCCAGGGCTACATAGAGAAACCCTGTCTGGAAAAAAAAAAAAAAGAAAAAAAAGATTCAGAGAGAGAGGATGTTCTGCTAAAGTAAGCATGTGAAAGAACACGTGATAAAAAATATCTTTGATAACAACACACATGTTTTGGTTCACCTTACACTGAGTAGTTGAGTTACATTTGCTGGGACTCCATAGAGAGAAACGCACCAAAAAACTTCTGATGGTGTGCTGCCGTTTCTTGCCACTTCTGTGGATTCGGGCTGATTGGCAGAGTGATGTCAGCTGAGACAGACACGCATGCTGAAGCAAGACACGTGCTGAGGCAAAACCGTGGAGGACACACGATGTTTGGAGAAGAGTATAAAAGAACAGTGATGGAGGCTGAGCTTGGCTACTTATAGAGCTAGCTGTGCAACACTTGTGGGTCTCGCATCTTTGCTGATCTTTGCTTCTCTGAGAGAGGCGCAGTTGAGAACTTCTCCTGGCATTCTTCCTGATCTCTCCTGCTGACTTGAGCTGAGCTGAGGCCTGGCTGTCTCTGCTGGGTGGTGCTATCACTGCAGATTTGTGTTTGCTATCCAGACTACCAAAATGAGCTGCTAGTGTATCTATCTGTGGAGTGTTAGAGAGTGGATCGAGCTGATGCTGCTGACCTGTGAACAGAGTTGCCGATTTCCAGACAAAACAGACAGGAGTTGCTCCAAAGAAGCTTTCTAAACAGGTCCACTTCCCCTGTATTCCACTACCTCTGGTGGGTGGTGGGCTAATAGGGAGGTTAAAATGTTTAAGAACCATCATTAAAAATAAGTTTTGAAAAACATTAAAGTTACACTAAACATTCAAACACATGAGTCTATGGGGGCCATTGCTATGGAAACCATCATATTCCTAATGCAAACCAGAGCATTACAAGAACATATAATCAGATAGCAGCACCTACCTTGGCAATGCAAAGATGGTTATAAACTAAGATTATAATCAATTAAGTGAGGGAAACTCATGTGGTGAACTGAACTGATGCTGAAAAAAACATCTGATGAAGCTCAATAAAGCGCAATGCCTATTCTTGGCTTTCTGAGTTTCTTTCCTAAGTGTTTGTTTGGTTTTGTTTTGTTTCTTTTTTTGTTTGTTTGTTTGTTTCTCTCTCTCTCCCCCTTCCTCCTCCCATTCTCTTTTCCCTGCATTTCTCTCCTTGAGACAGAGTCTTGCTACGTAGCCCCCATTGGAACCTGAGCCCCTCCTTCTGCTTGGGAGTACTGTGTTTACAAAAATATGCAGCATGCTTTGCTTCAGTGTCTGTTCTTCCTCTACTCCTTGATTGCTGACTGAACAGTTTGAGTCACAGTGAAAAGGATGGATTGAAATCCAGGTTGATGGCCAGGCAGTGGTGGCCCACGCCTTTAATCCTAGCACTTGGGAGGCAGAGGCAGGCAGATTTCTGAGTTCGAGGCCGGCCTGGTCTACAGCGTGAGTTCCAGGACAACCAGGGCTACACAGAGAAACCCTGTCTCGAAAAACAAAACAAAACAAAACAAAAAACCCAAAAAACCAAAAAAAAAAAACCCAGGTTTATGGTAAGAGAAGTCACATCACTAAGAGTCTCTCTGTTAGATGAGAACAGAATTCCTGAAATATGACAGTTCTCAGGAGTAAAGGGGAGATAAGCCTGTCTCCACAAATAGGTCATTTTCAGTTTCCTAGGACACTCCTCCATCTGTATCCTAGACATGCTATCTCTTTCCCCTAAAAATACTCATCATTCCCTTGATATCTTCCATGCCATTCTAAATAATTAGTAGCTCCTCCAACTCCTCCCCGCCACACACACACAGTGGTCATGTGCATTTAGTAGCCAACTAAAAAACAATGGATGCTGGACATGTTGGCTCACTGCCTTTAATCCCAGCACTTGGGAGACAGAGGCAGGCGGATTTCTGAGTTCGAGGCCAGCCTGGTCTACAGAGTGAGTTCCAGGACAGCCAGGGCTATACAGAGAAACCCTGTCTCGCGAAAAAAAAAAAAAAAAAAAAAAAAAAAAAAAAAAAAAAAGGAAAAGAAAACGTGATGTTGCTAAATTCCTGTCACTTTAGTGAGTCTACAGTTGTAGTGTCCCCTGGAGTGGTCTCCCTTTAAAGAACTAATTCTGCCATTCTTTCTTTGTTGATTGCACTTGCCCTCTCTTTTTCATCTTCCCCTTCTTGGTCCTCTTTATCTCTCCCCATGCTTCCTGTTGAGAGGAGTGGATTCAGCCTTAGCTCCAGGACACAGGGGACTTGGCACTTGGGTTCAGGCTTCTTACAGAGCTGGGCAGCTTCAGTTTGCTTGGAGGGGATGACCATGCCAGCTACTGCAGGACACTGTAAAGGCCTCTTCTTGTATTTGCCTTCAGTGGTGAGAGGGGCCTTTCCTAGGTGGAGTAAACAGAATATATTTCCTTGACAGAACAATGTATGGAGAAGCAGCTGCTGGAGGCTTCCTGAACTTAACATGGTGGATTATGTTGCTAGTCATCTGGGGAAAATGAAAACAAGAGCCACAGTCGCTGACTCAGTGAAGCACTTGCCATGCCATCCTGAAGCTCTGTGTTTAGATTCCCAGGACACACATAAAACTGAAGACTGGTAGGGAGATGGTGTAATAGGCGAGTTTCTGAAGTTCATTGCCAGTCAGTCTAGTGGAATCAGTAAGTTCCAGGTTCAGTGAGAGAACATCTTTTAAAAATTAGGTAGAGACGGATTGAAAAAAACCACCCAAAGTTGACTTTTGGGCTTCATACACACACGCACCCCCTTCCCATGTACACAGACACAAACAAATACCCATACCAGACCCTCTGCCACAAACCACAGTGAGACATGATTTCACATCCATTAAGATAGCTAGGATGAGAAAGACGGACAGTGACAAGACTTGGTGGGGATTGGAGGAAATCTGATGCCTTCATGGTTGGGAGGAATTTGAAATGGTACAGCAGCTGTGACAGTTAGTGTGGCAATTACTCAAAAAGTTAAAGACAAAGTCAGAGGTCATGGCACAGGACTGAAATTCCAGCACTGGGGAAGCTGAGGCAAGATGTTTGTGAGTTAAAGGTCAGTCAGAGCCCCATGGGAGACCATCTCCAAAACCAAACACAAATGTTAGCATGACCACATCAGTTTTACTTCTGGTATGTACTCAAGAGAACTGAACTGTATGATCACTCTAAATTTTCCATGAATATTCAGGCAGCATTATGCAAAACAGCCCAATGCCCAGCCCAGAATGGTAGTGCAGACCTGTAATTCCTATACTTGGGAAGTGGAGACAGGAGGGTCAGGAGTTCAAGACTACCCTCAGCTATATAGCAAATTTGAGGTCAGCCTGGGTTACATGAGTCTTGTCTCAAAAATTTATTGACAATAAAAATAGCCCCCGCAAAAACAATTCAAATTTCCATCAACTGATAAATTCATAAATAAAATATGATATTTCATCCAATGATGTCACTTGGTATAATAATTATATTTATATTGCTGTAAATATAGCTGATATACCACATACCTGACATAAACAACTTTAAGGAGGAAAATTTTACTTGGGGCCAAAGATTCAGAGAGTCTATTCATGGTAGTTGGCTCTATTGATTTGGGCCTACAGTGATATAAAGCCTCATACTCTGGGTTCACATGGTGGAGGGTCCTCACTGCGTGGCTAATGGGAAGCAGAGAAAGGGATTAAAGGAAGCAGCCAGGACAAAACTAAATCCCTAAGGACAGTCTCTCACTGACCTAACTCCTCCAGTCAGGTCCCACTTACTTCCCACTACCTCTTGGCAATAACATCAGTTTTATTAATCATACAAGTGCTAATGGCTAGGCCAGATCTCTCAGGATTCAGCTACCTCACCAATGCCTACCCTCTGGCAACTAAAGCCTGAATACATGAACCTGTGGGGACATTTAATATTCAAAATCAAAACATTCTGTGTTTGTCCCTGAAGTGGCTCGTGGCCATCTTATAATGAAAAAAATCACATTTAGTTTATCTACGAGAGTCCTTGAAGTCTTAAATAGTTTCGGCATTATTAAAAAAATGTTTTTAAGGGTTTTTTTGTTTGTTTGTTTTGTTTTGAGACAGGGTTTCTCTGTATAGCCAGGCTGTCCTGGAACTCACTCTGTAGACCAGGCTGGCCTCAAACTCAGAAATCTGCCTGCCTCTGCCTCCCAAGTCATTATTAAAAAATTTAAGTTTAACATCTCTCTGAGACTCAAAGCAGACAAGAGGTGGTGGCTCATGTCTTTAATCCCAGTATCAGGAGGCAGAGCCAGGCAGATCTCTGAGTTGGACCCCAGCCTGGGTTAATGAGTTCCAGGACAGCCAGGGCTCCATACAGAAACCCTGTCTTGAAAACAAACAGAGAGAGAGACAGAGACAGAGAGAGAAAGAAAGAGAGAGACACAGAAAGAAAGAGAGAAAGGAGAGAGAGAGGGAGAGAGAGGAGAGAGAGAGGTTCTGTTCTCCTCTATCCTGTTTAGGTCTCAAGTAATGGCACAGAGACATCACATTTTTTAACAAGCTGCTGGCACTATGCTGGGCAGGTTCTGAGCTATTGTAACCCAACTAGTCTATTAATAACCAAATAAATGCCCTCTCCCCAAAATTACTACAATAGAGAGGCTCAAAGACAACACTAGTTGCAAGACCATGTTAAAAAAAATCAAGAAATCCTGGTGTAGTGGTACACACCTTTTCTTAATTTGCTCTAACAGTTCACAAAATGTAGAGACACTCTTTACTTACATTTACTCATTTATTTAAAAAGACACAAAACTTAGGATTCTTTCCGCCCCTGCACACACACACACACACACACACACACACACACACACACCACCACCACCACAAGACTGGTTTCTCTGTGTAGCCCTGTGTTCTGGAACTCACTCTGTAGACCAGGCTAGCCTCTCTGCCTGCCTCTGCCTCCCACATGCTGAGATTAAAAGTCTGCGCCACCTCCCATCTAGCTGGAATCCTGTCCTTTTCAAGCTTCATTATAAGCTTGTGCTTTTGATGGTTTGTTTGTTTGAGGTAGGGTCTTGCAATGTAGCCCAGGTTGGCCTCTGATTAATTTATGGCACTCCTCTGCCAAGGAGAAGGAGGAGGAGTGGAGGAGCGGGGTTAGGGATAGGAGTGAGAAGCACCATATATCATAACCTTGGGAATTAGAAAAAGAAACTTGTTAGTGGCAAAAACATGTTCCTGTAGTTGTTGGTGAGCTTAGTTTTGCAGTCAGGTTTCATGAAGGCCCAACATTTTGATCCTCTAATGAGGCTCTGCTGCCCCCACGTGGTACAGACTGCTCAGACACTTTTGTAAAGAGCCAGTACTATTTTAGACTAGGCTTTTATGGTCTTCTGTTCTTTTTTTTTTTTTTTTTCTTCTCCATTTATTAATTTATTCAACTTCTTTACATCCTGATTACAGCCTCCCCCTCTCCTCCCAGTACACCCCTCACACGGCTCTTCCCCACTTCTCCTCTGAGAAGGTGGAAACCCTACCTGGGTATCACCCTACCTGGGTATCACCCCACCCTAGCACATCAAATCTCTTCGGACTAGGTGCATCCTCTCCCACTGAGACCCGACAAGATAGCCCAGCTAGGGGAACAGGCTCTACAGGTAGACAACAGAGTCAGGAACAGCCCCTCTCCCCTGCTCCAGTTGTTGGGAGACCACAAGAAGACCTAGTGTACATGCGCTACATGTGGGTGGGGGTCCAGGAACAGATGGTGGGGAGTGGGGGTGGGTGGGAGGTGGGAACCTACGTCCAGCTTATGTATGCTGTTTGGTTGGTGGTTCAGACTCTGGAAGTCCCCAAAGGTCCAGGTTAGTTGATTCTGTTGGTCTTCCTGTGGAGTTCCTATCCCCTCCAGGTCCCTCAATCTTTCCCCCAACTTTCCCACAAGACACCCTGAGCTCCATCTAATGTTTGACTGTGGATCTCTGCATCTGTTTCAGTCAGCTGCCAGGTGGAGCCTCTTGTAGGACAATTACGCTAAGCTTCTGTCTACAAGCATAACAGAGCATTCTTGCCCATGGGATGGATCTCAAGTTGGGCCAGTCATTGGTTGGCCATTCCTTCAGTCTCTGCTCCATCTTTATCCCTGTACTCCTTGTAGGTAGGACAAATTTTGGGTCAGATGGAGCAACCCATGGAGGCTACTGCTGGTGGCATCTGGGGACTAGAGTAATCATTCAACAGACTTTTCTCTGAGGGAGTAAAGCCTGATTCATTGGCGTCAGCACTCCCTGCGACTGTTGAGAAACTCTCGGAACTCTTTTAAATTCTTTGAGGGTTGACAAGAGGGAGAAGAGAAAAAGGGGGAAATCCCCCCACCTCTCTCTCTCTCTCTCTCTCTCTCTCTCTCACACACACACACACACACACACACCACACACACACAGTTGGATAAAGCAAGACAAGCTCCAACACATATACATACATACATACATAATACATACATACATACAGGCAGACAGACAACTGTATTGGGTGGATGCAGCAAAGCTCCCACAAGCAGGCTCCAACCATTGTACACATATACATATATACACACATATACATACACATTTGGTGAATGGAGCAAACTCCAATGAGTTGACTCCAACTATTTTACATATACATTATATATTAGATATAGATAACCACACACACACACAAAACACACACACACAATTTTGGGAATGCCAAGGGCTTTAAAAACAGACAATGCTCTTGTTTATACATCTACGGCCTTTAAAAATTGGTGTTTAACTTTCAGTATCTCACACTCCATTGGCATTCCCTACAACCCCCAGGGACAGGCTATTATGGAGAGACTACATTAAACCTTAAAGACTCAAATATTAAAGCTACAAATGGAGATTATGACCACTCTTCTCCTTAGCTCTATAAGTGCTGGCCACCTGCATCAGCACGACCTCAATTGCCAGCTCCACACTTGGCTCTCCTTGGTTCACCTTGTGCTGTTGAAGTTGGCCTTAGACACCCAATTTTCTAGAAAACACCAAGTTGATTTCCACAGTGGTTGTACAAGTTTGCACTCCCATCAGCAATGGAGGAGTGTTCCCCTTGCTTCTCATCCTTGCCAGCTTGTGCTCTTGTTTTGTGCTCTTGTAGAGCTAAAGTAGCCACAGATAACTAACCAAGGAAGAGATGAATTAGCCAGCTGCTGGCTGGCTCTCCCAATCCTGACACCACCTCTCTCTGGGTCAGTTACAAAAGGGGAAAGTAGTCATAGGTCAAACACACGTGTCCTAATAAAACTTTATACGGATAGAGGTCATATTTGGGTTGCAGCCCTTCCTTGACTTGCTGGCCTGAAGATGGGATTTTAAATGAAAAGAAAAAGATTTATTTTATGTGTACAAATGTTTTGCCTGCACGCAGATCTGAACACTATGTGTATTCTTGATGTCTGGTGGGGGTTAGAGAGAGTGTCAGATCCCATGAAATTGGAGTTGTGTGTGGTTAGTTGTGAGCCACCATGTGGTTGTTGAGAACGGAACCTGCTCTTAAATACTTGGCTATTTCTTCATCTCCCAGAGACAAGATTTTAAAATTTTAGGTGCCTATAATCTTTGTTATTCGGCCAGATCAATTATCTGTTATAAACCTTCACCAAGGATTCTCTTGTGATACTGTTAGTTCAAATACTATACTACTGCTTGTAATTGTAGCTGGTGTTTATTGAGTTCATACTAAATACCAATCAATACTAAGTTAAGTGCTTCCCAGATACTTTCTCACTTACCTGTCATGACTCAATGAAATGGGTATCATGATTCTGTCTGTTTTACATATTTAGAGAGTAAGATGAAGTAACTTACTTAAAGTAAGGTCTTGTTAACAGGAAGAAAAACGGTTCAAACCCAGACAATAGTCCTAAGGCCCCATCACTAGGCTTCTCTTCTTGTTCTTATTTTAACTGGAAATACTTCAGTCAGGAGGTATCAAAAATGACATGGTACTGGCAGGCTTCCTGTAACACTGCCTGAACTGCTCAGGTCTAGTGTGGTCCCATCGTCTAGCTAGCCCCTGCAGTGCTGGATCTTGCTATATTCCCAGCTCTGGTTTGCTCTGGCGCTAAGCCCAACATTGGTGGCTACATGGCCCCAGCTAGGTGTTCCCATCTCGCAGACCCAACTCCACAGACTACATGACACTAGGTCTTGCCCCATGCAATGACTGCCAACCTCGTGGTTAGACATCACAATACGTAGTAACCTGGTAAAATCAAAACTCTTAAAGCTTATAATTAACCAGTCAGATTTATATATCAGCAAATACTCAACTCACAAGATGCCCACACAGATTAGGCAAGTTATTCCAATTATCCTAACTTTTTGATATCATATCTACCTATGGCTAGTTAAAGCCACACTGGTTAAGGTCTGCCTCCATCTTTGCCTCCTCTCTCTCCTCCATGTCCCTCTCTCTGCAACTCTTAGCTCTGCCTCCCTTTTCCCTGTCCAATCACAGGCCTCTTGCCGCACTAATATTTAAATATATTGGACAAGGAAATTTCTGCCACAAGTGAAGACTCTGGGCAGCTTGAGCATGACAAACATGGCTCTGGTAGATCTTGCCCTTCTCCCTGATTCCTTCTGCCTTACTAAAATCCATTAGATTACATTCCTAAAGCTAGCCACCAAGGTCTAGCTTCTCACTGGCCACTTTCTTCCCCTGAGGCTTACTACCAAGGTCCAGCTATCAAAGTATTAAAGTCCAGCAACTGAAAGCCCCCTTTGGCTCACCTAATTAACACGCCCAGTTAAAATTAAACACTTCATCCTAATACAGGGTTTCCCCTTGTACCTTTATAAACTGCCATTTTAGCTAAGAGCCTTATTTGATTCCTTTATCCAGAGGCAGTCCTTTGTCCCCACTGGGTCAAATATCCTTGTCACCTCTCGCTTGTTCTCTTCTCCTTCTCCCTCATCCTCTATCTCCTGTTTTTGTCTCTTATTCCCTGCTCCCTGTCCCTCTGGGGCCAAAAATTTTCTTTCCTTTGTGCTGAGAATTTGGTCTAGGGGGTTCTGTGCCTATACTGATTGTAATATTCATCAGATGAAATCAAATTAAATGAACTAATTTTTAAAAAATCATATAGTTTAAGGCTAACAAACCCAGTCACAAGCACTTTTAGTTAGATTTAATTAATATACTTTTCTGATGCCACTAGATTCTCACACAGGGTTAAATTCTTAGATTCTGCACATAGCTTTGACACATTATGGAGATTTATCAGGTAACCTTTCTTCCCATTTGTTTTCTGTCTTACAGAGTTTCTCCAAGATGCCATTGTTTGGCTCCATATTTGCTTGGTATATTGATTTTTTTTTAGGTTATTAATGCTCATTTTAAGGGTGGACATAGTATACTGGTTTTAGATATGAGCTTGGAAGATAGTCTTCTGTCTGAAGTCTCATCTTGCCACTTGCAGGCTAGGGATTTCAGAAACACTGGCTGGTCTGTTAGCCTTTTTTTTTTTTTTTTTTTTTTTTTTCTTTTTTGGTTTTTCGAGACAGGGTTTCTCTGTGTAGCCCGGACTGTCCTGGAACTCACTCTGTAGACCAGCCTGGCCTCGAACTCAGAAATCCACCTGCCTCTGCCTCCCAAGTGCTGGGATTAAAGGCGTGCGCCACCACCGCCCGGCGTCTGTTAGCCTTTTATTCTACTAGGACGGGCTGCCTTGACTGTGACTCTGCACTGTAATCTGTCTTCCTGAAGTAGAGACAGAAGGTCATCAGGCTGGGTGGGAGGCACCCACTGAGATATCTCAGTCCACATCCCTGTCTTTAAATAACAGCAGCCACAGGCTGGATAGTGGTGGTACGCCTTTAATCCTTTAATCCACTCCAGAGGGAGAGGCTGGTGGATTTTTGTGAGTTTGAGGCCAGCCTGATTTACAGAGTGAGTTCTAAGACAGTGAGGGCTACACAGAGAAACCCTGTCTTGAAAAAAACAAAACAAAGTAACAGCAGCCACAACTCTACCATTGACACCACCACCACAGTAATGGCTGGTGTTTACTGGGTGCTTGCTGTTTGCTATTTTAAATGCTTTTTATGAGTTGATGTGATCATTTAGTTATCCTGTCAAGCAGGTGATATTACTTGAACTATGTAGGTAAAGGATAAAGTTACGTATATCATAAGTGGCTGGAGAGATGGCTCAGCGGTTAAGAGCACTGACTGCTCTTCCAGAGGTCCTGAGTTCAATTCCCAGCAATCACATGGTGGCTTACAACCATCTGTAATGGAATCTGATGCCCTCTTCTGGTGTGCCTGACACCTACAATGTACTCATATAAATAAAATGAATAAACCTTTAAAATAAAATTCAGTTCTGGGGCTCAAACCCAGGTCATATGCTAAGCAAGTACTCTAACACTGAGTCTCCTCTAGCCCTTGGCTTTTTGAGACGAGGTCTCATTCAGGCTGGCCTTAAGCTCATGACCTTCTGCCTCTGCCTCAGAAATGCTGGGCTTACAAATGTGTTCTGCATCTATAGATTTTTACCCAAGCAAGTTTATCTTCACAGTCTATACTCTGTTTTAATTTATTTTTATTTTTGAGAAAGCTCTTGTTAAGTTCTAGCTTGGGACTTGCTGCAGTAGGGCAGGTATCCTCAAACTCACGGAAGTCCCTTGCCTCTGCCTGCTGATGCTAGGATTGAAGGCCTGTGCCGTCACTCCTGGCTATATTCTTTCTTTTGAAAAGTAGGACACTGAAGAGAACTTCTTTTAATTTTCATGTTACTGGACTGCCTCCAATAGGACATTACACTGACCAAAGATTCTGTAAAGAACCAGTATAGGTTTTTAAGAAAGAATCTTAAAAGGCACACAAGTTAATATTTACTATTAGCACAAAATAAAGTTATAATGTAATGCCAGGAGTATTCTGGACAAAATCTAGAAAGATAGGACATATTAATTCTTTCCCTATTTACATATTATCCTTACATTTTCCACTTGATTGAAAAAGACTTACTTGCCCCCAATAGCTAGGTTAAGCAACCTCCATTTAAATACAGTAGTAACTTGGGTAACTTTACAGTTTTATCTTTTGAGAAAGCACCTGTAAAATTGGGTCTTATCATTAATGCAACCAATTGAAGTTTGTTGCATGTGTGTGTGTGTGGTGCTGGCCAGTAAGCCCTAGGGATTAGCCTGTGTCCACATCCCCAGTGAGTCCCCATAGCCACCACCATAACCCCAACAGTCCTTGACTTTTATGTAGAGGTTGAGAGATGATAAAGTTCTTTCCAGGCATCTTTTATGGCAAACACTTTATAGTGTAAGCATTTCCCCAGCCACTGGTTGTTGCTTTTTATTGAAATGAGGAATAAAAGACTTATGGGTCCTTTGTTCCTCTAAAGTGGCTAAATACTCCAAGAAATCTTGTTTAAGATTTTTCTCAAGTCAAAATTTGAAAGAGGAACTAGCATGCTTTTCATTCCAAAGGATTCAAATGAGAGAACATTTCAGCTAAAATCTTTATTTTTTTTAAGCAGTTGGTGGTTTATTAATAGGACCTGAGCCTCTTGCATCTTTGATTCCCTCTAGACTCCTGGGTGTGAGTATTCAAGAGTGTCACATGAGCAGAGATCTACACGCATGAAAGCTTCATTAATTTTTTACTGGGAATGTGAGATGAGAAGGCTCAGAGCTGACCAGCTGTATTTTGAACTCAACGACAGACATTAATTATGTATACATGGAAAATGATTTGGAACAATTATAGGCTGCTAGACCTTTGCTTCCTGTTATAATTCTAGATAAATTAGAGTATGATTATAACCAATTATGTTGTTTCAGTTATCATTCCCAAGTGATCCAAGCCTTACTCCATGATCCCTGGTGGTAGACAGCTTCATAATTCTAGTAAAAGTTATGTGCTTTGCTCTGAATGAACTTCTGTGCACAGTACTAGTCAGAATAAAATGGAGACTCCTTCGAGTTGTCTTATAGGGCACTCTCTGAATAGATCTAGCCAGATGGGTGCCTGGGTCAAAAGGACTGTTTCTTAAGCCAGGGACTGTTAACACTTGAGGAGCTGAAAGGAAACTAGAAGAAAAAAAGACACAATTGGGACTTCTCTTTCAATACAAAGTAAATATATTTTCTCATCTATCCTAGAATTTGCTTCTAGATTTTCTATGGTGATGGAAAAACCTTTTAAGAATTTCTTCTACTTTGAGAATTCAGATATTGATATTATTTTTCAAGCAGCATCTCTTGTAGCCCAGCTGGCTACGGAGGACGACCTTCACCTTCTGATCCTTCCTCTACTATCTCATGTATTGGGATCAGGCGTTAGCCACAGGTCTGGAGAGAGAATTTCAATGCCTTTGTAAGCAAAATTATAGTGACCATTTTGATTTTTACGTTCAGGTTACTTGGCGTAAGTTGGAAAGAGTGACCCAAGCAAGGTATATGCAATCAATCTGCTGAAGTGGACCAGGATATAAACTGTTAGTTCTAATTAACGCGGTTGGAAAGCTGGGTCTGACACACCAAACGTCCCACAGAGGACCATAACGCACACAACGTCCAATACCCCGCTACCCTTTGGGACCCACGCCTCCGCTACAGCTGTCGGCGCCGGGTGATGACGTCACCGGGCCCCCGAGGCGATTGGCTCCCCGAGAGGGGCGTCGGCAACCAACGGGACCCAGAGCCCTCGCCGAAGTCCTCGCGATAGCCGCGGCCTCGGTGCGGGATGGCCGCGGAGCCGGGTGGAGGTGCCCCGCGGCTCCGGGAGCCGGCTCTCGGGGCCGAGACATGGCCCGGGGCCCCAGCCAGCTAGGTGGGCCTCGTCCGGACACCGTCACCATGCCTAAGAGAGGAAAGCGGCTTAAGTTCCGGGCCCACGACGCCTGCTCGGGCCGAGGTGGGCGAGGGGCGGGGCCGGGCGGCGGAGGGGGGCTGGGCGACCGGGGCCGGCGGGGCGAGACTCCGCGGGGAGCGGCTGCGGAGACTTTGCCCCAAGTCTGAGGAGGCCTTGGCGCTTTGCTCTGTTTCAGTGACCGTGGCGGACTATGCCAACTCGGATCCAGCGGTGGTGAGGTCTGGACGGGTCAAGAAAGCCGTGGCCAACGCTGTTCAGCAGGAAGGTAGGCTTTCGTGGATCTTTTTAGGCCCAAGCTTGTAAGACAGCATTAGGTGTTGTATTTTCCTGGAATTGCGTCCCGGGGTTTTTCCTGCTGCCCTTTGGGCATCTGGCCGTGAACGCGTTTGCTCTTCCACTGTTTACTTTATCATATCGGAGATGGGATGGGTGTGTGTAGCCAGGATCAGCAGGTTCCGGAGCCGAAATGTTTTTTGTTTCCTCTTTGAATTAAAACTGACTTTGTGACCAGGTGGGGTGGGCATTCCTTAAATCTCAACATTGGAGAGGCAGAGACGGGTGGATCTCTGAGTTCAAGGCTAGCCTGGTTTACATAGCAGTTTACATTGTGAGATCCTCTCAAAAGAACAACGAAACCAAAACAAGAACAACATCCCTCAGAACTTTATGTACTCTTAATTCCCACTGTCACTCCTTGATATCAGTCCCTCACATATATATATATATATATATATATATGCTCATATATATGCATATTTAAATATACATGTGCATATATAAATATGTGCATATTTTACCACGCAGTTGACATCTATTGCTTTGGCATATTGTTTTCTTAGAGTAGTACATGTTTATTGTGCACATCTGTGTATACATACTTTTTTTTTTTTTTTTTTGGTTTTTCGAGACAGGGTTTCTCTGTGTATCTTTGGCTGTCCTGGAACTCACTCTGTAGACCAGGCTGGCCTCCAACTCAGAAATCCGCCTGTCTACCACCGCCCGGCGGCATATTGTTTTCTTTTTGTCATGTTTATCTTGCTTTCAAGATTTTTGCAGATGGGACCAAGTGCATTTCAATCTCTCCTGTTTTTTCCTAGTAAAATCTCTTTGTGGCTTAGAAGCATCCCAGGTTCCTGCGGAGGAGGCTCTTTCCGGGGTGGGTGAGCCGTGTGACATCCTGGACAGCAGTGATGAGATGGACGCCCAGGAAGAAAGCACTCAGGAAAGATCAGTCTCCAGAAAAAAGAAAAGCAAGAGACACAAAGGTACAGACTGCTTTCCTGAGGACTGAGCTCTGTCTGTGGTGATTGATGCTGTCCCTCTTCAATGTAAGGGGAGATCTAAGAGGAGATTTTGCTATTGTACCAGTTATTGTCAGTGATAACCTTTTCTTTCTTTCTTTCTTTCTTTTTTTTTTTTTTTGCTTTTTTTTTTTTGTTTTTTTGTTTTTTGAGACAGGGTTTCTCTGTGTAGCCCTGGCTGTCCTGGAACCCACTCTGTAGACCAGGCTGGCCTTGAACTCAGAAATCCGCCTGCCTCTGCCTCTCAAGTGCTGGGATTAAAAAATAAATCTTTAAAAAAAAAAAAAAAGAAAGAAAGCCGGGCGGTGGTAGCGCATGCCTTTAATCCCAGCACCTGGGAGGCAGAGGCAGGCGGATTTCTGAGTTCAAGGCCAGCCTGGTCTACAGAGTGAGTTCCAGGACAGCCAGAGATACACAAAGAAACCCTGTCTTGAAAAACCAAAAAAAAAAAAAAAGATTTATTGTGTGTATATGAGTACACTGTTGCTCTCTTCAGACACACCAGAAGAGGGCATCAGATCCCATCACAGATGGTTGTGAGCCACCATGTGGTCGCTGGGAATTGAACTCAGGACCTCTGGAAGAGCAGTCAGTGCTCGTAACTGCTGAGCCGTCTCTCCAGCCCGATAACCACCTTTTCCACGATCCAAAATTAATAGCAACGTTTTACTTTATTCTTTCTTAATTCTGTTAGGGATGTATACATAAATGCATACATATGTGTGTGTGTACACATTTTCCAGAAAATTTCTGACTTATGTTTTAAATTTTTTTTGTTTTGTTTATTTCCTTTTTTTTTTAGGTACTGAATCTGAGTGTTTGTTTACATGTATATGTGTGTGTCACTTGCATGCCTGGTGTCCTCAGAGCTCAGAAGAGGGCATTAGATCTGGAACTGGAGTTGTGAGTTGGATGGTTGGATGTTTGGTTGTGAACTCTGATGCGGGTTCTGACACCCACACCCAGGTCTTTTGCAAGGGCAACAACTGCTAAACCATCTTGACTTTTCAAGACAATTTTCTTTTTTCTTTTTCTTTTTTTTTTTTTTTTTAGACAGGGTTTTTTCATGTAACAGCCCTGGCTATCCTGGAATTGCTTTATAGACCAGTCTGCTATGTAGGCCTCAGATCCACAGAGATATGCCTACCTTTGCCTCCCAAGTGCTGGAATTAAAGGCAGGTGCCACCAAATGCTGGGCCTCAAGATAGTTTTTTCCCTTTCTTTATTCCTTATTTTTTGAAATGGGGGTCTCACTGTGTAGGACAAGCTGTACTCCACTCACAGAGATCCCCATGCCTCTGTCTCTGCAGTGCTAGGGCTAAAGGTGTGTACCACCTGCTTGGCAAGACAATTTTAAAGTATATAATTGAGTGGTTTTACTATTTTCCCAGGTGTTCTTCTGTCATCGTGAACTAAGTATAGAACATTTCTGTCACTCTAAAAGAATTCCCAAACCATTAGCGTCACTGCTTCTGATGGACAGCACTCCTGTCCTGTCCTGATTTCATTCTCTGCAGATGTGCCTGCTCTGACATTTTATACAAATGCAATGCTAACATACTCTTTCAGGTCTAATTTCTTTTATTTGGCTTAAAAGTGTTTAAGGTTTATCCATATCAAACATATACCAATAGTTCATTTTTACTGCCTTTTGTTTAATTAATTTGCATTATATAGCAACTTCAGGGATAAGTTTTGTGTGGGTAAATGTTTTCATTTCTAGTAGGTAATGAGCGTTCATGCAGTTTCTGAGTGTGGTAATCTGTGTTTAAGTTTTTGAGGAATCAATGAGGTGGTTATATCATTTGATGTTTCTAACAATAGCATGTGAACATTTTCCCCCCTGAGACAGGGTTTTTCTGTGTAGCCCTGGGTGTCCTGGAACTGACCAGGCTGGCCTTGAACTCAAGTATCCACCTGCTTCTTCCTCCTGAGTGCTGGGATTAAAGGAATGTGCCACACTATGCCTGGCTTTTTCTTTGTTTCTTCATTTTAAATTAAAATATTCCATTATAAGACTCCCTTCAGATAGTTAGGATATAATCACTTACTAGACAAGTGATTCTTGGCATACACACTCTTGAACATCATTTCTCTTTTATTTTCTTGCTTTACTTTCTCTCTATTAGGTACCTCTATTCTACTTTGATTATTTTCTCTTAAAAATAATTTTAAAATTACTTTATCTATTTATTTATTTTGCATGTGTGTGTATGGGGGATAGAGTAACAGTAATGTGCATACCAGGGAGTACAGGTGGAGATCGTTATTTCCTTCTATTATGTGAGTCCCAGGGTTTAAACTCAGATAGTCAGGTTTGACTGCAAGCACTGTTACCTGCAAAGCCATCTGGTTGCCCCCCACCCTTTAGTTTCTAATGAAGCCGTTATAACCACTATGCAACAGCTATACACTGATAACTATGTTTCAACATTTACTTCTCTAGGAATTTTGAGCAGTTCATCATCTCTATAAATGTTTTAGTAGGTATCCTCAAAAGAGAAAAGTATCTTCAAAAATACTATTGTTAGCTAGCAAGTAATCTCAGGAGGTGGAGGAGGAGTCCAAGGCCAAGATTAGCTACATGTTGGAGGTCAACCTGGGTTACATAAGACCCTGTCTGAATAGCTAAAAAACAACAACAAACCTGGAATGCTCCAGGGATGTCTCCGTGGTTAAGAGCACTGGCTGTTGTTCTTCAGAAGATCCATATATATCCATTACCCACATGGAGGCTTACAGTCATCTGTGAGCCATCTCCCTATCCCTGAGACATACAACCTTTAGCAGTAGTCAGCTTTGTAAAAGTCATTAATGAGCCAGATGTGATGGTGCATGACTTTAATCCTAGCCCTTGGGGACAACGGTGGGCAGTTTAAGGCCAGCATGGTCTACATAGTAAGTTCCAGTTCCAGGATAGCCAGGGCTACTTAGTGAGATCCTGCCTTAGAGGTGAGTGATTATTTGAGACGAAGGTGTCTTTCTGGTGTATGTGTTAATTCTAATCTGAGATCTATAGTGAACCTTAGGGATCAAGAGAATAAGCAGTAATTAGATCGGAGGCAGGAAAAGGAGGCACTACATCAAGTAGGGACTGACTGACGAGGTAACTAGCAAAGGGCTGGAATGGGGTTCAGGCTGAGTGCTTGTGTAGCATGCATGAGACATAGATTAGCTCCCAACTGCATAGACCCAACATGGTGTCATACGCCTAGAACCCTAGAATTTAGTAGGTGGAGACAGGAAGATAAGATGTTCAAGGTGTACTTTGGCTAAATATCAAGTTGGAGGCAAGCCTGGCCTACCTGAGACTCTGCTTCAAAGCAAAGAAACTAACAAAGAAACAAATAAAAATAAAAAAATAGAGCTGGGTAATGGTGGTGCACACCTTTAATCCCAGCACTTGGGAAGCAGAGGCAGGTGGATTTCTGAGTTTGAGGCCAGCCTGGTCTACAGAGTGAGTTCCAGAACAGCCAGAGATATACAGAGAAACTCTTATCTTGAAAATCCAAAAAACAAAACAAAACAAAAAAAGTAATTAAAAAAAAAAAAGTCAGATTGAGCAAGCCATGAAGAGCAGACCAGTAAGCACCACTTCTCCATGGCTTTTGTTTCACCTCCTGCCCTGACTTCCTTCAGTAAGAAACTGTGACCTGAGAATTGTAAGACGTAAACCCTTTCCTCTTCATGTCGCTCTGCTTACCGTGTTTACCACAGCAATAAAAACCCTAACTCAGATGAACAGTAAATGTTCTTAATTTTTGAGCTATTTCTTCAGCCCCAGTATCTGTTTTCTTATTACTAAAACAGACTTAATAATAGTTTTCTTAACTCTATTGAAGAATTAGTGTTGATTGTTAAAATATACACAAAGGAACTTTGAAAACTTAGTACACAAATAGTAGTTTTTAAAGGTCTTAGATAGGTGGGCTTAATTGATAAAGTACTTGCTGCAAAAACTTGAAGGTTGGATTCAGATCCCCAGTAGTCAACTGGGCTTCTCTCTTTCCAGATAACTCTACCTTGTGTCAAGCTGAACGAAAGAAATTAAAACCCCAAACCACCCAGGACAATGTTCCTTCAGGGGACCAGTATGATATTAACACCCACATCAAGCAACTGACAAATGCTTAAAGTTCCAGCTCAAAGGAACTTGACATCCATTCTGGTCTCCATGGATTCCTTTATGCACATGTATTGCCATGCGCATGTGCACATACATAAACACACACACTTTTTAAAGAACATGAATGGGGTGGGGCTGGAGAGATAGGTCATGTAAAATGACAAGTCCAACCGTGTGGGTCTATAATCCTGGCAGAGCTGAGGCAGGGATAGGATTCCTGGAGCTCACTGGCCATCCTCTTTAGCTGGTTGGTGAGCTCCAGATTCAATGAGAGACCTTGTCTCAATATATGAGGTAGAAAAATGATTGAAGAGCAAGCTGGATATGGACCTCTGGACTCTATACACATGTGTACCTGCCCACATATGTGGCCATACAAGAAAATGTATGCACACATGCATGTACATACAACAAAGGCCTCAAGGACATTAACTCTTTACTTGGGCAACAGAAGACAAAAAAGATTTTAGCAGCTGGAATTACCAGGAAACCATCAGCTTGAGGAGCTTCCTTGGACCTGTTTAAAACCCTTTTCTTAGCCAGGCATGGTGGCACACACCTTTAATCCCAGTACTAGGGAGGCAGGCAGGTTTTGAGGCCAGCCTGGTTTACAGTGTAAGTTCTAGGACAGCCGTGGTACACAGAGAAACCCTGTCTCAATAAAACAAACAAATAAACAAACCAAGACAAATAACAAAAGCCCCTTTTCTTTATACAAGCTAGAGGGAATTGGAATGAATACCTTTAGGTGTATCTGTAATAGATAGTACACAGAATTGTTCTTTTTCTTGTTTCAGAAGACCTGGATGGCGCTGGAGGAGAAGAGTATCCTATGGATATTTGGCTGCTGCTGGCTTCCTATATCCGTCCTGAGGACATTGTGAATTTTTCCCTGATTTGTAAGAATGCTTGGACTGTCACTTGCACTGCTGCCTTTTGGACCAGGTTGTACCGAAGGTGCGACCTCCGAGTGCCAGTGTTTTCTCTGTAGTTGATTTTGTTGCTGTTTGTGATTTGGAGCTCTGCCCTAAGTGATGGGCTCTTTCCACGTCTTCCATGCCTTGGTATAACTCTAGCTTTGGATTTGTTGATATCTCTCTAAATCTTTTTTTTTTTTTTTTTTTTTTTTTGGTTTTTTCGAGACAGGGTTTCTCTGTGTAGCCCTGGCTATCCTGGAACTCACTCTGTAGACCAGGCTGGCCTCAAACTCAGAAATCTGCCTGCCTATGCCTCCCAAGTGCTGGGATTAAAGGCGTGCGCCACCACTGCCTGGTTTATTTCTCTAAATCTTATTTACTGATCCATGCAGGTGATTGTCTTCCCTATGGCTGCCACCCTAACCCTTCTAGTATCTTTGTTTCGTTTTGCAAATGGTATTACTTCTGGTCTCAGAAAGAACTTAGACTTTTCCTGTAGAGGTATATCTTACTACGTGATCAGTAAGTGCTAGGTTATCATGTGGGGTACAGAGGTCTAGTGGACTTTATGAACTGTCGGATGTGGTAGGGATGGATCGAGAACTTGCTGACATGTCAGGGAAACCCAGTGGCTCTTCCCCGTGACAGATTCTTTTTTAGCAACTAAAGCATAGTAATGATTTCTAATTCAGAGGCTTATAATTCTGTAGAATCCGAAATAGTCCAAATTTAAATGGAAAATCTACAGGGTTACCAAGATGAAGAAGCAAAAGTCATGGATAATGTAATGGTAATGGTATTTGTGAGAACTGGGCAAGTTAGTATCCACCAGTGGAGTAAAGCTCACCTGGAAGTTGGGAGTCCTGGGAGACTGAGTTACATATTGGTAACAGACAGGTTACATATTGGTGGGAGTCATGTGTCATGTTTCAGGCACTACACGCTGGATGCTTCTCTGCCTTTGCGGCTGCGACCAGAATCCATGGAGAAGCTGCGTTGTCTCCGGGCATGTGTGATCCGATCTCTGTATCATATGTATGAACCATTTGCTGCTCGAATCTCCAAGAATCCAGCCATTCCGGAAAGCACTCCCAGCACGCTGAAGAATTCCAAAGTGAGTGACACTTGCTGTTGGGGTTGGACTAATGGCGGGCCTGTTCCTGATTCTTGTTTGTAGCTTCTTGATGGGGAGGGCTGTTGGTCCCAACCCATGAGGGGTCTAAATGTAAACTTGTACGTTTCAGAAGTTTCCTTTTTCTGACACATTCCTGCTGTGCTGGACTGGTTTATGCTATCCTTCCTTAAAGCTTTCTTATGCTTTTAGCTAGGAAGAATACTTGAATGGTAGGTGTATACTACAGTTTTCACAAAATGCTTAGTCATGACACAAATAACACAAGGAACTCAAACTGATTTTCTGTTCCTAATGTAACCTCGGCATCTGAGATTTCACTTCTTTCTTGACTTCCTTTAAGGATTCAGGTATAGACATCTTTACTTGCTAAGCCCCTGTGCCAGGCTCTGGTAGTTTGTCTCAGAGACTATAGGTACTCTAATTCATAGATCTTAGGATTCCAAAATCTTCCTATGTTTAGACTCCCTTTATCCTAGGATTCTCTACATAGTTTATATCCATGCACTGTATGCAAGTTTCTGGTATTCTGAATAAGTATGTCTACTAGTCTTTGGCCCATTTTCTCTCCCTGGTGAAATCACTTTTACCAAGCTAGATGAATGTGGTCGTTATAATTATTTAGGCAAGGTGATATCTTGGCCCATATCTTCCTCACTGAGGATACTGTGTAAGTTTCTTACCTTTGCGTCTATAGGTAACTGTCACACCTCTGTTCTGCCACTCTAACCCGTTCTGTAGCACTTCCTGTTCCTGTGCTTTGTGCCTTTATGCTCACAGATGTTATGTGATCTTCTCTCCTAGCTGAGCTCTAAGGTTATATTCATTCCAGGAATTAAAAGGTACTATTGTTGGAAAGTAATCAAGATTCTCCTTCCAACACATATACATGCAGGTCATCAAACTGTTTATAATGCTAGTTGATGGATTTAGGGCAGGAGTAGTGTGTTACATGAGTAGATTTTCACCCTGAAGCTGCTTCTGTTTGTAATGTGAGTGGACAGTATCCCATCTCACATTTACAGTGTCTGCCTCCCTAGAAGATTTAATACTATCCGATTAACTACAAGGAGGGTGGTAATCATTACAAAGTTAACCATGCCAGGTAATGGAGCAGGACAGCATTGATTGGGCAAACTCCTTATGCTAGACACATCTTAGCGGCTCCAGTGCGTAATGCAAGGGCTACTGCTTAAAGTCTAAGATACCCATATCTTTATATCCTCATTACTATGTCTTTTTAAAAATAGATTAGGAAGCCAAAGTAGATTGAAAAAAATAAGCTCTTAATCCAGGTAGTAAGCACAGGCTACCTGGCAGCCTCTTTTTGTGTGTTAGAGATCCTCTGAAGAGGATATGGGTCCTGTAGTGGCAGATGCCTGGTGCATGGCCTCTACTTACATGCCTGTAATTGCATGGCACTCAGTTGCCAGCATGCCTAAAGGAAGTTTCCCATTTCCTGGACTCCAGCTTTTCGTATTTGATCCCCTCTCTCTCTTTTCAGTAGCATAGCTTGTGTGGGACACTGGAGCCGTTGTGATGGCAGCAGAAGTGTTTTCCCCTAAAAGCCAAGCCCATTATTTTTGATGGAGCAGCAGGACGTACAGGGCATGTCTGAAGGCAGGACAGCTGGCACGGCGGACGACCCACCCCTTGTCCCCTGGGAGGTACTTCACTTCTTGTGCTTAACCCTAGCTATAGCCTGACTTCATTGAGGGGCTTGCTTTAGACTGAATTCAGCTTAGCTCATTGGTTTCCATAGTAGCTGTCTGTTCCCAGAAGATTCTGAGTGGCTTGTTCCTGTTACATATAGGGCTAGCCCTCCTTGCCTGCTTTGTGGCCTTGTTACCATCTTGCCTGGTGGCTATTTGCTGCCTATATATTTTAATGTAGAACAGTGGCTGCTGAATCAGAGAAAACGCCCCACACTGTGGATGTATATTCTGTCTTTAAAGATGAGAACATAGGGGTTGATCTTAATAAGCTCTGAGGTTGACTTGTATTGGTCCCTCCTCTCCTTCCTGAGTAGCACTGTGACTGTCTTCATGTTGCACCAGTGTCGAGTTGGGGGTCTGTGTGTGCCAAAGGAAATCCTCCGCATCAGGACTGTAGTTGGCTTTAGAGCTCTCAGATATTTTTGCTAATTATTTTTTTTGTTACTTTATAATATATATCAATGTCACTCCCTTAGTTTACTTTTTCTTTCTTACAGTGCTTACTTTTCTGGTGCAGAAAGATTGTTGGGAACAGACAAGAACCAATGTGGGAGTTCAACTTCAAGTTCAAAAAACAGGCATGTGTCCTTCTCTTTGTCTCTATAGTTTTATAAATTTTATTTTTAAAGGCTTGTTTATTTGGGTGATTGAATGGTTCAGAGGATAAGAGAGAATACTGCATTTGTCAGAGGACCCAGGTTCTAGGACATTTAATAATACCCTCTTCTGACATTTTAGGGATCACACTCATGTACAAACCATGCCCACACCCACCTTAAAATTAGGAGCTGGTTTATTTTGTATGAGGTTTTTTGTTTTGTTTCTGAGACAGAGTCTGTGTATCCACATATCCCTGGCTGTCCTGAAACTTGCCACATAGACCAGGCTGGCCTCAATCTAATAGAGATCTACCTGCTTCTGCCTCTCAAGTCCTTGGATTAAAGACCTATGCCACCATATCTGGCTTGAGTGTTTTGCCTGCATGTATGCACGTGCACTATATGTATGCCTGGTACATGTGTCAGATTTCCTGGAATTGGAGTTGAGGACAGTTAGCCTCCATATAGGTGCTGGGAATCAAACCTTCATCTTCAAGACTAGCAAGGGCTTTTAACTGCTGAGCCATCTCTGTATCCTTCAGATATCTTATTTAATGAATTTCACCATGTTTAATCCCTTTGTGCTGCCATAACAAAGTACCAGAGATTGAGTTATTTATAAAGAACAGAAATTAATTTCCTCATAGTTCTGGAAGCCAGGAGATCCAAACAGATTCTGTGTCTCATGAGACTCTGGTTCCCAGTTTCAAGATGGTACCTTATTGTATCCTGTGTATTCCCACATAACTGTGGTGGAAGGCTGAAAGGAGCTGAATCCATTTTAAAGTCCTTATTGTAATGAGAGCCTTCACCCTATTCATGAAAGAGGAGTCCTTATCACCTTCCAAAGGCTCCATTTCTTATGTAACATTAGGCTAAATTTCGAAATAACTTTTGGAGGGAACTGTTTTATATTGGAGAAAAAAAGATAGCATCTTCAGGTTGTTACCCAAGGTAAACCTAGACAGATTACCAGATCAGAAAACAGCTATAAAATCTCGAGCGTGTGTGCTTGCGTTTGTGTTTGTGTAGCATGAGGATATGAATTTGGCTACCCAAAGCCCATGTAAAAACTGATGTGGTGGCACACTTCTGTAACACCAATGCTAGCAAGTGGACATAGGCAGAATTCTGGAGCTTCTTGGCCAGCCAGTTAAACCAGTTGGATAGCTCCAGGTTCAGGAACAGACTGTTCAAAAGTAAAATGGAGAGAGAGAGAGAGAGAGAGAGAGAGAGAGAGAGAGAGAGAGAGAGAGAGATATGATACTTGGCTTCCACATGCATGTGTACACATATCTATGCTCACACACTGCACCTCCACCCCACACACATTTCATGGGCAGCTGAGAAAAATTCACTATTTGTGGTATGTTAGTCAGTGTCTATTGCTGTGAGGAGACACCATGACATCAGCAATTTTTATAGAAGGAAGTATTTAATTGGATCTTGCTTACAGTTTCAGAGGTTTATCCATTAGCTTCATGGTGGGAAAGATCGTGGCATGCAGGCTGACACAGTGCTGGAGAAGGAGCTGAGAGTTCTACATCATATTTTCCTATTAATTTATTTTTAAAACATGGTTCTGGTAAAGAAATTTGACTTTCACGTCTTTGTAAGAAATTCACATTCTGTGATATCAACTAGACACCTTTCTCCACTGTGGAGTAGCCCTAGCAATGGAGAAATGGGATAGGAGACCAGAATTACTGCAGGAAATTGAATGCTGAGAGTCCTTTAGTCCTGAGACTTGTGAATCCTGTTTTATGGTCTTTGAAATCTGGAGGTTACTTCTGCATCTGCCCTCTTCTGCAGCAGACACTCAGAAGTCCTGTACATCACGTGGAGATCAGAGAGTGGCTGGTAGAGCCATCTCTTGTCAGAGAGTGGGAATAAAACACACTGCGGTATTTGCTAATCTATACACTCTGTTTTTAACTGGGAGATTCTTTGATACCTGCACGGAAACCAGTATGTATACAAAGAGCAGATGACAGAAAATTTTATCTCATTAATTTTAGTTTACTCGTTGGATTTTCCGTCACAGCATCTTAAAGCGCATACATACTTCCTCCAGGCCACTAGATAATGCTCCGCTCTGCTTAGTCCCCTAGATTAAAGAGCAAGTGTATGGAACGGTTGCAGCCGCCCATTCAGTATCAAGATGTTCATACCAACCCTGACCAGGACTGCTGCCTGCTGCAGGTCACCACCCTCAACTTCATCTTTATTCCTATTGTCATGGGAATGATATTTACCTTGGTAAGTGAGGACTCAGCCTTTTTGTAGAATCTCACTGTATATATGGTTTGAAAAAGAATTTGCTGATTTAACTAGTGGGAAGAAATTTCTGAAGAATAATAAAGTTCAAAATTAAAACCAGATTAACACATGGTATACCCCTTCTTTCCCATCAAGTGACTGCACACACACCAAAACTAAATTAGAACACACAAAATAATAATAATAATAACAACAACAACAACAAAACAATAAAAACCCTAAACATCTCCCCAGGTAAAATAAAAACAAAACAAGTCTGAAGTTAGATTTGCATATTAGAAAGGCAGATAATGGAGAGAAGCTAATTATATCAAGAATGTTTTGTCTGTGTCCTCTGTAAGAAAAGGAAGGCTTTTGTATCTTCTGTATGTACTGAAGGGAACGTGGTTAAACATACACATGAGCACTCTTAGGACCTTGGGCATCCATATGCTGCCGTAATGGAATATTAAAATAGATAACTAGCTCTGTCCTTGTGTGAGGCTTTGATTCTTCAAAACTTGGTCAACCAAGGTGAGTAAATCATAGATGTGTCTTAGCCTATACTTTTTATGGTTGAGAAATACTTAATTGGATAGGCAGCCAGAAAGTTTGTTTGTCATTTGTCTTCTCTGTGTCTTAGGAACATCTTGTGAACATCTCTGTGTTCAGAGATGTTTGGCGTTCCTCTCTATGATGAAAAAGATGAATTTTTAATGATAGATAATGTGCGTATCATGAAGAACTTAAATAATGCATACATTTATTCAGAAAGTAGAGGTAACATAGACTGTCACTGTCCTGTAACTACGGTTAACTTTCTGGGCACTGTATGTCTGTTAATAGGTTCAAATAAACATCCTGTGTATTTGTAGGTAGTTCCTGAGGTTAAAATGTGTCATTCTATTTTTATCATAGGTCCTTCTCTTTCCTTTGAGGCAAAGCTGTTTTAATGCCCTCACTGTGACTCATGTTCCATATATGCCATAGTAATTCTGTAGAAACCGCCACATAAATACGTGAAGATTTTTACACAAAAATGGGATCAGGCTATTTTTTAAAATTTTTTTAGAGAAAATCTTAACAAATATCACCCTGGACTTTTGTGTCTTTATAAATGTGTTGGTGGTATAACTTAAGAGACAAATCTTGAGACTGAATCATTAAGTATATTATATTATGTGTAGACTATCTCAAGGAGAGCCCAAAGAAACCAAGGTTAAATACTAAACATTTAAATGCTAAATGTGCCTTTCTCTTCTAGTTTACTATTAATGTGAGTACAGACATGCGGCATCATCGAGTGAGATTGGTGTTCCAAGATTCTCCTGTCCGTGGTGGTCAGAATCTGCGCAGTGAACAGGGTGTGCAAGTCGTCCTGGACCCGGTGCACAGTGTGCGGCTCTTTGACTGGTGGCATCCCCAGTATCCGTTCTCCCTGAGGGCATAGTTCCTGCTTCCCACTCCTCGGGATGACTTCCAGTCTAGTCCATTAGTAATCAGATTCTGTTTGGAAGGGGCAGGGCAGCTGGATTGTGTAGCTGATCAGTGATGCACAGGCTGTTTGGGTTCCTGGGGCTCCTATTACAGGAGGTGGAAAGGTTGAATCAAGAGGAAAACCAACTATGATTTATAAACATTTTAATGTAAAATTTGCATATTTGAAAGGAGAAACCTGGCCTCATTTTCTGTGTTAAACCTAAATTGGTGCTGTTGAGTTTGTTCTTCATTCTTTTATCTCAGCAAATGGATGATCTTTCATTAGGGAAGAATTAAAGTCTTCTCTTCAAGGAAGAATGTTTTCCCTTACGGATTAGAGGAACCCAGAGGCTTAAAATGGTTGCTCCAATGTTGCTGCTCCTCAAATTCAAGTGAATATTTTTTTCCTTTACCCTTCTCCAGAAATAAAGCAGGTGACAGGGTTGTCAGAATCTTACAAGATTGACTTGTGCATCTTTTTAAAAAAATGCTTTTTGGATATTTATTACATGAATATTGATTGTTTTGATGATTTTGTATTTTGGGTTTTTGTTTTATTGCATGAGACTTGATAGTGATGGTATTAATTATGTGCCCCTGGTACTGTTCTAAGAACTATAGATTGTGTCTCTGATCCTTGTGTCTTGCAAGGTAGTTGAAACCCTTTCCATTTTATGGTTGAGAAACTGAATCATTGACTTACCCAAGGCCAGAACTACTGGTCCATGCAGAGCCAGGATTCTGACCCATGTCTTTTCTGCCACACCACAACTTCAAAGGCCAGTCTCATTTTTCTTGTGGTACATAGTGGTAAAAAGAGTAGCCAGAGTGTGATGAGAAAGTAACACAATGAGTTACTTGAATCTTTCAGATATACATGCATTATCTGAAAGGGAAGACAGTTTAGGAAGAATTGTGCTGTTCATGTTAAATTGTTAGGCTTTATAATGCTAAAGGTCATTTTCAAAAAATACATTGCATGTTGAAAGCAGCTTTCAACTAGAAGCAATTAGTGGCTTTTCTCTGCCCTGTCCTGTCCTTTGATATCTTTGTTTTTCCTTTTTAAATCATCCTGTTTACATTCAGGATCCTGGTCTTCTCTTCTTACAGAACCTCCCTCGTCAAAGTTCTTACTGTCACTGGCATGCTCTGAGAAAAGGATGTGGGTGGGTTTTTATTTCTTTTGTTAAAAAGAATGTCTTACTGCTTCCTTTCCCACCTGGATGTGGCAGGAGATGCACATTAAGACAATGCTCTCATACTCAAGATCCTGAGTTCATCCTCTAGCACTGCAGTCCAGCCTCCCTGCCCCACAAAAGCAGTCCTTTTGAGACAGGGTCTTGCTATGTAGCCCAGGCTGGCTTTGAACTTAATCCTCTTACTTTAGCTGCCTAGAGTTGTTGGGATTATAGATGTGAGTCACCAGACAGGACAAAGACAGAAAATATTCTTTAAACATAAAAATATTGTGGGGTGGATACTATTGTGAGCTAAACTGCTAAATGAGTATGTTGGTTTCTATCACCTTCCCCACCCCATGCTATTTAAAGACCATTCTTAAGCGTCTGTTTAATACTGTTGCTGACAGCTAGCCTTACCCACACCGAGGGGAATACTGTCACTGGTTGAGCAGAAAGTGAGCCTGGGTCAATAAAAACAACAGCCAGAATTTGGGTACTTAATTAACAAAAGTAAACAGAAACCCAAGGACAATAAGCACTTCACAGATCTCTGCAATCAAAAGTTGCCTCTGGCTGAAGCAAAGAAGCACAGAGTCTGGAGAGAACCCTGAACAAAAGATGCCATGGAGCAGGGGAAGTTGTCCTTGTGGATTGTGTGTCTCCCATTTAGGTTTACCTTAAGTGGGTGAAATAAATGTGGCTTAATTGTTTTCTGGCTCAACTTCCGAATTTTTGTGCCAAACTCCGTAATATGATAGATACTATATTCTCCCTTTGAAGTTACTGCCTCTGCTGTGTTCTTAACACATTGCCAACACTTGGTAAATTGGTTCTTCATGGTTACCATGGCTTCCCTCTTCCTCATCGTTGGCTGAGTTGCCTTTTCTGGCGCTGTTCATGTTTTGTTAATGGGTGTGAAGAATGTCAAGGGTTGCCTCTGTAAAAACTAGACCACCTAGAGAACGATTGAAATTTGGTATGCTCTGGGTTTAAAAACTGACTGTTTTCACTTCTTGATGTATATGTTCTTGTTCAGAGTGTCAGACAAATAATAGAGCTTTAGCTTCTCTCAACCCCTATCAGAATTAATTTCCTTGCTGTTCTCTAAAGATACAAGAAAATTTGAATATATTGGGAGAATGAATGAAAGACTGTGTTAACTGACCTCAGCTTCAGCCTTACAGGACACTGCTGTTACAAGATGTGTATAGATCTGTAACTGCCTATGTGCACATTGTATAGATACAGAACAGTTCTCTGTTGCTGGGTGCTGGCAGCACAGGTCGCCTGTACATAGGAGGCAGAAGCAGGTGAATCTTTTTGAGGCCAGGGTTGCACAAAGAAACCCTGTCTTGTCGCCGGGTGGTGGCGCACGCCTTTAATCCCAGCACTTGGGAGGCAGAGGCAGGCGGATTTCTGAGTTCGAGGCCAGCCTGGTCTACAGAGTGAGTTCCAGGACAGACAGGACTACACAGAGAAAACCCTGTCTCGAAAAACCAAAAAAAAAAAAAAAAAAAAAAAACCCTGTCTTGAAAAACCTAAAAACGGAGGGGGAAAAAAACCAGCTCTTCACACTCATAAACAGTGCTTATGGGGTGTCTGTGAAGGATTTGAGTAGGCACTGAAATGAAATTTCACAAACCAGATGGAAAAGATACATTAATAGCCACGGGGGCAGGAAAAGGGAGCAAATTTAGGAAAATCGGTTTAGCTAAAATTTGTCAGAATTTTGGCATTTGAGCATGTTTTCATAGGATGTATGTATCAGACAAACACTTCATTTTGTAGTAACAGCGTTAGGGCAGTCACATGCCTGAAAGCAAGCCACAATTCACTGAAGCACATACTACAAGAGTATCTGGATTTCCCCGTTTCGCCACTTAAAAATATGTGGGAGAGAACAGGTGTGAAAGGCGACAGACGACTGGCCATTTAGGGAACAGGCTAGACTTGGGAAGGTGAGTTCAAGAGGGTAGAATCGGGTAGGATGTGCTTTGCATTCCAAGTCTCGGGGCCAGAACATCTACCAGATTAAATGCTTGCCCTGCCCTCTCAGGCTCAACCAAGATGGCGCACAGCATCAAAGCCTTTGTCACGTGTGAACCAGGACTGGGGAGCGCCCGGGCGCGTGGGGCGTGGCCTCGGGGAGAGCTGGCCAGGCCCCGCCTTGGGGGTGGGGCCGGGGTATCCGCGAAGGAAGGGGGCGGGTCCTTGAGGCCACGGTACTGGGCGGTGGAGGCTGCAGCTACCTTTGCGGGCTTGCCTCTAGGACGCCTCGCACTGCCGAGGTCGGGGGCGGCGCCCTGCTGCCGCTGGGCCTTCGGCGATTCCACGCAGGTGAGCACCCGCAGCCCACTCCGCGGGGAGAGATGCCCCTTTCCCCAGCTCCAGCTCCCCTGAACAGTTTGAGGAGGAGTCTCTGTTAGTGCGCCTTGGGAAACAGCCTCTTCTGTGGTCTGGATGTATCTCTGCGGGGCGCAGGATTCGTTGCCCCTCGCCTTTGCTGTGCCCTGTGCCCTTGGGGATGAGGATGGGGGTCGATGCCCGTTTTGCAGGGAGGGCGTGGAGTTCGCCCTCAGCTCCATCTGCTCTCTGGGAGGGGGCAGCCGGGTGGACTGCGCCCCCACATCCTCTCCAGGAGAGTCGGAGCAAAAGCGCCTCTGGGCTTGGGGCCAACTCTGCTCCTTTGGGCGAGCGCTTGTGAGAGGCTGAAGTCTTCGTTCTTCTCGGGGGTCTTCATCCTTCCCGCGTGCATCTCTACGCCCTTGGTTACTATCTCCAGCTCTGCATTTCTTCAACTGTCAGGCTGTACCAGAGATGCCCCTGTCTCCGCAGTGCTGGGGCGGTGGGGTGGAAGGAATGGCCAGCCGAAGGCCTGGTTGGGGGTGGGGATGAGGGTGGGCGCAACAGCAAAAGACGTTCGTAATAGAGATTACTGAACTGGGGTGGGGGTGGGAGAGAGGAGCTGATTAGTGAACACAGTAGGGGTATTTCCCAGACGGGTATTTTAGGGTTTTATGGTGGGTAGGAAGGGAGGTCGGCCTGGAGGACTTGGAAATATGTTGTAGGTGGTTTCTCTGAGAAAGAGGAGGGATCTAACACTAAGTGCCACTAGGTGCTGATGTCACCTTTGAGGAGAGATGTGCTGGAGAGAAGGAGAGTTGAGGCAGCTCCTCAGTACTTGTTCATGGAGAGAAGTGGTTAAAGGGGGCTGTGCTTAG
Source organism: Mastomys natalensis (assembly GCA_021653895.1). Lineage (NCBI taxonomy): Eukaryota > Metazoa > Chordata > Mammalia > Rodentia > Muridae > Mastomys > Mastomys natalensis. The sequence continues at coordinate 376,287 of JAJTUV010001260.1, forward strand.
CCTGATATGTCCCTCCTGGTGTGAGCTTAAGAAGGCTGCTTCAGGAGCCAGGTTTCAGGGACTCCCTGCAGTCCTTTCCAGAGTTGTTGGAATTGGCGCTTAGTACTTTATTCAATATTGAGTAAACATTTATTGGGCACCTGCTACATGCCAGACACCATGCTAGATAGATAGATACTTGCTCATCTAAAAGCAGTTAAGGGCCATGGAGCAGCTAAATGGTACTCGAAATAGGCACACATCCCCTATATACAATTTAGTTATATTGCTAGTGGAATGGCAGAAACAAAACAAAACAATAAAAAAACCGGATTTTAACCACAGAATCCCCACCACTGTTAACTGGCCAAATAGTCTTTAGTAAAAATGACAGCTTGAATGATTTATATTGACTATTTTCTTAGATTTTGGGCAGATCTGAGGAGGCTTCCCAAGATAAATGATGTCTTAAAGTAATGAGATGAGGGATAGCACATTGGTTTTGGGGGCTGTGGGTGGGGGGGTCCTAGACACTGTGCAGTAAACACACAAACCATCTCCAGAAATGAGTGGCTATAGGGGGCCGGCGTGAGGGGAGTTCTCATCAGATGGTTTAGGCCTGTGCTGTTGGGTATGTCATGTTGAGCATGTATATGATGTCAGTATATGAGCTTTCCCTCAGCAGCTGGCTTGTGAAAGAAGGATTGGAGGAATGGAATAAGGCAGGCAGTTGGGCTTGTGGGTCCCCTCTGAGTAATGACTGAAATTTTAGAGCTAGAAAGAGTTAGGAGGGTTTGCTGTGGGTCTTTTCTGAGCCTCTGAGGAGAGTAGGGCTAGAGCTGGGAGGAGATGGTTAGTTGGGCTGGGCTGGTGTTGAGGCAGGGGTGAAGGCACAGAAGGGCCAGGGAGCTGGGCCAAAGGGGTTTTAAGGTACAGGGAAGTTAACTGAGGCCTTGTTATGCCTGAAATCCTTTCCATGGGCCTCCAAGAGCTATTTTGTGTTAAGTTGGTAGAGGATTTGCCCTATGGAAAAGGCATACTATACTAGCTGAGCAGTATAGAGAGTGGTTTTGGTGTGTGTGTGTGTGTTTTGTACACATGAATGGTAGTGCATGTATGTGCTTGTGTAAATGTGTGCTCTGAGAATGGAATAGAGACTGAGAAAGACTGAAGAGTGTAAAACCTGCCAGAGTCTGGGTCCCACCTAAGGAATTGGAAGAAATGGAGGGAGGGAGTGGGGTCAGAGGGAGAGACAAGTGTGTATTGCAACCACATAAGTCACCATCTGTCCCCCCTCTGGCCTGCTAGCTCACTGACCTATAATTAGCTCTGGAGGGCATACGGTGCCGCTCTCAGGAGTGTGGCACTTGAGCGTCCAACAGAGTCAAGAACACTCAGAGGGGCTGTGGGCCTGTGCTGACTGAGGACCACATCCCAGGACCACGACCCCTCTGAATTCTCCAATCTGAGAAGGGCTCTGTATTGCTGCAGTGGGAAAGGGCCTTAGGGACCCGAGAACATTAATAAGGGAGAGTTAGCTGGTGAGGCAAACAGCTGTGGGACAGGGGCTCTGAGGGAGGGTTGTACGAGACAGCAGATCCCAAGGATTCACTTTGTCCACCCCTGGCTGCTGCCTCACTCCACAAGCGTGGCTGCCGCCTGGCTTACTGCTCCCATTGCAGTGGGCCGAGGCTGTCACATGGGGTCTTTCACCTGTGTTTTCTAGCTGTCCCAGAAGACAGTTCTAGCATAGGGCAGCTGTGCACCTGAGAGAGTTGGGGACTGAGAGGTGTTGGCTCAGGGTCACTTTTTCTGAGAGTTTCAGTTGCTCATACTCCTGGTAGTGCTTAGCATTGACCCCAGTGTAGAGCAGAGACAGGTCAAACGCAGCTCTGTATTGCCATGAAACAAGTCTAGGTATGTCTGTCTGGATCCTCCCAAGAAGCCTGTCATGTATCTTACAAGTTTTCTGTATCTGTAACAGGACTCTTGGAGTGAGTATCAAATTGAAGTGGTTTGTCTTCTGGTTCCCTCGGTTATATGAAGCAAGTTCTCCTTGCATTTAAGATATTTAACTTGCAGCAGATATGTGCCTGGGGACTCAGTATCATATTGTTACATTCCATTGGGGGAATTGGCAGTAGATAACATGAAAATCCCTAAACCTGTCATAGAGTAGAGTATTTGGGTTTAGGCTTATGACCTTGAATGTATAGATTTGTATATCTATAGAATGTATAGATTTAGTATATCTTATGTATTTTTAATTAATTATAGAAATATATAACATGGTATTATATGACAATTTACAAAGCACTCATCATTTTTAAAAGTTTAAAAATATTTTAATGTAATGTGTGTGGGTGCTTTGCTTGTAAGTATGACTATGCACCATGTGTGTTCCTGGTGCCTGTGGAAGCTGGAAGAGGGCATTGGGTCTCCTGGAACTTTGGCATTATGGATAGTTCTTAGCTACTGTGTGAATGCTGGGACTTGAACCTGGGTCCTCTGGAAGAGCAGCCAATGTTCTTAACCACCAAGCCATCTCCCCTGCCCCTGAAATACACACACATCACACATACACACACACACACACACACACACACACACATATATATATATATATAGTTTGTTTTGAAGACAAAGTCTTTCTACATAGCCCTGGCTATCTGGATCTTACTATGTAGACCAGGCTGGTCTCAAACTCACAGAGATTCACTTGCCTCTGTCTCCTGAATGCTGGGATCAGAGGTATGTCAGCATGCCCTGCTTTGAAATAATATTTTTGTCATATGAAGTAGTTGGTTTGCATTTAGAGGCCTTTGTTGCTATCTTGCCTAGCCAATGAGTTGAAGTCTCACAAGTTATGATGAATGTGTGTGTATGTGTGTTCAGTAGGGTCTCATATAGCACAGGCTGTCATCAAACTTGCTGTGTATTTGAGGATGGCCTTCAATTTATGATCTTTCTGTCCCCATACTCAGGGGTTAGAATTACAGATGTGTAGCTCTGTGCATATCTGCTGTGCTCCGCGTGACCACTGTTTTCAGATAGATAATTGTCTTTTCTGGAGGGAAATAGGTTTCCATTCATTTTAAGCAGCTACAAGTTTGCATGTGTGCATGTGCGTGTGTGTGTGTGTGTGTGTGTTGGGCAGAAGACGATCAGTACATTGGACCTTGGTGGCTGCTTCAGAAGACTGCTCTTCCATGTTTGACTCAGAAGAGTCTGGCTGAGAGTGGACAGCTGGGAAGCCTGGCTGGCTGAGATTGGCTAGGACTGGTCCATGCTGATTGACATTCTGAGAGATAACATGGGGCGACCCAGCCTTCTCTCATGGACATAGAGACCTGGGCATGGAGACCCTGCAGCACATCTCTAATAGGTTGAGGTAATCAAAGGGAGGGTTGGGCCCATTCCTTCAACCCGCTCATTCCTGCCACCCAAGCTCACATAAGACCAGTGTGGCATGTCTGAATCCTTTGGCCCTGAAGGGGCAGAACACTGGAATCAAGAGGAAGGTTTTATTCTTGTATCCCCACCCCTCTCTCCATTCCTCACAGATATCCTCACATAGCTTCACTTAGACTCTTCCAAGACAGGGCTGGAGGGATGGCTCAGTGGTTAAGAGCACTGGTTGCTCTTCCAGAGGACCTGAGTTCAATTCCCAGTACCCACATGGTGGTCCCTGACAATCCATAAAGGGATCTGGTGCCCTCTTCTGGCATGCAGCTGTGCATGTAGCAAAGTACACATACATAAAATAAACAAAACCCGAATCTTTAAAAAATGCTCTTTCATAACCAACAGTGCGCTTTTATGATCACACACACGTGCAAGAGCTTTCATGGGCCACTGTCCTTTAGGAGCATGCATACAAGAGTTCTTACCTCCGAGATGCATATGCCTGCTGTTTCTACTTATACTGACATGCTCACACGCCATCCCTGAGCCCTGACGCAGAACTGGAACCACACCCGATTATGGCTGTTTATGGCATGTTTATACACTCACCAACTTTCACACACACGCTCAGGCCCCGATTGTCACGACTGTCTCTTACCACATTCTCAATCTCTTCCTAACTCTTACATGGGTACACACACATACACATACATACCAAGCATTCTCATGGCCACATGCTCACATATTTGACTATGTAAAGACATATGACCTCCTCATCCTCTGTTTCATAAACACACACACGACACGCACACACCACACCCCCCCCTTTACAG